>MU260196.1:0-325000 GCA_020310875.1 Ceratopteris richardii | reverse complement strand
GAATGTTTAGGCGAGGAAAAAGATCCGGAATACAAACCTAGGCAGAATTACCTGGATTCATACGTCTCAGCTTTGGGAGCAGAATCATGAAAAGAATGCTGAGGAGCATCAAAATCCACAAGTGGCCGTGTATCGAAACCCGAATCTACGTCCAGAATTCCAATTCTATTGGAAGCGAGGCCTGCACTGTAGCTTGTGGGCGATAAATCATTCGTACATGCATCCATTTGAGCTTGCATTTGAAGAGAGTTTGCCACATATTGGTATAGCAGGTTGGCGCCTGAAGTAGGTGATGTTGGCGCAGATGTAATTACTTGCGGAGACCAAGGAGTCAGGTTTTCGGGTGACGAAACGCTCAACGATTTCACCTGGCTTGGATAAGGGTTTGCTTGGTTCTGATGCTGGTTATAATACGAAAAAACTTGTTGCTCAAGCACGTGAATTTGAGCTCGAACATATGCAAGTTCTTCCCTTAGCATGTCCGCCTGGTTCTGTAAGAAGACGATAATGCCGAAGCAGCCATGTACAGGATCCCGATCTCTTGCATTTGCTTCATACAGTATTGATTTCATAGCGTCGTTGCGTTTCAGGGGATCTACTTGTTTCAATATTCTTAAGGTGTTGCTCACTCCATAGAGTTTGTGTACATTCAGAAACTGCTTTGGCTGTTCCGCTGGGAAATAAGGCGCAAGAGGACAATCCGGGGAGCATTTTCTGCGTTGAAATTTGCATGCAGCACAAGCCTGTGCTGTTATGCTTGCTCCGGTCATCTTGCGTTTGATGCAAACTTAAACACTTAACGCAGAGAAGACACCGTTACAATGCTGAAACCAATGAAGAGTAAACACAGTTACAATGCTGAAAGCAATGGCGAGAGATGCAATGCTGCATTTTATGCACCAAACAAAGGCCTCGGGTATTCGCTGTTCATGTCGGAGTTTGTGCAAGAACAGAATTTCTCCTGGATCCTTGTCACCTGAGGGGATATCAGATCATACTACAGATTAGTACACCAAAGAGCTTGTAAACTTGAAGACCGAAAAATCAGGTCGAATACAATATTTGAAAACTTACACAACGTTGCAAGAGATTTGCACAACACTGAAAGATGCATTCAATTTCGTAACAAATAAGACGGTGCCCGACCGATATGTGCAGAAGCGGAATGAAACATCTGCGATCAGCTTATCCTAGTCTTATACACAGAAGACGACAAATTTTCCGATGCGTCATTACATTGAGCGAGGATGTAGTTTAACAATGTCTGCCTTTGTGCCAGGATCGCAAACTAGAGAAGAAGGATATTCACTGCATTGTACAACTTCGTTGTCGATCGAACGACCTACAGAAATCAATTCGGGAACTTTCTATCATCTTCAAAACCTAAAACCTAGAGATGTCTGTGTACTACACTTAGTAGCCAATCTGCTCAACAGAATAAAATACTTGATGTACTATGGAAAACTACAGAAGGTACGTATGCGTCAAAAATCTAAAGAGATGATCGCATTGTCCGCAGAATACAGACAATTACTGATCTACCTGAAAGAAGTGTAATTGGCACCTTTAACGCAGGATGGTTATTAAGAACCAGTAGGAAGTAAGAAGGGCAAAGTAAAGCGGCACTACAGTCATTGACCTGAAGATGGAGAAATACCTGGCCTGTTCATAAAACAAGCGGCTATTGAGGAGGATCTGCAAATAAAATAGCTAATGCCATGGCATCCAGCCGACTCTTGAGGATTTCGACTAAATTTACTCATGTGCCAAGTCACGTTTTTGACAGAGAGGTGTTTAGGGTTCGAGAATGCACCATGAGTTCCTTCAGATAAATTCCGATCGTCGCCGTTAATTTTGGAAACACAGAATATTGCGCCTTCGCCAAAATTTGCTGGAGCTGGCTCCGATCCGATTTTTGTCACCACGTGGACAAAGAAAGCATTCGTTGAATACGACACGTCAAGCAAAATTTTCATCAGAGATGATGCCATATCTGAGAGTTGCTGAATCGCGGCTTTCTATTTTTGACGTTCTCGAGCTGCGACAAGTTGCTGCTCCCATTCCTACTTTAGCTTCCGCACTGGGAATGGACAGTTTCTCTTCCTTGATTCTCATGTCAGCTCATCGAATTCAAATGTCCCAGGTCTGCAAGAAATGCATCAGCTTTCTTTTCATTGACAAATAAGCACGTAAATTTCAGTTGGTCATGTAATACCGAGTTTTTGAAGAGGATCAGTCGAACGGATGGTTCTTTCTTTTTTCTTTTCTAGGAAAGAAACACAACTAAAATAAGAAGAGAACAAAGTTCTTTGCTTTTTTGAATTAACACCAAATTGAAAACACACACGCATGATATATAGTACATGAATCTTATAGCTCATATGGAAACGCTCATTAGAGCTGAAGCAGCATCCATTCTAGAGTGACACTTGAACCCTCCTAGCTTCATAGGAGGACAAGGTGGAAAGCACCAAACCACACCGATTGCCTAGAGGAGAACGAAGTTACAAAGCCTCAAAGAACAGGGTTAAGGAACTGACTTAAGGGAATACGGATATCACCAAGAAAGAGTTTCGTTACAAATTTCAGGATAGATTAATGTAAAGCCTTAAAGTTAGCAAGTCAACAAAATTAAACCACATTGCAATCGAGAGATTCAGTGATTCATTAAGTTATCTCCTATAAGAATACACGAAGAAGATTGTCTCTTCATTTATTGGGATGGGCTTTGGAATGGAATCTCATGGAAAAGTCCCCATGTGCAGCCTCTTTCATTTCAATAATGCAACTATGAGTGAGAGTCTTGAGTCTAATAGGGAGGATGTAAGCTTTATCTTCTACAATCTTCTTGAATATGGCTTCAAGTCTCTATAGCGAACATTTCCAAAGATACCCACTCCCTCATACATCTTAAACAAGAATATCAAGGTATATACACTCACCTAGAAGAACCTCCTTGAAGTCAAAATCTCAAGGGTGAAGAATTTTTTAGCATTGATGCAGAATATCCACCATAGGACTGAAATACTTACATTCAAGAATCACATGCTTCATACCTTGTAGTTGAATACACCTTGGAAAAAGACAATTGTGAAAGGCCTATTATGTAGATGGGATAAGCACAAACACACTTGAAACTACAGCTCCATTTAGATTGTTCCATTGAATGCCCCAAATTTTGTTGAGATTGGTATAGAGTACCCTAGTTTCATGCTAAGAAAATTCTCTCCTCTTAAATATCACTCTCAAAAGATATTTAAGAAATTAGTTGGTCCTTTTAAGAGAATAAACATTTTGATCCATAATGATTTGCATGCAAAGCTCCACTAAAACACTTGTAATCTATGATAGAATTAGAAATATTATTTTGATAAGCTACAAAACCAAATCACATTCACCAATGAAAATGAAAGGAAGGAGTGGGTAAAATATCATTTTCATAAAAAATATGTTCTTTCTATCCGTTGGAAATTTTGAGAAACACCACACAAGTTGTTTACCACCAATGGGCTTATATATATATATATATATATATATATATATATATATATATATGTGTGTGTGTGTGTGTGTGTATTAGAAACTCCAAATAAATTGGCTATTGATATAAAAGTATTAGCCCATTGGTAAACAACTTGTGTGTGTGTGTGTTTGTGTGTGTATCTATCTATCTATCTATCTATCTTTCCCTCTCTCTCTCTCTCTCTCCCTCTCTCTCTCTCTCGCTCCTCCCTCCCTCCCTCCTCCCTCCCCCCTGAGAGTCTTGCCTATGTTGGATCTCAATGTCTTCATCTTCATCCTTAGTCACTACCACTTGTTCATGCCCTTATTCAGGTGGAGAGCCAGGGTAGCTCGGTTGTTAATATTCTTGTGAAAAGAATTGTGCCTCCAAAAACTCAAAATCACTTGAAAATGCTTCTTGCATCTCAAAATCAAATGTTGTATCGAGAGGTTCTTCCTCTATGTTGGGTATTGGGAATGTAAATGCCTCGGCACCAATATTGGTTGGGGCTTCTCTTACTTCTATAGCAGTGACCTGAGAGGTAGTGATAGGGGTGGATTCGAGGTTATCCCTACACTACTACTACCTTCAGTTGTGATGGGGCATGATAGTTGAATTTGAATAGGAGGTACTATCATTAGAGGCTCTGTTGGAGAGTGTTGTGGGGAAGGTTGAGGTGATGGTGATTTTGGTACTTGTAGGCATGGTATTGTACCTCTCATACGCTTTCTTGATCATGAATTGGTTGACTTACGGGCTTTCTTGGAAGCTCCTTTAAATTGCTTTAATTCTTCACTAGTCATAGCATGCTCAATAGGAATATCATATGCTAGGCACATATACACAATCCTGGTGATTGCACAACAACCGTGAATAACTCTTTTCTGTGCCCATCCTTGTTGTGCCAAATACAATTGCTCTTGAATCTAGCTGGCAAGATCAATAATTTGGGGTCCTATATTTGCCAAATATAATCCAAACCAAATGCATTTCTGAAAGCATAAACAACCCTGTGTCGGGAAGGCAAAGTGTTGCATGCATACTCATAATGGTTTCGATAGCTTAGGTGTTATAGCTGAGATATCGGCCCATTTGAGAATAAATCCTTTCTTCGTTGGCTCCGATATGAGCCTCTCTCTTTCCGTCGGTGTATGTGTACCATGGATTTTGAGTGAAGCCCTAATGAGATTTGTAGAGAGGTAGAACTTCTTGAATGGTGGATTTGCAACTCATAATGGAAAAATGAATGTTCATGGTAACTCCCTCCTTATAGGGGGTTGTAGCATGGTGACCAAAAAATAAACAATGATAAAAGTCGCATTTGGGAAGGGGAGCACTGAAATATTCTGTAAATCCCACCATTGCCCAAATCAATCATAACTCTTTTGAGTTTTGAAGGGCCTCGAAATCTTGGGAAAAGAATTGATATCTACCCAAGTATCTATGCTAAAGCACAAAGTGGCATCATAGATGTGATCTGCATCAGCCAACGGTCCTACTAAGCCTTAAAACCAGTGGGATTTATTGTGTACTTTCTCGATCCTTCTAGTGGGAGGATCGTCAATAGGCATTTGCCCCATGAAGTCTTGAAATTCCAGAGGTCGCATTGAGGGATGGGCTTTGGCCAGTAAGTTTTCAAAATTCATTGTTGCCGTGCAAGTGCGAGCCTCAAAGGTTCCTTCTACTTGCATTGTGATCTGAATGCTAAATGGATCTGCTACAAAAGGATAACACATTAGCATGGAAATTAATTATGATCCCAATAAAGTGAGACCGTAATCCCTTTCCATAACTGATGTGTAACCCGTGTAGCCATGTGTTGTGAGGTGATTGTGTAATATCTCTCAGTAACTAGTGTAGGTCTCTAGACTTCCTACATGCTCTGAATAATGCATACATTGCTTTTCATGAGATGTCATTATGGGTGATAGTGAGTTAGTGAAGATCAATTTGTACACGATTTAGGTGTGAGTAAATTATTACAAGGATAAAGATTAGATTTAAGAGATGCTATATTGTACAATGAAGTGTAATGAAGTTTTTGGATGCTTTTCGACACGCACACTTTCTAAGAGTTGGTGAATGTATGTGGTTTCTTGGGTGAGTTACAAGGGATGTGTTTGGAGTAGATGAGGTTGGTTAGTGTGACCTTGGAGGAGTAGCTATTACATGGTTTGATTTTTGAGCAATGATTATAGGGTTCTCTCCCTAGTCCATGTCTTCTTAATTTCATACATTTAATGCATTCTAAGGCCTCTTTTTGAGCTTCTTCTCTTATTCTCTTCTCTTCCTCTTTACATCTCCTTTCCAATGTGAGTCGTCTAAGAATATCCTCAGTGAGAGGCTCTTGATACATCTTGACTCTACGACCACTAATATAATTAGGCATTATCTCTCCTAGCATGGCTAATTGTACAACTCCGCTTGTTGAAAGCCTATTTATAATTACAGGTCCATAACCATGTTTCTCTAGCTTTCGTACATGTTGCTTCAGTGTATACACTAGGACTAAATTGCCTTCTTTCAAGCTTTTATCCTTCACATGTGCATCAAAATAGGCTTTCTGTAGCATCTTGGCTGCATATATGTTTGCTGCCACTCTCAACCTAGTTTCTCCTAATCGTTCCAAGTCCATGATCCTTGATGATTTCTCGTGGCCAGTCCTCTGGTGCTCTTGTGTAACCTTAAGGGTGGGTATCAAAAAATCCGATGGAAGCACTGCATTTTGACCAAAAACCATATGAAATTAGGGAGTTGCATTGAGTAGGGTCTTGTAGGCCACTTGATATGCCCAAATAGCATGATGTAACTATTTGTCCCAATTTGAATGGTTTTTGTTTACGAGTTTCATCACTACATTACAAAGGATCTTGTTAGTACTTTCTGCTTGCCCATTGGCCTAAGGATGATATGGTGTAGATTTCTTGTGAATCACCATAAAGTCCTGTAAAAAATATTCAATAACCTAGTTTAGAAAGTGAGTCCCTCTGTCACTTACCAATTCTATAGGTAATACATACCTTGTAAAGACATTCTCAAATAAGAACTTTGCAGTCATGTGTGCATCATTCTTTTAGGTAGCCTTAGCCTCTAGATATTTGGTGAGATAATCTATTGCTACTATGATTTATTCAGCATGAGTGCCTTTGATGTTATCAGGTCCTTCAACGCATGCACACACAAAGACAGAAAGAAGACGAAACAGGAATCAAAAACAGAGAAACAATTGATGGAATATTGGGTGCAATCTCCCCCCGGTACTTTGATGGATGAGTCTCTCAGAGTACACGTATTTATAGGTTTATTTCTATTACATCCTCTAAAATAGATACATGAGGGCCGTCGCTTTTAGAAGCATCTTTTAGGAAAAACTACTTTATTTACAAAAGGCATCGCTTTCTAAAGCGAACCACTACTTTTACAACAAGATAAACCTAAATATAACTATTCTAGAAGTCTTCGAATTTATTTACTTACGCGCATCCACTTGTATCCACGCCCTCATGCTTCTTCACCTGCTAGATCAAACACAACCGCATTAAAACCTTCTAGACATTTAAAACATTAAAAATCCATTTAACCTTCCATGATTCCATAAAATACAACATTTGGTAGGGGGATTAATGGGTTCAACAAAATCTATACCCCACTTAGAGAAAGAACTTCTGCCCATCATGGGTTTTAGTGACATCTCATCTCTCTGAGTAGGAAACTGAGCTCTTTGGCATACATCTCATCTCTTCACATATGTATGTGCATCCATATGAAGAGTGGGCCACCATAATCCTAAGAATACTATGGCCTTGATTGTTCGAGCAAGGCCAAAATGACCTCTTGCAACACCCTGTGTGTGTATCTCTAATATGCTTAAGTAGTCACTCTCATGAACACATTGTCTCAAGTACATATCCCTTCCTCATTTGTACAGATTATCGCCAATAAGTGTGTAGTCTTGAGCTT
Source organism: Ceratopteris richardii (assembly GCA_020310875.1). NCBI lineage: Eukaryota > Viridiplantae > Streptophyta > Polypodiopsida > Polypodiales > Pteridaceae > Ceratopteris > Ceratopteris richardii. Next base: position 317,538 of record MU260196.1, on the reverse strand, counting down.
CTTGCTCTAGACTCCTTTGTCTCACTATGGTCATTCCTTGAGGGAATTTGTTCGTCCTCAAGTAGGTTACCATTGGTTCACTCCATTCTGATGTCTGAGGCACATGTTATAAAGTGGCATGCTCCACTAGTTGTCTAACACAATAGAGTGGGCATTCCTTGTACGTTTTGTAGACATCTGCTTCCATCCACCAGTGCCAAATCTAGAGTTCTTTCATCAAGATAAAAGTATGATACTTTTCCTCCTCCAATTGACACAAGGTATCAATTTGATAAGCGAACAAATTGTCTGGTAATAATCATTTGCATACCACCACCCGCAAGCTTGGAACAAAAAACTCCATTGGTGTTATAGCTTGTAAACCATAAGGTAATACAAAAGGTGTAAAAGCTAGCAAAACCTTATAAGAAGTGTGGTATGACCATAGGAACACTGGTAGATAGTATTCTCGATTAGCTAGATGGTCGAGCAACATCTCTTGGACCATCATGAGTAAAACCTTGTTATTACTTTTTTCTGGCCATTATCATGAGGATATTATGGAGAAACAAAATTATTTTCAATGGGATAATAATTGTTGATGTTCTTTATCAATTGATTGAGGAAATGTGTAATGTGATTAGAAACCGATTCCATGGGGATTCCAAAAGATGGAAACCATTCAGTGACCAAGACCATAGCAACACTTCCCATAGTTGCATGCTTGATAGCCCAAGTGTTATGCCCACCTACGCAAATAATAAATAGATGTCAAAACAAATGTCTTATTGGAATGAGTTGTAGGGGGTAGAATCAAAGCTGTAAAGTCAAGAACCCACTTCTAAAATGGTTTAAGAGGTGAGACCAATTGGAGGGGGGATCAATGCCCATCCCCAAATTCACCAATCTACTCACAAGGATGACACTAATGAACAAAATATCGAACTTCCTTATGCATGGTGGGCCACTAAAGATGGATGTGAAATTTTTTTGGAACTGTCAGGTCAAGGCCCAAATGATCATGAGAGATTCTAGAATGTGCTTCTAAAATCAATACAAAAACCTCATGTGAGGGCACACAATGTAGCAAGATTCCATTTAAATCTTTGAAATACAAATGATCCAAAATAATAAAAAAGTGCTAGCTTTGAAGAGGAAGCTTCTTTCAACTTGTGGAAGGTACACATGATGAGAAAAGACACCATTTCATCATACCACATTGGCTTACCCAAACTTGAATCAATTTCCTCCACAATATGAAAAAGTTTTGTATCTAAAAAAAATCATCCACTCCATCCAGAGGCTCACCAAAATCTAGCTATCATAAGAAATCTGCAATTACATGGGAAGATCTTGCGTGATGAACCACATCACAATAAAAATTTTACAACAAAAATACCCACTATGCAAGTCTTCCCATCAAGTTCTAATGTTTAACCAAATAGAGCAATGTAGAATGAACCGTATGGATGGTAAATTAGTAGTTGAGAAAATATTGACAAAAATTCTTGATAGAATTGTTGGAGACCTCTAAATCTCCAAAGGTTTGATCTATAATGATTTAAGACCACCTCTATATTAGTTATGGACCAAACTTTACACAAATGTTATCTTTATTTACCAAAACTTTCAACTATCACTTCTCTAAGTGAAATTCTTCATTCTTCAATAGTCTGTTTCAAATATTGACTTCATTACCTGCACATATCTTCAGATTTCCTCAAAGTAATGATGCATATATCTCCACGCTATCTTTGTCCAATCATATCAACCATTATTACTTCAAAAGATTCATTAAAACTTTAATTTGATCCTTAAGATCAAACTGAGAGGTCTACGTGCAGACTTTACATACACATGTTCCTATTGATCATACTCACAACATGAAAGGAATTAGATCATGAAACTTTGAACATAGCCTCATTAGCTTCTAGGTTAGATGTGTACATAAAGGATTTCTGATCCACATGATCAAGCTGAGAGAAATCTACGAAATACTTGTCGCTATTTTCTGAAGATGACTCTCTTCACATCTATCTCTATGACACTTGTCTTCTAATGACTCTCTCATGTATTTCTTTACATCGTTGACTTATATACATATGATTCTAGACTTATCCCACGTCTATTAAATTACTCTTTATCATCCTAAGGATTATCTATACTTAAATTACAAGATTTTCCAACTGTAATGTACATATGTATACAAGCTTTACTTCTGAGATCTCTTCATTTTCTCAAATGACTTCTTTCACTTCAATCTGATTGTAGACTTGCTTCAAGATCTTTGTAGTCATCAATTTGTGATTGTTTTGTTCCAACAGCTCCCCCTCAATCACTAATTGTGATTATTCCATTCTTCTTTACTCCTGCCATCTCTTTGAATCTCTATAGCTTAGGTCCATCCAAGCTTTTTGTTAACATATCTGCAACTTGTTATTTTGTTGGAGTATACAACACAACGATCTCTTTATCAAGTACCTTTTCCCTCACGAAATGATACTGAATCTCTATATGCTTAGTCCTGGCATGAAAAACATGGTTAGCTGCCAAATACAATGAACTCATATTGTCTCCAAAAATAATTGGAGTACTCTGATCAGTTCCAAAACTTTTCAACAAGGTCTTTAACCATATCACTTCTACATTACCTTGTACTTTGAGAGTAAACATCCTTCCTTCCTTTTTACCTGCAATAATATTTCTATATCCTTGATTTGGATCTTGCACATAACCACCATCATTTGTGAATCTGACTTCATATCCCTTCTCCACAATTTGCCCTACTCTTATCAAGTTTTTAGGAATAGTAGGAACATAAAGTACCTTGCTCAAGAGTGTACTTCCACTCTTTGTGTTCACTAATCCAATGCTCTCCACTTTATGCTTGGTGTTGTCACCTGTTTGAACTGTATGTCCATTCACCTTTGCTTCCATGTCAGTCATCAATGATATATTGCCACTCAGATGATTGCTACATCCTAAGTCAATATAGAACACCCTTTGGTTTTCTCCTACTGCTTCATGAGTTGCATTCAAGATGAGAGTCATGTCATCCTTCTGATCTGATGCATAATTATAGTAATTATTGTTGTAGGACTGAGGTTGAAAACTTCTTCCACCTCCTCTAGCATGTGATGTCTTACCACCTCTTCCTTTGAAGTTGCCTCTTTGGTTTCTGCCTCCTCTACCTCTTTGATTGAAGCTCTGATTATTATTTCCACCATTTTGATTGTTATACCAACAATCATTTGTCAAATGATTGGTTCTGCCACAAATCCAACAAGCTTTAGTATTGTCTTTGTTCTTACCTCCTCTTCCTTTACCTCTGTAGTTCATCTTTCCTTTTGTAAAGTTAGCTTGACTTGAAATTCCTTCATCATCAGTTGACTGCTTCCCTTTGCCATTCTTTTTCTTTTCCTTGGAGTACATAGCTTGGCTTGCACTCCTATCATTGTCTCCCTTAATGTCCTGCTCAAAAGTTAGCATGTGTCCTAGCAATTGATTAAGATCAGGAGTAAAGTGATCTAATGACAATTCTATGGACAATATGAAAGGCTTCCACTTCTCATCTCCTCTCAAACCTGTAAGTATTTGCCTTACCAACTTATCCTCTTCAATGTCTTCATCTACTGCTCCCAAGCTATCTGCAATATCCTTCATTCTTGCCACATAATCAGAAATTGATTGTGAGCTCTTCTTCTTGAAAGTTGTAAACTCTACCCATAATGAGGACTTCCTAGACTTGGTTGTGTTTTGGAAATGCTCCTCCGAAGCATTCCACACATCTGCTGCACTTTTCAATCCTCTGATGTGAGGTAGAAGAGAATCATTTACAGCCATGTAAATGATACTCCTAGCTTGAGCATCCTTTCTCATCCAATTCTTCAAATCTGCAAGCTCTTCCCTAGTTGGAATACTAGGATCTCCAAAATCAGGCTTTTCTTCTTCTCCTGTGATGAATGCCATCGAGTCTTTGCTCATGAGGTGTGCCTCCATCCTCATAGACCAAGCTGGATTGTTCTCCCTATCTAGCTTATCAATCTGCAAGCTTTCTCCCATCTTTGATCTTCTATATCTGCAATTTATTAAGATTTATGATGATATAATGTAACTTTTGTATAAAGCTTTAATCATTCTTGATCCTTTGAACTCATGCTTGGTTCTCCTTCAGGTTTTCTTCCAAACTTTGATCTTGTGCTCCTTCAATTTTAAAAGGCTTCAATGTTTGCAACAGTCAGGACTTCCAATGCTCTTTACTTCACTTGTATTTCACCTTTAGCTCTGATACCACTGTTGGAGACCTGTAAATCTCCAAAGGTTTGATCTATACTGATTTAAGATCACCTCTATATCAGTTATGGACCAAAATTTACACAAATGTTATCTTTATTTACCAAAACTAATTTCAACTATCACTTCTTTGAGTGAAATTCTTCATCCTTCAATAGTCTGCTTCAAATATTGACTTCATTACCTGCACATATGTTCAGATTTCTTCAAAGTAATGATGCATATATCTCCATGCTATCTTTGCGCAATCATATCAGCCATTATTACTTCAAAAGATTCATTAAAACTGTAATTTGATCCTTAAGATCAAAAGTATGTCAGAAAGTGTCTTCCTGAACAAGCGACTTTGACATAGGTAACTTCTAAGGTTGATTTCTCAAATCTATGAAATACTCGTCGCTATTTTCTGAAGATGACTCTCTTCACATATATCTCTATGACACTTGTCTTCTAATGACTCTCTCATGTATTTCTTTACATCATTGACTTATATACATATGATTCTAGACTTATCCCCCGTCTATTACATTAATCCTTATCATCCTAAGGATTATCTATACTTAAATTACAAGATTTTCCAACTGTAATGTACATATGTATACAAGCTTTACTTTTGAGATCTCTTCATTTTCTCAAATGACTTCTTTCACTTCAATCTGATCATAGACTTGCTTCAAGCTCTTTGTAATCATCAATTTGTGATTGTTTTGTTCCAACAAGAATATATCAATCACAAGCATTCCCATTTAGTAACAAACAATATCTTTTAACTCTAGCAAGTAAAAAACTTGCATAACAAACCAGATAATACCAAGTACAATCGGCCGCTTGCTTAAGGACATTACCAATGACCACATTAGATGCATTAACAAATACATGAAAAGGGTGATTCCAATCTAGATTGTAGAACATGTGTGTTAGTAGCGAGGAGCTAAGGCATTGAAAAGTAAACACACTGCTCATCCAACTAGAAATCACCAATTGTGGAATGAGCCAACCAATTAAGAGGGATTCCAATATATGCTAAGAAGTTTAAAAGGGATCCATGCCACCCAATGTGACCCAACAATACCCTCTTGAGAAATAATGTGTTCCAAAAGTTTTCCACATTTAACTCCAAAAATAGACTTTCTAGATTCACACAAAGATGAACTTGCATTTAGCGAAATAGATCCGCAAGTGATATAGATGATCCAAACACTTGGTTGAAGATAGAAAACTCATCCAAAAAGACATGCATAAAACTAGTCAAATACAAAAAAGAATACGGTGCATGCATCGCTGGAAAGTGCTGGGGGCATTTTGAACTTCAAAGCTTTTGTGGAAGACCTATTTAGAATGTGATTAGCTATATGTACTCCATCAAACCAAAACTTGGGAGAAAACATTTTGGATGACATCATACTATGCATCATCTCAACAAGTATCCTATTCTTTCTCTCTGCATACTTTCCTCCTCTACCACTTCTCAAAATTTGGATCTTTGACTTACTTTCATTTTCAGCCATAGCTATAAACTTCTTAAAAGTAGGAAAAACCTCTAACTTCAGTTTAAGACCGTAAATCCATCAATATTATGAGAAATCATCAATGAACGTAACAAAGTACTTGAAACCTTGAATAGAATCTGTTCTCATTAGATTGTTCACATCTGAATGTATGATGAGCAATTTCCTTGTGGTTGTGATGTATCCATGCTTCTTGAAAGGTAGTTTGTGAAGCTTTCCTTGAAGACATCCTTCACATCATTTTGAATCATTTGGTAATGCAAAAGTAGGCAAACTCTCCACCATACCTCGATCTTTGATATGCTTGAGATTTGTGTAACTGATATGGCCAAATCGAGCATGCCATAGCTTCATGTTCTCCTTAGGTGTTGAAAATCTAGCAACATTAGCATGACTTATTTTGGACAACACAAACATGCCACTTTTGTTTCTACCTTGTAGTAGGCAATGCTCCTCATTAGGTGAGAGGATCTGACGTGAATCTTTCTTAAAAGTAAGTTTATAACATCCAACAAGAAAGTAGAGATAGAAAGAAAATTCTTCTTCATATGTGGAACATTAAGAACATTGGAATTTGTGAAATTTCCACCTACTCTCAATTTTAGGTTCACTTCTCCAACACCAAGAACATCCAAATTATGAACATCTTCCATGGTCACTCTTCTACCTGAAGAGTTAGAAAAGGAAGAAAATACCTTTCTACTACCTGTCATATGCTTAGTAGCTCCAGAATAAAAAATCCAAGGATTATGTGAGATTGCATTTAAAGTTGACTGATCAAAAGCTACCTCTTCAATAGTAACACATGCATCTGAATCTACCATTGAAGATTTAGGTTTTGGATCATCTCCAACACTATTTCCTGATGTTTTCTTCTTTTCATTGAAAATCCTTGTTTTTCATTCTGATATGAAATGACCTAGTTTCTTATAGTAATGGCATACTCATTTCTTTGAATCAGATGTAGTTTAAGACTTTTCTTTGGGTATAGAGGAAGCATTAGGAGAAAGAATGGTAGACTTTCTTTTGTTCCCCTTTGACGATGATAACATGGATTCATCATTCTCTTCCATACTCTTTTGTTGATCTTCATCTTGAAGTAATAGGAACTATAGCTCTTCAAATGAAAGTTCTCTATCTCTTGTAGAGAGATATAAAGAAGTAACAAAAGCATGATATGTAGATGGAAGTGGTTTTAGAAGTGTGTTTACCATCTCTTCATCTAAAATGTTGACTCCAACATTGTGTTACTGATCTCGTAAATCTTTGAGCTTCAAAATATGTGCCTGAATTGATTCACCGGATTTCAGCCTTCTGTTGGCTAGTTGTCTTCGTAGATGAGCTTTCCTAGCAGGGTTTCTGCTTTGATAGAGATTTTCCAACTCCAACCAAGCCTGAGGAGAGTTTCTACATGACCAAGTTTGGGGTATAATATGCCTCTTGACTCCCATAGCAATATATGAAAGTGCTAGTGCATCCCTTGAATCCCATCTGGATTTTTCTTCTATAGGAAGTAATCTCATAGTAGTACGGACTCCTGATGATGAAGTGGTTCCTTCTTCTTCACTAGCCTCCTATTGAGAAAAGATAGGAATAGGGGTTCTTTTGGAGGATCAAGTAGCCTCTTCTCTGACTTGAATTAATGAATGAAGAAAGTTACTTGGTCTTGATAGTGTGGCAAGAGAATTTGATCATAGATATGTGTTGAAGCCATGCATAGGATATTCAAAGATGGTAAACAACTTTGGCTTCATGTAAAATCATGAATAATTTGGCAAATAAGTTGTAGATGAAAGAATCAGCCATATAACATGGAAAACATTTTAGAGAGTTGCAAATCATGTAAGTACAAATTATGTTACTACTTGAAGAGCCTATTTCCTCAAGAAATTTTCTAACTTATGTTAATGTTTCCATCAAATTAGGTAGAACTTTGATTCCATACAGGATTTTTGTAATGGTACCTAGGAAAATATAGAAATTGTATGTCATAGACTCCACAAAATGAATTTAAATCATTCCAAAATCAATTAGGACTATGTCTTCCTCAATCTGTATGCAAACGTAGCACTTAAACAACTATAACAAGAGGCATTTGATTTTGTAGAAAAATGCAAGTCATATCACATGAAATTGAATTACATACCTAGATCATTATTTGCTTGGAACAACTTAATATCACTTGTTTGCTTCCTCTGTCTATCTGAATGACATACACACAATTGTTTTCCTTTTTCATACTCCAAAGTTGTCAACAATTCAGCCCCTATGCCATAGTCAGCTATAGGCCATTGTCATGAAGACTTTTTGTTCTTATATATAAACACGAAAACATGAATGAATACTGTCATGAAGTAAGCTCCAAGTTGACAAGCTCCAAGTTGACGTTTATGCTTCTACATCATTGTTATACATTATGGAATAATGGAATGTTGGATGGATTTTAATTTCTTGAGGTTTTTAATGCGATTGTGTTTTGATTTAGCAGGTGAAGAATCATGAGGGGGTGAACACGTGTGGAATTATTCAGATATTTCTGAAGATACTGAAAAGATAGTATTTTAGATATTTTTTGTAGAAATAGTAGATCGCTTAGTGACTATCTTTTGTAAAACTAGTGAGTATTTTTTGTACTCACTATGCTCACTATGCTCATTGTGCTCATTGTTCCTGTTCCAGTTCAATTCGTTTATCAAGTTTGTTTCTCACATTCATTTATCAAGTTTGTTTATCATTTCAGTTATCCATGTGGTTACTCTTAATTTATCAAGTTTGTTTATCAAATCTTTTTTATCAATTCGGTTATCCATGCAGTTACTCCAAGGCATCGACTAAGGCATAGAAGTTGTAAGACAATAGTTACGCAATATAACATAGGAGCAGTAGAAGATAACAGATATAGGAGAATCTCAACAATTTTTTTTACTAACAGCAAGTACAAAGATTATGGCATTGTCCACCCATGCGCTCTCAAGGTAGAGCTTAAATGGTGATCTAGACAACTCTAGATAGGGAGATACAAGGTAGAGGTATGCTGGCTCAATTCGATGTCTCAGGTAGTGCAGAAGTCATGTATATATAGGATCATGGGTGGCCTTCCGTGGACGGCTATACATGGGCAGTAGAGCGTGGGTGGCCACCGCCCGTGTAATTGCCATACACGGCTTAAACCGGTTGAACCCACCTAACAAATATAAATGATTTTTGACTCCGATAGGGAATATTCTATGGAATATTCCCTTTATCGTCGTGCCGGGGGCGCTACCCTCGGACCCCCACTAGGGGGCCCGCTGGCCCCCTGGGACCCCCCCAGCCAAGGGGCTCGCTGGCCCCCTTGGACCCCCCAGCCGGGGCTACTCCCCGCTGCCCCGGACCCCCCAATTGGGGACCCTGGTAACTCCCTTTCCTTACAATACCTTACATGGTCCAATATGACCTTCATCCAACATGCAAGTTGGGATTCCCATCAATTGGGTAATGCATGCTTGGCTTCTCCTCATAACGGGGGCCTTACAAAATGTGCATACAATCATGAGGGCTAGACATTGATCATATACTAACATCCCCCCTCAATGTTTACCAATGAAAAATCAAGTACGTTTCGGTCCTATACCCATCTGTTGAAGATGCCTGTTGAGCTGCTCTCTTCCAAGTGCTTTAGTGAATATGTCAGCACAATTTGCCTCTGTTGGGAAATATTCTAGCTCCCCAATTTCATCTTCAATTAGCTCACGAATGTAATGGCACTGTACTTCTATGTGCTTGGTGCGAGCATGAAATATTGGGTTCTTTGCAATAGCCATACAACTTTGATTATCACACTTGAGTACAGTCACGATATTTGATGGAAAGCCTAGATCTGCAAGAATTCTCCTTAACCAGACTGCCTCACAAGAAGCAAAACAAGCTGCTTTGTATTCTGCTTCAGTGGAGGAGAGTGCGAGAGTTGGTTGCTTTCTAGTTACCCAAGAAAATATTCCTGAACCAAGTGAGAAACAATATCTAGAAACTCATTTTCTAGAATCACAATCTCCAGCCCAATCTGAATCACAATATCCGTGGACTGTATCACCTATGGTATAAAAAATACCAAAATCCAAGGTTCCTGCAATGTACCTTAGAATTTGCATTCCAGCATTCCAGTGACTCTCCTTAGGTTTGTTGGAAAACCTGCTTAATACTCCAACAACATAGCAAATGTCTGGTCTAGTGTTGCACAGAAAAATAAGACTTCCAACGAGCTTCCTATACTTCTTAGCATCTACATCAAGCATGCTATCATCCCTAGATAGCTTATGATTTACCTCCATAGGTGTGCTAGTTGGTTTGCAGTCCATCATTCGGAATGCCTTGAGAATTTCTTTGGCATATTTTTGTTGTGAGATGAAAATGCCATCCTTCCTTTGCCATACTTCAATTCGTAGACAAAAATGGAGTAGACCTAAGTTTGTCATTTACAACTCAATTCCCAAGCTGATCCGAGTTTGATTGATGAGTTCCTGATGATCTCCTGTAATGATCAAATCATCTACATATACTATGACAACAACTAGCTTCCTATCCCTTTTCGTTACATACAAGTTAGCATCAGAAGTACTTCTTTTAAAACCCATATTTTTGAAGAAATTATCTATCCGTTGGTACCAAGCCCGTGGAGCTTGCTTAAGTCCATACAAATCTTTCTTCAACTTGCAAACTTTATTTTCTGAATTGGGCACCTCAAAACCTGGTGGTTGAGATACATATACCTCCTCCTTGAGGCGACCATTCAAAAATGCAGATTTGACATCCATTTGGAAAATAGGCCAGGCCTTTTGTGCAGCTACTGCAAGTACCGTCCGAATAGTTGTCATGCGTGCTGTTGGTGCAAAAGTTTCTTGAACATCAAATCCTTCGATCCGTGAAAACCCCTCTGCAACTAATCTTGCCTTATACTTTTCTAATGTTCCATCTGCTTTATACTTAGCTTTCCAAATCCATTTAGTACCTATTACCTTCTTCTTTGGTGGCAAGTCGACTAGATCCCATGTATCATTTTTGAGTATTTTATCATACTCCGACTGCATTGCCGCTCTCCAACCTGGATCATCAAGGGCTTCTTCAATGGTGGTAGGTTCCTTTATGGAGCCCATGATATCTGCCATTAGAGCCATGTTAACAATGTGTTCTGAGGCTCTTCTTTGTTCGTCTATTCTCTTTGATCTTCGTAATCCATCCGATGATGATTTTGGTACATTTACATGTGGATTGTGATCATCAAAGAGCTGTTGTGCCCACTTTGGTAGTGGCTTACGCTGTGCAGCTACAATTGGTTGGCTTTTTATTGAGGAAATTTCTCCATCAGATGTTTCCTCCTCCTCAACTTTAACCTGTCTTTTAATAGGCACAAGGTGAGATATTTCTCTGTTTGATGAGATAGTAGATTTACCTTTATCTTCTACTAAGTGTGGTCGTTCATCAAACACCACATCTCCGTTGACAAAAAGCTTCCTTGCCTCAGGATCCCACAACCTATATGCTTTAGACTCTTCACTATATCCTAGGAAGACACACTTTTTGCTTTTTGAATCCAACGTTGACCTTGTTGAATCAGGAATATGTGCATAACAGAAACAACCAAAAATTTTGAAATGCAAAATTGAAGGCTTTTTACCAGAATATGCTTTTTGAGGAGTCATCCCCTTCAGAGCTTTTGTGTATCTTCGATTGAGGATGTAGACTTCTATATTGACTACATCTACCCAGAATGAATCAGACATGTCTTGAGCCTTTAACATACAATGAGCCATTTCAACTACTATCCTGTTCCTGCGCTCAACAACGCCATTTTGTTGAGGTGTATGAGTTGTGGTAAGTTGCCTTTTCACACCATGCTCCTTACAGTAATTGTTGAATTCTGTTGACAAGAATTCACCTCCTCTATCTGTTCTAAATTTCTTCAGTTTCCTTCCTGATTCATTTTCTACATACTTATGCCACACTTTAATTTTTTCAAAAGCATAAGCCTTCTCTCGAATGAAATAAACCCACATCTTTCTACTATAATCATCGACTAACAGCAAGAAGTAGAAACATCCTCCTAAAGCAGGTGTAGACATTTTACCGATGATCAGCATGTACCAACTCTAGAGGAGCTTGAGATCGATTGCTGGTCTCTCTTGGAAACGCCTTTCGTTGTTGCTTGCCCATGATACAAGCTTCACAAGGTTCTTGCAACTCTGAAAATGCAGGCAAATGAGCAACCATCCCTATTCTTTGCATCTCCATCAAAACTGCAAATCTGAGATGCCCAAATCGTTGGTGCCATAACTTGCTTACATCTTTATCTTTTGTAGCAGTTAAAGCACTTAACTCATACAAGTTATCCCGTCGTATGCCTTTACCTACAACATTACCTGATGAATCCATGATTTCTGCACCACTCTTATTGAAGTGAACTTTGAGTCCACGATCTGTTATTGCAAAAACTGACAACAAATTTATTTTGAGTGTAGGTACATAGAGAACATCGGATAACTTTTTCTCAACACCTGGAGAAGTGATAAAAGAGATGGTTCCAGTTCCTTCAGCTGGACACTTGGAGTCATTTCCCACCTCTACATTGATGGATTCCCACATAGGCACTAGGGAACTATACCAATCCTTTTTACTGGTCATATGGCGAGAAGCTCCACTATCTAAAATCCATGGTTCATCAACACGAGCTTGAGTAGATGAACATACCTCTTCAATAGCTACCCAAAGTTCCAGCTCTTTGTTGTTTGCAGACTCTTTGTTCTTCCATGATGATTTTACAGTCCCATTCCGTTCATCAGCTTGCTTCTTTCTGCAATCCTTGATGGCATGGCCTTTCTTTTCACAATAGAAGCAACTTCCTGTGAACTTTTTCTTCTTTGGCTTCTTCTTTGATCCTTCAGAAGAGCCTTTACCTTTTGCATTTGCTGAGAATGCAGCATCACTTGTACTTTTCCGATTCTTCAACCGCATCTCTTCTTCTAAAAGCATCACACAAAACTCTTCAAATGTAAGAGGAGTTGGTCTTACCTGAGTGTTAAGGGCTGTTACTAATCCATCATACTTTGCTGGAAGAACACATACACATCTTCGAGTCAGCTCGTCTGGTGTTATAACAACACCAACTGCAGCCAATTGATCTTGAAGATGCTTTATCCGTTTGATAAAATCTTCAGCCTTTTCAGAATCAGAATGCTTTTCATTTGCCAACTGATTTTCTAAATTTTGTATCCTAGTGTGGTTCTTGGTCTCATATTGACGAGTCAATATGCCCCTAGCCTCATGTGCTTTAGTAGTATGTTGAACTAAAGTAAGCACAAAATCACTTACACTAGTGTCAATCGCACATAATGCATCAGCTTTCTGCCTCTTCCAAGCTCGTAGAAGATCTGGATCTGGCTGAATCATCAATCTTGAATTTGCTGGATCTTCAACTAGTATACGCTCTGGATCCAATCCCATCGTTCCCATGACAGTGTCAAGTAGTTCATAGGAGTCCAAAATTGCAAAAATTTTGAACTTCCAGAGTGTATAGTTGGTTCCATCCAGCTTCCCTTCAGTGAATGCAAGTGGATGAATTTGAATAGGTGCAGCATTAACATTAGCTGAAGCACCAAGACTAGTGTTTGACGATTAAGCTATCATGTAATCACTCGAATAATCTATTGATATTCTAGTCTGCTAGTAGGCTAAAATAGTGATACTTCTCAACTGTGATACCATGTAAGACAATAGTTACCCAATATAACATAGGAGCAGTAGCAGAGAAGATAACAGATATAGGAAAATCTCAACAATTTTTTTTTACTAATAGCAAGTACAAAGATGATGGCGTTGTTCACCCATGTGCTCTCAAGGTAGAGCTTAAATGGTGATCTAGACAACTCTAGATAGGGAGATACAAGGTAGAGGTATGCTGGCTCAATTCGATGTCTTAAGTAGTGCAAAAGTCATGTATATATAGGATCATGGGTGGCCTTTCGTGGACGGCTATACATGGGTGGTAGAGCGTGGGCGGCCACCGCTTGCATAATTGCCATACACGGCTTAGATCGGTTGAACCGACTTAACAAATATAAATGATTTCTGACTCGAAAGGGAATATTCTATGGAATATTCCCTTTATCATCACGCCGGGGGCGCTGCCCTCGGACCCCCACCAGGGGGCCAGCGCACCAGGGGGCCCGCTGGCCCCCTGGGGCCCCCCCAGTCAGGGGGCCCGCTAGCCCCCTTGGACCCCCAGCCGGGGCTGCTCCCCGCTGCCCCAGACCCCCTCAAATGGGGACCCTGGTAACTCCCTTTCCTTACAATACCTTACATGGTCCAATATGACCTTCATCCGACATGCAAGTTGGGATTCCCATCAATTGGGTAATGCACGCTTGGCTTCTCCTCATAATGGGGGCCTTACAAAATGCGCATACAATCATGAGGGGTAGACAGTGATCATATACTAACAGAAGTATGGCATAACTTTGGCATCTTTGGCTTCTTTGGCACTCATGGTTCTCTTGGTTCCCTTTGGTTCTGTTGGCTATGCACGAGCACTCTCTAACCCCCATTGCTTTTAACTAATATTTAACATAATTTCTAACACTCTCTTCCTCTCATTTATTTATTTATTTATCTAAAAATCTCATTTATTTATTTAGTTTTATATATTTCCAAGGCAAAAACTTTCCTTTTCTATTTTAATTCCAATATTGCTAAGATTACTTTCACATGTTTAGTAATAGGTTTTGGTTCTATATAAGGCCATGGACCCTACCCATACTATGCACGATTTTGGTAAGTTATTTATGAAATGTTATTTATTAAATATATTTTCCTCATCATGGTAAGTTATTAATTCAATGTATATTTTTGCATCATGGTTTTCCAAAAATCTATTTTATCATATCGAGATGTTTGTTTTTGTAATCACTTTTGGATTGTATTATTTCAAAATTTAGGTTCCAAAATAGACTTTAGCTCTCCCTTTCATACTGAAAGTAATAGAAAAATTGAAGCTACGAATAGTACTATTTTAGATTTGTTACATCTTTATTTTTTAGGTAATCCAAGTAATTGGGATGAGAAAATTCCATTACTACAATTTGCATATAATAATGCAACACATACCACTACTCGATGTGCACCGTATGAGATGTTTATGGTAAAAAACTTCCCACTCCCATGTCTATCACTCAAACTGACATACCTATGGCTGATTCTTTTGCACAAGATCACATTTCTACACTTCATGAGGTTTATGAGCACATTAAGAAGAGTCACAAATGTTATGTGCATACAGTTAATAAGAAACAAGTAGCTAAATAATTTAATGAAAATGACTTGGTATGGTTAAGAATAATTAAAAGATGTTTGAAAAACTTTTGACAACATCCAAGGTTAAACTTGCACGACCTTATTATGGGCCTTTTCATATTATTCAAAAAATTAATGAGAATGCGTTTAGACTAGACATACCTTCTCATTGGAATATACATAATTCTTTTCATATTAGTTTATTGAAATCCTTTAAAGGATCTTTACCACTTACTCCTATTTTACATGATCCTCCTTTACATGAGGAGGATGTTGAAATTTTACTTCTAGAGAAAATACTTGATTATATGATGTTAATACAACATGCATTGATAAGCAATATCATAGATATTTAGTTAAATATAAAAATCACTCACTTGAAGAATCTCAATGGATTCATAACACATCATTAACTCCATATTATGACCTCTTGATTTCTACATATCATTCATACTCTTATTAAATTCTAGTTTCCATGTCCATGCACGTGCTTTTACATGGAATATGCTTACGATTGTTTAGTGATGGGAACGTGTGACTGGCCATCCATGTCTATTTTATTCTTATCAATTGAGGTCAGCTGCTTTTCAACTAAGAGACATGTTATACTTTATGGAATAATGGAATGTTATATGAATTTTAATGTCTTGAGGTTTTAATGTGATTGTGTTTTGATTTACCAGGTGAAGAATCATGAGGGTGTGAACACACATGGACTTATTCAAATATTTTTCAAGATAGTATTTTAGATTTTTCTTTGTAAAAATAATAAATCACTTAGAAAGCCACCTTTTTGTAAAAATAGTAAATCGCTTAGAAAGCATGATTCTATAAATAAAGCAGATTTTCATAAATGCACACTTTTTAAAGCACCATCCTCATGTATCTTCTATTCAAGACATAATGAGAAATACCTATAAATACACATACTCTGATAGACTCTTCCTTCAAAGTATGTTGGGAGAGATTGTACCGAATCTTGTCTCTAGTCTCTTGTCTCTCTCAATTTTGTTTATAAGAAACTATATCCCTAACATGTTATCTTCTACAAGTGTCCCATGCTTCCAATGATCCGCACTTGGCATACATGTCCACCAGAGCATTAACAATTGTTGTATGTTTATCAAACCCTTCTTTGAAAGCTTGATCATGTACCTAAAATCCAATATCCATTGAACCAGAGCCACCACACAATGCAATGATAAGTGACATCATTAGGTGGGACACCCTCCTTTGGCATTTGGTTCAATGACAATAATGCATCTTTTCCAAGGTTGCACCCCCCATATCCCATGATGAGTGCAGTTCATGTAATCACATCTCAACTTGGCATCATCTTGAAGACTTCAGGTGCATCTTCAAACAAGCTTTGCTTTACATACATATCTACAAGTGTATTTCCAATAAAAATATCTCCTTTCAAACTCTCCTCAGTGATCTTTGAATGTATCCATAGGCCCTCATGCATAGATTCTAGATTGGTACCTCCTTTCAAGATCCAATTAATGTTGTCCATGATATGACATCTTTGTTTATGCGCTTCATTTGATTCTAGTTTATCACTATCAAAAAGTGTTTCCCTTTTTGAAATACCTACAACCAAACATTTCTTCGCTAAAATAGAAGCATGTTAATGCATAAAAATCAATTTTTTGATTGGCTATCATACTCCCCTTCACCTATTTATGAAGTTGACCCCAATGAGCAATCGGCCCTACAAAGATAACTTAGACATTAGTGAAACATATCAATAATATAATCCTTTTCCATACCTCATGCTTATCCATCATAGTAGCCCTGCTCAATTCACCTGCACTTATTGGAGAAATCAAACATTTTTATATAAACATCACAAGAGAATGCATACAATTCACTTATTCATGAAATGGTCTCCTAACAAGATACAATTGCACATACATCATGTTCTTATCTCATGCATAATACACACACATTCATTCATTCCACTTTCACTTCACTAAGCATGTTCTCAATTTAAAAGAAATCATACCTTTTTATGCCTTGACCCATACTATGCTCTCTCTTGCTTCTTACAAAATCAATTAGTCATTGCTGTAAAACAAGAATGTGGAAAATAACAAAATGAACAATTCCTTATCAAACAAAAACCAGATAGGAGATGTTAAATGCCCAAAAGTCATATTTCTTTATTGCCTCCACTATTCTCCGAAGGCTCTATTCATGCTCTCACACATCAAATATGTACTCTCTCATGAAGCAAAACCCAAGGACAAGCTCAAAATCAACAACAAGGCAAAAGGAGTACACAAGAAGAATATGCAAATGGTTCCATAAGCACTACCTACCCCATGATGTAAACCCTTGTGCATGTCTAGGGATCCCATATGTCCCTAGATCCCATTAAAAACCACTTGGATCCCAAATGTCCAAGTATATGTCTTGGGATCCCATATGTCCCAAGATCCTAGGGATGCCATATGTCCCACACTTGGATGCCATATGTCCCAAGATCCTAGGGATGCCATATGTCCCAAGATCCTAGGGATGCCATATGTCCCAAGATCCTAGGGATGCCATATGCCCCAAGATCCTAGGGATGCCATATGTCCCACACTTGGATGCCATATGTCCAAGTTATGTCTAAGGATCTCATATGTCCTTAGATCCTAAAAACCAATGGACTAAGTGATCCCATATGTCACTAGTCCCCCATATTAAAAACAAAAGGGTCATCAAATGGAGGCGGGGTGTTGAGAGTTCCATGCTCCACCCTTTTGTCCAAATCTAGTATCATTCTCATGCAAGCTCACTTATCCCACATGCAAGGGAATTATCCCAAACTCCATATAAGCAAGGCCTCCCTTCACTCCTTACAAGTCATTCCACTCTAGCTCATTGCCAAGAATGTGCTTCCTCTCCTCATGGAGTCTTCATGCTCATAGAGCATCATTTGTAAGTTCTTTCCATTTTAATCTATTCATCATGTTTTCATCCTCCATAATTAATTTATTTTGTGATGAATTGTAGAGTAGGAGTAGCTTCTTTCATCTCAACACAGCCTATATCAAGGCTCAATGTTTGTAGATTTTTGATAGCTAAGAATACATTCCTCGTGGATTATTGTAACCATAACCCTACCATAGAAGAGTACCATAACTATAATTACTAGATTCTATCAAATTTCCACCCCTAATAGGGCCTAGACGAACTGATCTATAGTATTAAAAATATCCTTTCCCTTTGGCATAAGGCCATAATTATTACATGTATTGAGGACACCAAGCAACACCATACTATTTGTTTTGATTCCTTCAAATTATATTGCCCAAAACAAATGAAAGGCAACCTTTCTTCCTTTTTATGTGCATACCCTATGATAAAGGCATTCCATGAAACCTTTTACAAGTGTCCCATGCTTTCAATAGTGAACCACACTTGGCATACATATTTACCAGAGTACTACCTATTGTTCTATGTTGATCAAACCCTTCTTTGAAAGCTTGATCATGTACCTCAAATCCAATATCTACTAAAAGAGAGCCACTACAATATTTCACACTCCAAAGATAAGTGACATCATTACGTGGGGCACCCTCCTTCCGCATTTGGTTGAATGACAATAATGCCTCTTTCTCATGGCTGCACCCCCCATATCCCATGATAAGTGTAGTCCATGTAATCACATCTCGACTTGGCATCATCTAAAAGACTTCATGTGCATCTTCAAACAAGCTTTGCTTTACATACGTATCCACAAGTGTATTTCCATTTGGTTGAATGACAATAATGCCTCTTTCTCATGGCTGCACCCCCCATATCCCATGATAAGTGTAGTCCATGTAATCACATCTCGACTTGGCATCATCTAAAAGACTTCATGTGCATCTTCAAACAAGCTTTGCTTTACATACGTATCCACAAGTGTATTTCCAACAAAACGTTCTCCTTCTGAAACCTCCTCAATGATGTTTGAGTGTATCCATAAGCCCTCATGCATAGATTCTAGATTGGCACATCCTTTCAAGCTCCAATTATGACATCTTTGTTTACGAGCCTCATTTGATTATATTTTATCACTAACAAAGAGTATTTCCCTTTGCAAAATACCTGCAACCAAACATTTTTATGCCAAAATAGAGGCATGTTAGTGTGTACAAATTAGATTTTTTGATTGGCTAACAATACATACATACATACATACATGCATGCATACATACATGCATGCATACATGCATACATACATGCATGCGCACTCACACACACGTAGGTGTACTATATATATATATATATATATATATATATATATATATATATATATATATATATATATATATATATATATATGTGTGTGTGTGTGTGTGTGTGTGCGCGCGTGCGTGCGTGTGTGATCTTGCTTGTCTTTGTGTCTAAATGTACGTAGACCTATGTATGTACATACATATTTATCCTATGTATTTTTTATACCATAGTTATGTGTGTATATACGTCTTTCTATATGTAACCATGGATGTGTGTCCATTTTCATGTTTTAGAAATTATCTATGAGTCATTGAAATGAATCCTCATTATGATTTAAATCGAGCTTAGAGGCTAATATATGCAAGTTTTTGAACTTTAGTTCAAATGACGTGTAAGTGAATCATTGATGGTTCTTCAGCGTGACAAATATATTAGGTAGTTCATGAACATGAGAAAGTTCTAGCTTCATATAACTAGATGGTATAAAATGCATATATAGTGGAGTAATGGAAAATGGGTTAATCCATTTTCATAATCGGTGAAAGCAAAGGGCTTGAAATGAATGAATCTGTTGTTTTTAATACTATTATTTTGACATTTTATAATTTATAGAAACAAGTCTTGGATATTATTTAATGTCATGTATAGAACACCTATTTGATTTATAAAGAAACGCTTTAGTATTAGCTCTAATATTCATATGAAATGCAATGAAATTAAGCGCATTTCAATAAAAATCTATACGTTTAAAGGACCAATTTAATAATAAGTGTTTTCATGAATCCTTCAATCATATATCATTTGGATGGCGATGAAAGCTCCAATTAAAGTATTTAATGGCTAGAAAAAATCCGTTTTATCATAATTATAGTAGAAAAGAGATTTCATATAATGATTTTGAAGGTATCTTAATGCTTTTCTAGTAATTTTTATCTTAGTTTTGAAAATGAAAAACATTTCTTTCACTATGTACAAATGTCCCCACATGCATACATATGAATGTATGTAGCTATGCATGCATTTACATATGTATGTGTTAGTGGTCAAGGAGGATTAGCGTGCCAAGGAAGCATGAGGAAAGGTAGACAGAGAGAGCAAAGTCAAAGAGAAGGTCAAGGAGGGCCCAATAGACAGAAACAATTTTGAGCTAATTTTTGGGATTTTTTGCAATGAATTTTGGAGGTACTTGAAGGGCTAAAAGTTAAAGGTGGTTGGAATGCTTGGGATCTCACATCAAGGGCAATCGAGCATAATTGAGGGTATAAAGTACGAGATTCGAATAACTCTTGAATCCAAACAAGTGTCATTTTCTAGTGACATAGTGTTTTGTGCTTAGACATGTAGTGTTTGCCAAAGGTATGGCCCCAACCCCCTCAGTTGATTCTCTAGCCTAGGCTAAGAACGATTAGAGACTTTCATTAATTTAGGATCATGATAGGCATGAACAAGTTCAAGAGACTTTAACTTATCAAGTTCAAGGGTAGATCAAGTTACTTCACAAAAAACCCTAACAAAAAAGAATCTAATCTAATCAAGGAAAACATCAAGTATGATAAGTGTTCCTAACGATGTCTATATTGACACAAGAAAATATACACCCTGGAAAAAATTAAAACAAACAAGTGACTATTACAAAAGAACCAAGCAACATGATTTTACTTGAGTAATTGGCTCAATCATTAAAGCATATGAGCCTTAGGTCAGCTAGACATGTAGGACGAGATAGGCAAAGCATTAGGTCATCTAACAGTAGTGTCAATAACACCACTAGGTCGTGGATTCAACAACTCAATGACTACCTTTACGTATTGAGTTTAGAGATGAGTGACTCAGAAATGTTGTTTAGCATGGAAAGACCTACATGCAATTCAAGACTAGCCTATTTATAGACCCCTAAAGGTCCCTATGAGACTCAACTAGAGTACATATGAACCAACTACTTAAGTGCTCGCATCTATGAGGATGGTTTGAGAATATTAGTGGTCCAAGTCAGAAACCCTGATAAACCCTTTGGAATTCAACATCCTACTAGTCAAATTTGGAGAAGGATCTTATATTCATAAGCAAGGAGCCATGTATGTGATTATGAGCTCACCTTATAGGACCGATGAGTTTGGAATCATCATTTTGAGTCAAAAATAGGAGACTTTGAGTACGAAAACATTGGAAAAGAGCCTAGCACGCATCTTGGTATGTCCATCTTGTCAAAAGTAATCACACTAGAGTGGATTCCTCACCAAAAAAAGAGCATGGAGCTTTTCCTCAACAAAGACACCAACAAAGCATTCTGGAGGTTCAAAAGTGAAAAACTGATTGAGATAGATGGAGTGAATATTTATGAGTTCAAAGACCCTCACACCCATCGGAAGGTAATCTATTTAGATAACTCCTCTTAAAGGATGTTCATGGACATGTAACATGGTAGACATGCACATTTTTGGAAAGATGAACTTGTATTCCCTCCTCTGAGATGGAATGGTTCTCATGGCCAACATGGAGTAATATTTTCTCATGTTCTAGGTATCCATAAAGAGAAGACTCAAGAGAGGCCTAAAGCAAGTTTTGCAAACCCCTCAAGAAGAGAGAGGTCGGCTATGTTCAAGGCATATTGTCTTTTCAATCTGACCTGTTCAACAAATCACATCTACATTGTGAAGGATTTTTGGAAAGATTAGAGTGGTTGATAGCTAAATCCAAGACATTAGCTACACCAAAGGCTCAGAGTAGCAGAAGTGAAAGAATACACTTAGCTCCTAAGGAAGCTTATGTTCCTAATTCTATGGATGACGGACTTCCCTGCTCTATAAATCATTACTCATAGGAGTTCTTCAAAGAGATTCAAGGGGAGAAATGTCCCAAACAAGGCGAGAACCCTCCTCCTATAAAGATGGTGGATGATCATCATGATCAATTCCCTCATGACATTCCATCTATCTATGTAGAGAAAGAGGACATGCACTCAAGTGAGTGACTAGACTTTGAATCCAATTCATTACAGAAATTGCCTAACTTTATAGACCCATGCAACCTTGTTGTGTCTCAAAAGAAGAGTACCTTTACTTAATAAATTCTAGGGCTTAGGAACATGAAGAATGTAAATGAGAAAAAAAAGTTTACTATGATAGAGGATGATCAAAGTGAGAAAAGAAATGTACAGAAGCTAGCCATCATGCAAGTAGAAGAAGCATTGTTTGAAGTGCTAGAGAAATTCAAGAAGTACAAAATAGAGGATATGAAGATTATGATAAGAATGCCTAAAATAAAAGCACTTGTAGGAGAAGCCTGTGACCATATAGAGAACACCAAAAAAAAATTAGTAACCATAGAAGATGGTAAAGATGGATGTATGTACATAGGACACAATTTAAGTGAAGAAGAAGAACATGAGTTGATAGATGTGTTGAGAGAATATAGAGATGTATTTGATTGGAGCTAGAAAGATTTGAAGGGAGTGGATCCTAGATATCTACTCTCATAGAATCCTGATGTCCTTGGAAGCCAAGCCTACCAAACAAAAACCTTACACCTATAATTCTAATTATGTAGCCAAAATCAAAGAGGAAATTTGTTGCCTTATAGAAGTAGGAGTTATCTATGAAATTGGGTATCCTTAGTGGTTTTGCAAAAAAAGAATGGGAAGCTATGGGTATGCATTAACTTGAAAAAAGTTCATGCAATCATTCTCATTGGAACAAATAGCTACATCATGTTTTTTGGGCATATCGAGTCGCTTACAAAATGATACTTAATGCCACTCCCTTTTAGATTGTGTTTGGCCAAAATGCAGTACTTACATTAGAATTTTTAATACCCACATTGAAAGTGGCACAAGAGCATCAATGGATCGGCCATTAACTATTATCCAAGATCATTGACCTAGAACAATTAGGTGAAACTAGATTGAGAGCAATTGCACTAATATACACTGCAAAAAAGAGGCAAAAATCATATTTTGATGCACATGTAAAAGAGAAGAGATTGAAAGCACGAGATCTAGTCTTGGTGTATACATTGAAACAACATGCTCCAAAGTTGGAGAAGCGTGGCTATGGACCAATGATCTTCAATAGGATACCAACAAGTGGAGCAGTCCAACTAGCTACCTTAGAAGGCAAAGTCTTACCAAGTTATATCAATGGATCTAGAGGAAAGCTATATCAAGATTCTTTAACGAAAGAAATACTAAACCAACTTAATATAGCAAAGAAGCGCAAAGAAGAAGAGAAAAGAATTTGTGAAGCAACCCAGATAGAATCCTTAGAACGTATCAAATGAAGGAAATTGAGATTCCAAGGTGTAGATCAATGCAGACACATTAATTATGAAGTTCCAAGATATCATATGGCTATGTGCCATACCAAGAATGTTTCCTATCATCATATCATAGATAGACGTCCATTCATATAAATACAATTAGGAAAGGGCACTATCCCAAAGACAATCAACATTTTGATTGATTTAGGAGTAGCCATTAGTGCTATACAATTTTCTTGTTGTCAAGACATGGACTTGTTCATCAATCCTATTGAAGATTATCTATGGGATTGGGAGGATTATAAACCCCTTACATGGGCAAGGTGGAGCTTCCCATCTACATCCAAGATCTCCATATGAAAATAAAGGTGCTATTTTGCCACAATGAAGACCTTATTGAGTCTATCATCCTTTGTCAAAATTAGATCTATGGTCATGCAATCAACTTAAACCTTAGGAGTGGAATTCTTCAGGCTTGGGTAAATCAAGAGTGCATCATAATTGAACTAGGGAGTTTCACAATCAATGATCTAGGCACAACACAAACTCCTAGTTCTTCTAGGGTTAATCATGAAGAAAAAGATGTGTTCTTGTCCAAAACTATATAATGCAAAAGGATTCAATGGATTAAGGACAAGCAAGAGAGAGGATAGACATCCCTTCTTTTTCAAAGACAACAACAGTCTCAATATCTCAATCAAAGAAGCATAATAAGTGGCTTATAAGGACTATGGAATCCCCAAGGTAAATGATATCTCGAGGCAAAGATATCCATGGAGTGAAGCAAATCTGGGTACGTGAGGGTGAGCACCTACTTGCTCCCTTGTTGGCACAATTAATCCCGAAGAAGCAGTCAATGAAGTCAGTGCTACCTCGAGAAGTACATCAATGTGTACACTCCGTTGGGGTACCAAAGTGGTCGATGAAGGCTGAAACCAACCCTTGATAGATGTGGGTGCCTAAGACCTATGTACAAGATCAATCACCATACATGAACTCTTAGGAATTTAAAAGCTCTCATCAATCAAAAACCCTATGAAACTTGTTGTTGAACACAAACCCTCATGTAAAGTCCAACATACTTGGCAATGGGCACCTAAAATGTTCCATGACCATGGGGAGTCATCACGAAAACCCTTGTATGTATTCACACAAAAAATTTTAATGCCATATGGGAAGTATGGAAAGTCAAGTCATTTAACAAACCCGCTGACCCCACCATGTAGCACCCTTGTATAATATTAGATGCATTCAGAGCCCATTGCATTCCCCAAGTATGCATCTAGGTTAACCATTCACCATATTCACTTTCACTCACACTAACCTCGCACATAACACTCACTAATTAAAAATAAAATTCAAATGTCATGTTAGTATTGTAAAGGGAACAAGTTCCAAATATGCATTTAGACCCATATGTTCTATGGAGCATCATTGAAAAATGTTTTACCAAAACAAATAGCTTGCACATAGAAGCACTATGAAAAACTTTCTATTTTTGGACTTGAACCACTCAAAAAAATGTTCATTTCTCACTCTCCGATAACAATTGGCCTGAGAAAGTTTAGATACATCTAGCTCAAGCGCTTAGCTAACTATTAAAATTTATTTCATGAATTTAGAGTGAGTGTACACTGAGAAATGAGTTTAGGAACTCACGCGTGTGATCTGGACTTTTTAGGAGCAAGAAAGTGTGCAAACATAGGTAGCTTGTTTGATTCATAACTCAAGATTCAATGAACCAAATGTAATGAAATTTTATACGTAGCAATTGGACTAATCACTCTAACTATACTAAATTAAAGTACATCACATGATCAAGTACGCATAGAGAAATGGATCAAGAAATATCACTGAAATGAAGAGGTTGTAGCAAAGCGTAGTAGACAGAGATGATCATGAACTAATGTATCAACTTATATGTGAAAATGAATGTATGATACAAAGGTGATGTAGTGGAATTACTCATACATATGTGCACTAAAGATACTTCCAACCATGAGGCTCAATGGCTCTCTCTTATCTATCATATCCCGCGACTAAAAGTCACCTATATCTAGGTTGCATTTATTCGACTGAATAATTGAAAAATATCGAATATGTTCATTTTATTCATGGTTATCCAAATAAACACAAAAAAAAATGGACATGGGTAGTCTTTCAATCCAAAGAATTTCAAGCAAAAAGTTTTTTGATCGAAAACATTTTCGATAGAAAGCGCTTTTGGTAAAAAATGAGTTCCTAACAAAAAATATATATTTTTACATTTGACCGAAAAGGTCATTGTGCATGTGCTTGTTTGCTAGTCTATAGAGATCTAATTGTTATTTATTGTTTATTTTATTGTTTTGTTCATTGTATCATGCATATTGTATGATTCACATATGCATCTCTTACATATGTCTAATTTGTATTTATATAGTTAGTTTTATGTTTTTTAATCATCAATTGTATACATGTTCGACTCACAAAAGCATTTCTTACTTGTATACATTGATGAATAAAATTTAAATTAAATCATTACTATGATTGTTTGACTCACTACATCGATTGTTACTCTCGTAGTAGTATAGGATTGAACAATGGATCTATTTAGATTGTTTTGAATTGCCACCTCGATTCCTATTCTCTCAATAGTATAGGGAGTGTATAGGGACTATTGTGATTGTCTGATTCTTTGAATCTTACTCTCACAATAGTCACTTAGATTTTAATGAGCATACTTAGTGTAGGTCACAAGGTGTATAGAAACTCTTGTGATTGTCTAATTCTTTGACTCTTTCTATCACAATAGGTATATACAGTCATGTGACAAGACTCATTATAGTATAGTGAGTGTAAAACATTGAATAATCTTTGTTTGCTCCCATATTCATCTATTCATTTCAAAGGTGCAACTCTTGTGGGGGATGAACAATATAGAATGATCCATAAAGTCAGAATAACCCACTCGAGATTAATCAACGAAGTATTTACAGCCAAGTTATTCAAATTACATGTTGTAGACATACAAACAGGAGAGAACGAAACCATGAATGAAGCCATAGTTTTATCTATTATGCATAGTGGAATTATTAGTCCACTTGGATTAGCTAGGCACCATAGCAAAAGCCCGTGTCTTATTTTCAAACTATGGAATGGTGGGACATTAGACATGTGGCTAGAGAAAATGAAGAAGGAGTACGTAAATGTACCACAAAGCAAAGGTATTAAAGACATAGAAGGAGACATAACAACCTTGAAGACAACCATTTGGAAGCTGATCGATGGATTTTTGTAAACAATATCATTTTTACACACTTGTAATATATCCCACAACGATCTCCATCCAGGCAACATTTTGTTGCATTTTGAAGCTCAACATGCTTATATTGGGTTATTTGATTTTGGTAGAGCAACATATTTACCAACACAAAAATGTTTCCCGAAGCTACATGATTTAGAAATATTGAGTAGAAATGAGTGGACTCGAAAGTATTGGTGGACTACACCTGAATGTATATCCACTAGTCCTCCACCTTTTAATAGAAGTTAGGAGATATTTACAATTTTGATACTCCCATTGCAACTCTTGAAATATATAAATTTAAATAGTTTTCCCATTGATAGAAATGGGATTTACAAGCTCAAATATGCTTTAGAACTAGCTTCTGATAGAGATGTATCAAAAAAGAGTAGACACACATGAACTACTTAGAGTATTCTCGAATCTAACTCGGTATGGTTTAAAGATATCCATGATGGATGGATAAAGTCCATAGTGAAAATGATCTGTATTCAATTCAACTATCTAGATTAAATGATATACATTCATTTGCATTAAGTGGAGTAAATGTTGTGGATTCATTTGAATTATATCGATTTCATGAAGTGGTATCATTTGAGTTAAGTGGATTAAATGAGGTGGTATCATCTGAATAATATGGATTAAATGAAGTGCTATATTTTGAATTATGTGGATGAAATAAAGTGGATTCATTTGTAATATGTGGATTAAAGATTGTGGATTCATTTGAATGAAGTGTTATCTTTTGAATTATGTGGATGAAATGAAGTTGATTCATTTGTAATATGTGGATTCATTTGAATGAAGTTCTATCTTTTGAACTATGTGGATGAAATGAAGTGGATTCATTTGTAATATGTGGATTAAATGATGTGGATTCATTTGAATTATGTGGATTAAATGAAGTGGTATCATTTGAGTTAAGTGGATTAAATGATGTAGTATCATCTGAATAATGTGGATTAAATGAAGTGGTATCATTTGAGTTAAGTGGATTAAGTAAAGTGGTATCATCTGAGTGGATTCATTTACATTATGTGAATTAAATGAAGTGGATTCATTTGAACTATGTGGATTAAATGAAGTGATATCATATGCATTATGTGAATTCTTCTAAGGTAAAATTAGTGTTTTTTTTTAATATTTGAAACTAAAGCATGGAAAGAATCCCAAATGTGAATAATGATCTTGATCATGTTGAATCTCAAAGGATTTTGTATGAGCAAAATGCTTAATTTTTATAATCAGGATTAGCAATCTTTATTCTATCAAGATTTAGAGCCAAATGGATTAGAAAGAGAACCATTATCAATGAGAGAATTTAAAAAGCTATGTCCAAATAATTTTGTTCATGATGTTCTCTTTCGGGCTACAGGAAGGGCAAAAGAAATAGAACCCTTAAAGCTTTCTGAATTACAACATAAAGGATTAGTAAAAAGTCTACTTCAATGCTTTGTGCAAGTTGAGAGATCATTACCAAATAATCATCAAATAGCACTATATTTCATTCAAAAAGTTTTTGTACAAGATATTCTTCGTTGACGTGTGGATTGGGATGATCACAGAAAGAATGTAGGTATAGGTTTGGGTCATCCTCAAAATCCGGTATAATTTCATAATCAAGGAAACAAAGGCCCTCTTCCTCGAAAGCGGCACTAGATTTTGCTACTTGAAGAACATAATCTTATCCATGATTTATCATCACAGGGACTAGAATTATACAATGAAGGTTTAAGAATTCCTTGATTACAAAGAAAAATTGATGATCAACAAAAGAGGATTGATGATCTATAAAATCAAGTTAAAAAAGTAAAAATATCTAAGGATGCATATGAGAGAAAATATGGAAGACTCTCAGAGGCATCATCATCTTTTGATCCATTCACTACCGATGAATTATTTGATCAACAACATACTGAACATACAAGCTTCTTTTTGTAATCAAAGACATTATTATATTATGAAGCCATTGATTTTGGAATTAAATCTAATCAAAGTATTCAAAGTACATCATCTTCTTCATGTTGAATATCATCATCTATGACAGGTACCATGTCGTCTATTTCTTCCATGTCTGAACCATCGTTGTGATCTACATCTAAATCATGATCACTCCATGAATCATTTGTTAAACCTTCATGAGTTTGAAATTCTCCAAAATTTTGTTGTGCTGCTATAGAAGCTATCTTGGTTGGAGCATTTGATAAATGCACATTACAAAACACATATACCAAATCATTGGCACATGATACACTTAAGAAATTTCTTTGTTTTGAATGAAGAAAATCATATGCACTCCAATTACATTCACAAGTACCATGTGAAGATGTTACTGAAAACATTCTCATAGCTATATGTTGTAACTTCGCTACTTCACCTCCATACTCTTTCCACCATATAGGATGTGGATGCTTTTGAATCGCTTCAATGTTCCATACATCTCCAAAACATCCTTCTCAATTTACATAAGCTACCCTTTGTTGGAGTGCATCTCGACCATATGTACCTAGAAGTAATAACTAACATGTGGTTTTGAAATTTTCCATGACTTCTTTGTTTGACACGACCATTGAGTTGAAACGCTGGATCCAAAACGAACATTGTTCCATGTAAATGAGTATGCATTTGCATCCATCTTTTCTCTTCTAATGATAAAATCTATATTTTTTCTCGTAATGAAAATTGATTAAAGTCTTTCACTTTTTGAATAGATTCTAACATAATCCAATAAACGTTTCCTATCACAAACTTATTAGTATCAACAATTCTTAAAGGTTCCAAAAAAGGTTTAGTGATACCAATGATTTTTAAGATTACACCAAAAATTTTGTGACTATATTACAGATGTACACTTTGAAGCCACAACTCAATAAGAAGGATACTTCTCTAGCCATGCCTCCCATCTTTGATCAACAATAATTTCTACAAGAGTTGGATTGACTTCCAATAATCCATTGAGCACAATGTAGGCAGTTGCAAATCCTATAGCACAAATGATATGAAGTGCTTTATTGGGAGATTTCGAACGAAAGAGCGAATATGAAAATTGATGTTCTCTGATAAATTTGACCACATGATTTGCATCTAATAAACTTTGTTTAATGAAAGATAATCTACCTATATCTTTGAATAATAGATTTAGTGTATGAGCTGCACATGGAACCCAAGTAGTGCCTTCATACTTTCACTATTGCAATCACATTCTTTGGACCACCCATGCACGATATAGCATGTTCATATATCTTTACAAGAAAAGCTGAACTTTTCTCTTTAAGAGAAGTATCAACAACTTCCAAGAACATGCTTCATTTTTGAAATATAACCATGACATTAATAAGTGGAATCTTTTGACAACCTGTCCATCTATCCAATGCTATTTTAAATCCATACATGGGTACCTAATCAAGCACTATTCGCTTTGAAATAGCTTCAACACTTTTTTTCACTTTATCTACATACTCTATTTAGATTTTATTGTAATTTGGCATGGTGAATCATTTTTGCGCAGTTGACATCAAAGCATCTTTGAAAATAGGATTAGGAATAACATTGAAAGGAAGCCCACATGCTAAAAATTTTTGAGTCCATTTAAGATGAAGCTAGAGACAATCTTGCTTTTCAAAAGCTATAGGTATTGTATTCTATGATTTAATATGGACAGGGCATGGTGACACATTATTAGATCGACTGTGCAGTTAGAGAAAATGGAGTACATGTACCTTGATTATTCTCAAAAATAGTTTGAGATACTTGAGTAGAAATATCATGAGGATCCTCTATTGTAATTCATGCATCTACTCGTTCTTGCTCTACATGTGGACTACTTCAAAAGTGATGTGAATTACTCATGATTTTGAATCTTTTTGATGTGATACCTTGAAATTTACATTTATTTTCATAACTTGCAAAGTGTACCCATATATCACCATGTGGATTAGAGCATCCTGCCACATTATTACCTGTACTAAAAAGATGATCTTTTATCCAAGTTATATTTCCTACATAACAATGCCCACAACATTTGCATTGTATTGTGGAGAATGTTTTACCCTCTTGATGAATAATCACATATGACCATTCTTTTTCCTTTCCCATAGAGCTTGGTTTAAGAAGACTTTATATCTACAAAAAGACAACATAAATCAATATCAAATAAGATATGGATTTAATTAAATATGTATCTTAAAAAATATATAAACTACACTAAATCTCTCTCAAAGTTTTTAAATCTATTAATTTATGTATTTACATTTCCTATCTATTAAAGTTCTCAATCATATACATGCATACTATTGTGAAGTAGGAATCAATGTCGAGTCATAATATATTTTAATTCTCAATCACACACACATACAATTACATATATTATAGTGAAGTAAGAATCAATGTTTAGTCAAACATTTACAATAGATTTTAATTTTCAATAATACTATATAGACACACATACTATTGTGAAATAAGAATCAATGTTGACTCAATCAATTACAATAGACTTTAATTCTCAATCATACACCCACATACAATTACACATACTAATGTGAAATAAGAATCAATGTCAAAAAATTACAATAGATTTTAATTCTCAATCGTACATTTACACATACTATTGTGAAGTAAGAATCAATGTCGAGTCAAACAATCACAATAGATTTTAAATTCTCAATCATATATATATATATATATATATATATATATATATATATATATATATATATATATATATATATATATATGGAACCTTCCCAATTTGCATTAGTGAATAGCTTCACATTCAAGCTAGATGTGTAAGGGTAATATAAACCTTCATTTATTGTTCCTTTCAAGTACTTCAATATCGTCTTTGGTACATCCATGTGTGGCTTCCTTGGGGTTTGCATGAATTGACTAAGCACATTGACTCCATAACAAATATCAACCCTAGTTAGAGTAGCATAGTTTAAACTCCCAAGTAGGCTTTGATAGCTTGTGACATCTTCAACGAGCTCTCCTTCATGAGCACTTAATTTGTGGTTCACCTCCCTAGGGGTACCTACAACTTTAACTTCTTGCATTTTGAACTTTGCAAGCATATATTTTATATATTTCCTTTGTGTAAGGAAAATCCCTTGATCTATATAGACTACTTCCAATCCTAGGAAGTAAGTAAGCAATGCAAGATCACTTATTTTGAATTCCTCTTTCATTTGGGCTTTTATTCTTCTGATACCATTAGCATCATCACTTGTAAGGATCATATCATCCACATACACACATAATTATATCAATTTAGATTTACTTTTCTTAATGAAAAGTGAAGGATATGCTTTGCTTGATTGAAATCCTTTGTCCTACAAGAAAGTAACTAGTCTATGGTTCCAAGCTGTAGGAGCTTGCTTCAACCCATATAATTATTTTCCAAGTTTACGCACATACTCAGGATGTGATTCATCTACAAATCAAGGAGGTTGTGCCATGTACACCTCCTCTGAATCAAACCATTCAAGAATGCATTTTTTACATCCATCTAATAGATGCTCCAATTCTTTGAGGCAGCTATGCTCATAAGTACTCTGATTGTAGGCATCTTTGCCATAGGAGAAAAAGTCTCTTCATAATCTGTACCTTGGGTTTGAGAAAAATCTTTGGCCACAAGCCTTGCTTTATACCCATTTATAGATCTTTATGAGTTCTTCTTTACCTTGTAGATCCATCTATATTTAATGATCTTCATGGGTGTCTTCTTGGGAACCAATTCCCAAGTCTGATTCTCTTGAAGGGATTCTATCTCTTCTTCCATTGCATCTCTCCATTCTGGCTTCTTCTTGACCTCTTCAGATGCTAATGGTTCTTCTCACTTTGAATCCTAAGCAATGTAAATGGAATGTTTAGTGACCACAGAAGTGTCAAATCCATACCTTTATGGCTTCCTTTTTTTTCTAGTTGATCTCCTCATTGTTT
This sequence comes from Ceratopteris richardii, assembly GCA_020310875.1. Taxonomy (NCBI): domain Eukaryota; kingdom Viridiplantae; phylum Streptophyta; class Polypodiopsida; order Polypodiales; family Pteridaceae; genus Ceratopteris; species Ceratopteris richardii. The sequence continues at coordinate 284,742 of MU260196.1, read as the reverse complement.
TTTGAGAAGATTCTGCAACATCTCTCAGTTCCTATATCTTTGATTTACCTTTGTTGTTCCAAGCATTGATATTTCTTCTTGGTGTCTTCTAATTATCATCAGAATCACTTGAGTTATCATGTATGTGCTCACTGTTGACGACATGATTGCTCCTACTTCATCTAAATTTGTATCCGCATGAGTGCATCTCCATTTTGTATCTAGGAGGCACTCCATTTCTAGTCTATTTCCATTTTATATTGTATTTCCTTTGTATTTGGGTACCTAGCCATGTGGTTCTACCAGTTGTATTCATTCTCCTTTCAGGAGACTTATCCCACATATGATGTACTTTTGAGAGCCCCTCCCAAATCTATATAAGGAGGGCCTCTCCCCTCATTTGTACTTGGTTAGAAGCTTGAGGAGCCTACTCCATGCTCTTGGTAGGCTCATTTATAATCCACATGAGTTTAACCATTTCATGGTCTACTCATTTTGTGTCTCACACATTCTTTGTTTTGTGAGAGTACTTTACTTTTCATTTTGCTTCTGCGTGTGTACTCTCTACATGGTATCAGAGTGCTAAGTGGAGGTCTTGGTGGTGCATTTGACGGTGATTTTGGTGGTGGTATTGCATGAGTGTTGGTCGTATGGCATTCTCCTCATTGAGAGAAGCCTCTTTATCCATCATTTTTACACTCTTTGGCATCTTAGTTTGCCCTTTGCCCACCCTCCCACCCCTTCTTTTCACCCCTTTACCATTTTTTTTCTCTCCATTTTTTCCGACCCACCCTCTTTTGTTGTAACATTTGATCGTTTAGTTTATTTCTATGGTCATGCTGTGCCGTTGATATTAACTCTTGAAGCTTATGAAGTGTTTATAAACACTCGTAAGGAGTTCCATGGTCGTTTCTCTCATCTCTCTGAATTTGTGGATTCCTGGGTTCCGTTCCATTTTAATTTCAATGGTCGAATGCATTTTCTATAATAGCACCATATCATTATATTAATAATATATGTAGGAGGTACAGAGATCCAACGCTACACTCATCACTCGTTCTATTGCCTCTTCATTCTCAAAGAGATCCAACACCACACTCTACGCTCGTTCTATTGCCTCTTCATTCTCGAAGTAGTTTAGCCTCTGGTTGAAACCTCTGGAGCAACCTCTAGAGCAACAAGATGGTTGTGATGCTGAACAAGCTCGAGTCAAGGTTGCTCGCTGCACCAGATGTGGGCACCATCTCCATGCAAAAAGCTACAGAAACTGTTTGCTTCTCTATTGGACGAACAAAGAATTGAGGGCCATCCTGCACTCCTGGGTCTGCACAAGGACATTTGGCTTGCACCTCTTGTGAAAGTGCTACGAGCTGAGCTACAGGCGCGCACTCTCTGGAGTCTTCTGAACGTTGCAACCTCCGGGGTTGTGCAAGCACAGTAGTGCTAGGATTTGCTCCGATAGCTAGAGAGAGAGAGACAGAGAAAGATAGCCAGAGACAGACACAGAGAGGGATTCTTCCCCTGCATACGACTTGCTCCTCCTCCTCTTTAGGAGCAGTACGATCACTCATCTATGTGCCACAAGAGTGCCGACTATTGAAAGTACTTGTCGTGACATTCCTTTCTTCTGTGCAAGTGAGAGAGAGTCAAGCGGGCATCATTATGTTGCCCTCCTCTGTGTAGACTATTGCAGAGCTGAAGTCAGAGTGCAAAATTGAATGTGCAACTAGCTTAGCACCAAAGAGTCTCACACCCATCACAGCTTGGCAGCCATATCTTTGGACTTGCACACCATTTAGCTTCAGCACCACTTTCCTCAACAAAAGAGAGATAGCGCAAGGAATTTCACTGCCATCACGAATTAGGACTATCTGATACATTGTATTCGCTCCTCGCTCATGGTGCAAGCATCGATTCCAACCATGCATGCATGGATCCACAATATCGTGTACTAATCAGAGATCTAGAGAGGCCTATTTTTGGTGCACTTCAGCAAGCCAAAGGAAGGATTGTATAGGAAAGGTGGTGACTCTCCATTCGGAGAAAGAGAGTGAGAGAGGGGGGCACCATATCAGTCACTCAAGAGATAAGCGACATGAATCTAATGAATCAAAGCATAGCTCACCATACTTGGTATGGCCTGCCAATTGCCACAGCTGACGGACAGTAGCCATATTTGGTATATCAGATAATGGCGGTCCGTGGAGCTCTTTTACATCATGACTGATGTATGACATCAATACTCACATTTCTACACTCTTGCTCATCATGGTAAAGACAGGTGCATTTAGAGAACATTTGCACCCCTGCCATGCCATGTGAAGTAGCCGAAAATGTGCTTATCAAATTAGGATTTATTAATTAAGTCCCTTCATTTTTTTAGACGAGGTCCCATTCACAGTACCTTAGACAATTCATATTCGAAGGACATGCTATACTCAGTCATAACCATGAAAAATGTTTCACCTATCACATGGTTTGTAACAACTACGTTTCTCATTACGCTCTTCAAGGTTCTTGTAACGTAAAACTAGAACTTATGCCACATACCTCTAAGAACTCATCTTATCATAGGAAACCTTGTATTTTTAAGGGTACCCAACATTAATTTTGCACCTACATTGGCATTCCTCATTGTAATAACCAAAGTTGTTATTCTCTCTCGACGGACACCTCATCTTGGCACTAAGTGCCCAACATTGTAACTCAAAAATCTAAGAAAGAATATTGTGTGTGTACAATCATGGGTGGAGGCTAGTTTAAGCCCACACACCAGCTTCTTTGAGTTCCCACGCCTACTCTAAAGCTCAGTTGATGTGCAACGGGCTACTCTAAGCCCTCCTCTCGCGTTGACTTATCTTGGTGTTGTACAAGCGCAGGGCTACTCTTAGCCCACCCCCCCTCCCCAAGACTTTTAAGTGTGGTGTCCAGTTGTTCATTTCAAGCTTTGCAATTATTTTGAAGTGGTGTCTTTGATAGTGTTTCTAAACACTTTATCCTCAAAGCTTTGTAATGACCAAAAGTGAAGGTAGCTCATCATCTATGGCTAACTTCTTACCCTCTTTCACCCCTATTTTTATGCCTAAGGATGAACGCCTCAATGGACAAAATTACAATCTATGGAAAGATGTCATGCGCGCATATCTCTACATGAATCTTCTTCATGAGGTAGTAGATGGGTCAGACCCCGAACCCAATAGGGATACCAACTTAGACAATTGGCATGTGTGGAATGTCAAGGACAAAAGAGCTTTAGGTCAGCTGTTACTTGCCTGCGACGAACTGACAAAAGGACATATCATGGCCTATAAGACATCCAAAGATGCTTGGGATACGTTAGCCACTTTGTATGAAGACAAAACCCCTTCGAAAATATATGCATTAGAGGCCGAGTTTCATAATTTGATCATTCGGCCACATGACATAATTACCAAGTTCATAGCCCAATTTGAGGACTATCAGCATAAATTAGCACTATGTGGTAGGCAGATCTCTAGTGAACACATGGCCATTAGGCTTCTCAACAAGTTACCTAAGTCGTACGAGACATTTTTCACAACTTTGTATAATCGCGGCCAAGTCTTAAATTGGGAAGAGGTTCGTTGACTATTGCTCCTTCACGACTCGCGAGCCAAATCGACTTCCTCCCAGGAGTCTGCTATGAAGGCCAAAGGCCCATTCAATAAGGGAAAAACCACAAGTCATCATGCTAGCAATGGACCTAAGCAAGGATCGCAAAATTCATCGAAGAATTTCTATGGAAAATCAGGAGACTTAGAAAAGTTTTGCTATAAAAAGAAACAATCATCGAAGGCTTCTACATCTAGGCAAGCATCCAAAGGATCCCAACATAGATCCCACTGCTTGAGTGAGGAACTCTTCATCTCCACAGAAGCCAAGGCCCTAGTTACTTCTAGCTCCCTGCATGAGTGGATCTTTGATAGCAGAGCTACCTCCCATATGTGCAAAGACAAGGACTCCTTTCAAGAACTCGAAGAACACACGGGAGAAGTCTATCTTGGCAACAACAAAAGCTTACCCATCGAAGGAAAAGGGAAAGTTCAAATTACCAACAATGAGGGCGAATGCAAGTCTTTATCCAATGTTCTTTTTGTTCCAAATTTATGTATGAATCTACTTTCCATCAAGGCCATTACAGATCAGGACCAACAAGTATGGTTTGATAACACCTCAGTTAAGGTAGTTGATCCCTATACAAAGGTTGTCATTGCTCAAGGTATTGAAGAAAAGGGCCTCTACAAACTATCTTGCTTTGTATCCAAAGAATCAACCTCAAGTTTGTGGCACCAAATATTTGGCCACACTTCTTACTTATCCAAAATCTCTTCATCCCAACTTGTGAAGGGATTACCAAAGATAGGGCAACTTACTGATGTCTGCCAAGCTTGCCATGCACACCCCATCCCTGAGTGGATCCCTCTACTTTTATCTTTTAGTAGATGACCACTCTCGCTATATTTGGGTGTACTTTTTGAAGTCAAAGGTAGACACATTCTCTAAGTTTCAAACTTGGATCAAGGAAGTTGAGAATGAAGCTTCGACTAAAGTTAAAACCATCAGGTCAGATGGAGGTGGTGAGTTTATCAATCATGACTTTGATAACTTTCTCAACGAGAAAGGGATCAAAAGACAAGTCACTCAGCCTCATACTCCATCCCATAATGGAGTAGCTGAAAGGAAGATATGTAGTGTGATGGAAATGGCATGAACAATGCTTCATCACAAGGATCTACCCTACAAGTTCTGGGAAAACGCCATGCATATTGCCATTCACATTCTTAATCGAGGATTTACAAGTGCATTACACAACAAAACACCCTTCAAAGCCTACTATGGAAGGAAACCAAATGTGAATTACTTTCGAGTCTTTGGTAGTGAAGCTTTTGTCCATGTACCAAAAGAAGATAGCTCAAGGATAACCTAAGTGGGAAGAAGCTATGCAAGTAGAAATGGATGCAATCGAGAAGAACAAAACTTGGACTCTTGTACCTAATCCCACAAATCATCAAGTCATAGGAGTTAAGTGGCTTTATAAAGTTAAGTACAAGTCAGATGGCACATTCGACAAGTACAAAGCAAGGTTGGTAGCTAAGGGATACAAGCAACAACATGGCATTGACTATGAAGAAACCTTTGCTCCTACTGCAATATTCACAACCATAAGAACCATCTTAGCACTAAGTGCTCACTTTAAGTGGCCCATTTACCAGCTGGACATCAAAAGTGCATTCCTCAATGGAGATCTTCAAGAAGAAGTATATGTTGAACAACCTAAAGGCTTCAAGATCAAAGGCAAAGAAGAACAAGTCTACAAGCTTCACAAGGCACTTTACGGACTCAAGCAAGCTCCCAGGGCCTGGTATGAAAAGATTCACAAGTTCTTTGAAGACAAGGGATTTCACAGAAGCAACGCTGATGCTAATCTCTATATCTACCAAAAGGAGTCTTTAGTAGCCATCATCATTCTCTATGTAGATGACTTAATCTTGATAGGCTCAAACGAAGAATGCATCCAGTTTATCATCACACAACTTCATCTTGAGTACTCTATGACAGGTCTTGGATTACTACACTACTTCTTGGGTATGGAAGTTTGGCAAACAAAAGAAGGTATATTCCTATCATAGAAGGAGTACTGCTCTGATCTACTTTCTAGATATAACATGGACTATTGTCGCTCAGTTTCTACACCACTTGATCCAAACATCAAGCTTACACTGGAGGATTCATCATCACTTGTGGATGTGCATACCTATCGACAACTTGTTGGCTCATTACTCTATCTTGCCAACACTAGACCAGATATTGCTTATGCAGTTGGTATACTCAGTCAGTTTGCACATCAGCCTCGTCAGACTCATTGGGATGCTGCTCAGAGACTACTTCGATACCTTGCCCTCACTCGACATCATGGTCTTTGGTATAGAGGGGGCATGGAACTCGCCAGATATTCAGATTCTGATTGGGCTAGTGATCCTGATTCTTGACAGTCTACTTCTGGGTATATATTCTTGCTTGGCTCAAGACCTATCTCTTGGGCAAGTAAGAAGTAGCCTACAGTTGCTCTATCATCCAGAGGCTGAGTACCGAGCATCGAGCTTTGCAGCATGTGAGGCCATCTGGCTTTGACATTTATTATCTAACATTGGTGTTTTGTAGGATACTCGGACATGTATTCACACGAACAGCCAATCAGCCTTGGCCATCGCCAAGAATCCAGTGTTCCACGCTTGGATGAAGCACATCGAGATCCAGTACCACTTCATCTGCGAGAAGCTCATATCTCAGGAGATTACTCTGGAGCAGTGTACCTCTCAGGAGAACCTGGTGGACATGTTCACGAAGGCTTTACCTCCGGTTTCGCTTCAATGCTTGGTGGACCTTTGCAGCATTCAGCCACTCCAAAATGGAGCTCCAGAGGGGGTGTTGATGACATGATTGCTCCTACTTCATCTACATTTGTATCTGCATGAGTGCATCTCCATTTTGTATCCAGGAGGCACTCCATTTCGAGTCTATTTCCATTTTATATTGTATTTCCTTTGTATTTGGGTACCTTGCCATGTGCTTCTACGAGTTGTATTCATTCTCCTTTCAGGAGACTTATCCCACATATGATGTACTTTTGAGAGCCCCTCCCAAATCTATATAAGGAGGGCCTCTCCCCTCATTTGTACTTGGTTAGAAGCTTGAGGAGCCTACTCCATGCTCTTGGCAAGCTCATTTCTAATCCACATGAGTTTACCCATTTCATGGTCTACTCATTTTGTGTCTCACACATTCTTTGTTTTGTGAGAGTACTTTACTTTTCATTTTGCTTCAGCGTGCATACTCTCTACACTCACTCCCCTTTTGCAATATTGGGAAGTCCTCCTCTAGGTCATAAGGGAGCTTGTCTTTTCTACAATCATCTTCAAACCACGAGTTGTTCTCATCAAAGAGAACATCTCTACTAACAATAGAACCTTTATTGCTTGGATTATATAGCCTCTATCCTCTTTTATTTAGGTCATAGCTAATGAACACACATTTTTGTGCTTTAATATCCATTTTACCTCCGATTTGAGATGGAATATGTGCATAAGCTAAGTAGCCAAATATCCTACAATGATCAAGGCTTGGTCTTTGTTGGAGTTAGACGTCTGCAGAAGCATGCGAACAACACAAGGAAGAAGAAGAAGCTTTGAACACAACACACAATACTGAATGTATTACCACTAGAATTTACAAAGATAAGTAACTCATTAGGGCTATAGGCATATATAAAAATCGGGGGAAAAAGTGCCTCGATGGTCCTAGTGTGTTCACACACATCACTACCTAAATATATCAACAAATCCCCCTTGGGAGTGATGCGGTCAACAAGGAGCTGGCGCTCATGTATAAGGAAATGCCCAGCTATGTGGAATCAATCCACAAAAGGAAGTAAGCCCAAAGCTTTGTGGAAAGCTTCAAACTTCTCCCTAGGCAGAGCCTTCGTGAAAAATGCAATGTTCTCCTCCATGGGCACATATGCCAAGTTGATCTCTCTAGTAGAGAACCTCTCCCTGACATAATGATAATGCACCTCAATGTGCTTAGTGCGAGCATGGAACACAGGGTTCCTTGCAACTACCAATGCGCTCTGACTGCGAGTGAAGATGGTGGTGGCAGAAGACTGACCAACACCCAAATCAGCCATAAGGCGTCTAAGCCACACTCACTCAATAGTCGCTGTGAAAGTTGCCCTATACTCAGCCTCACAATTGGAAGTGGCCATAGTATGTTGCTTCTTGCTCAACCAAGATATGCATGAGCTACCAAGCATGAAGCAAAAACCACTAGTGGACACATGAGTGTCATAGCAACAAGCCCAGTCAGAGTCAGAAAAAGCATGTAAATCTGGCGGTAGTGATCCCCCTTGGGATAAAACAATCCAAGTAGTTGGGTACTGCTCAAGTAGTGAAAGATGCACTTAACTGCCTGCCAATGCTTGATTCCTAGGCAATGCATAGACCTTCTCATCTGTGAGCAGCAAACTGAATATCTGGTCAAGTAATGCATAAGTAAATCATGCATCCAGCACCCTGCTGATAGAGAACAACATCAAATGTATCTCCATCATCATGAAGACTCAATCATAAGCCTATCTCCATAGGATTGGCAATAGGTTTATAGTCTTCAAGGCCAAAATGCTACAATAATGTGTCAATATATCTTGTTTCATACAAAGCCATTCCACCATCAACATGCATAAACTGAATGCTCAAATAATGATGCAAATGCCCCAAATCAGACATCTCAAATGAGGCATGCAAATCAGCCTTAAAATCAGCTATATGCTTCTCATGAGGAACAGTGAGCAACATGTCATCAACATACACAACAATGATCTAAAGTACATCATTAGCACGCTTAACATATAAGGTGCTTTTTGTTGGACTATTCTCCAAAACCATGTGAAATGAGATAGGCATGTATCTTTTCATATCAAGCACGTGGTGCCTTTTTTAAACCATATAATGTCTTCTTTAACCTGCACACCTAGTTTTCATGCCCTTTCTGCACAAAGCCATAGGGCTGAAAAACATGCACTTCTTCATACAAGTCACCATTCAGAATTGTTGTTGTCTAACTGATGTACATTCCAACCATGATGAGTTGTAAGTGCATAGATGCTACGAACAGTAGTCATTCGGCAAGTAGGTGCAAAGGATTCATCAAAATCAATGCCTCTTTCTTATGGATAATCGTTTGCCCTAGCCTTATACCTATCAACTGTTCCATCAGGTTTACGCTTCAACTTGTATATCCATTTAGTGCCAATGGCCTACTTGCCACAAGGCAAGTCACATAAAGACCAAGTACCATTTTTCATTGTTGGAAAACAATGTTCCTATTGGTCAAAATTGGTCAAACTTTCTCACAGATAATAGAATGTGTAGCTTGTGTTCTTAGTCCTTGTACACACAAGCAAACGGGCGCAATCAGGATCTGTAAAACTGTTATGTAATTCTTGTACAACAGAACAACGTGGGCGTGATGGTTAGTCTATAAGCCTCTCATGTTGCCCACTAGAGCTCGAATCTCAGGAATTGTAGCAGCGGCATCGACCAAAGCTTTTGCTTTAATTAGCAGCAGCGAAGACAAACAGATTTTTTCATAAATTGGATCGCGAAGGCGGTACATGCGTTTTAGATTTTTTCCAATCTTTTCTTTTCGATTACGATCAATTAGCGATCGCAGATCGTGTGCTTTATTGGTGCTTTATTCAAGAGCTTTTCAAGGGAACAATTCACGATATAAACAAGCGCTTGGGCTCACTTGTATTCATCCTTCACCTAACTTTCAACACAAGCGTTGAGCTTGGACCTCAATAGAGGTGGTGTTTCGTCTAGCACATGGGGCAGCCATGGTGCTAACTTGAAGCATGTTGAGGAGCAGCTATGGAGTTCTTACTAGTGATTCTTCTTGGAGAAGATGAAGGGTGTGCTCACACTCTAGATCATGAAGAGGAGGTTATCTCTTGTTCATGGAAAGAAGACTTGGTCATTAGCAGCTTGATGGTGAGGATCGGCCATCTTCATGTTGTAGTTGAAGATTGTCTTCTACATGAAGATATCGGGCTACGTCAAAGACATTGGATGGTGTTTAACATAAGATTTACATCTTATGTTAAGTATTTAGGTACATATTCTCTTTATGCACACAGGTACTACTTGAAGTTTATAGAGGTAGTGGCATCCATATCAGGAGGAGTCCTATTTGGCATAGGTACAAGAGAATCAGTACGTATATGCTTTATGCATATTTGGATGAGGTGTTTGAGAAGGTGTGTTCACATGCGTTTTAGGATTTCCATCAACAAACTTGTTAGCATTCTTTGCTACTTTTTAAGCATGTCATCTTTTCACACATGTATCTAACTTAGGGTGTTCCATAGCCTAAGGTTAGATGAGGGTTTGTTGATTATCAGTTTCACATTGATCCTTCCGCTTTTAGTCACTCATATTCTCTTCTATAACCTATAAGGTCACACATCTCATGTATATTCAGATTTTTGCCCATACATCTGAATATGTTTGTTACATTTTTACATTCACTCTTCCATCTATTTCTCATCACATAGAGTGGTTGAGAGTTTTTCTCCCACATTGTACATTGAACATTGGTATATTTGATACTATGAGTAAGCGATGGCTTACGTAACACCTTACACATGTCGTCTATTCTTTCTCTATCTTTATCTCATCATCTGTATGATTAAGTGTGGTATGTTCATGTTTTGTCAATAATGAAGATTGTTAGATTTTGTGTTGTATATGCTAGACCTATGGAACCACGGACCTGTGACATGAGCCAAGAGCCAAGGGCCTATCTCATTTCCAACATTCATGATATCATCATATTCAGATTGCATTGCAGCCATCCAATGTTCTGAATTTTGTGCTTCATCAAATGAAACATGCTTAGTCTCATCATAGAGACTAGAGGCAGCTATAGCATATCAATCTGATGCAAAGAGCCACTATGAGAGCCTAAACGAGTACGGTCTCCTCAATATCAGCTCTCTCATCAATAAGTGTATCATGAAAATTTGCATAAAAAATGGAATGATCTGCATCATCACATGAAACCTACAATGGTTGAGAAGTTGCCTCATTAGGGCCAACACTAAACTCTGCACCTGTAAAAAGAAGTAGCACAGTATCATACATGTCTTTGGAGATCACATATGTCTCCTTCGTACATGAAAGTAAAGGTTGAATAGCATCTTCCACAAAAACAACATCATGGCTAACCAAAATGCATTTAGTCTATGGATGATATAGATGATAGCCTTTGCTTTTAGAACTGTACCCAACAAAAATACAATTTACAACTTTATCATCCAATTTCATGCGATGTTGTTCAGACACTAATGCATATGCCAGACAACCAAAAACATGCAGATGAGTAACAGATGGCTTGCGACCATGTCAAGCCTCATATGGAGTGATAGAATGCAGTGCTTTAGTGGGACACCTGTTAAGTATATATGCTCCACACATGACAGCCTCAAGCCAGAACCTATGTAGTAAAGCCTCACTCTTGACAATACACCGCACCTTCTCCATAAGTGACCTGTTCTTCCATTCTATTGAGGTGTATATGGCACTGTATAGTTTTGTTTTATCCCACGTTCAGCCAAAAGTGCATTAAAGTCAGAAGAAATATATTCCCCCCCTCAATCAAAATGCATGGTGCCTATTTTACATGCTGATAGTTTTTTAGCCATAACCAAAAACTGTTTGAAGCACATAAACACTTCACAGTTTGCTTTGAGTGGATATACCCATGAATGCCTAGGAAAATCATCAATGAAAGTCACAAAGTAAAGATAGTTTCCAAAAGAGGGTATCTGCATAGGACCACAAACATCACAGTGAACAAGTTGCAATTTCTAAGTAGCTCAAATTGAACCATCTTTTGGAAGGGAGGAATGCTGAATTTTGCCCAAAATACAGCCTTGATAAACATGTTTACCGGATGCCCCAAGTTCGGGAAAAGAGGACACCATATCAGATTTTTGCAGGTATAGCAAATTAGCAAAATTCAAATGACCAAAGCGTGCATGCCAAAGCTTTGCATCTGACATAGCCTGAGAATCATGTACTGCACATGTTGAATCATTCATAGATTTTTCATAATCTATGAGCTTATACAACCCAACACATATTATGCCAGAAGCAATAATCATGTTGCCATTTGACACATCATGAATTGTACATCTGTCATCAACAAATTTCACAACCAAGCCAATCTTGGCCAATGCAAAAATTGATAACAGGTTATTCTGGATTCCCTAGCACAAATAAAGCATCCGATAAAGTGAAAGAACTACCATCAATAATGGTCATAATGATCTTACCAACTCCCATAACAAGATAAGAAGAGTTTTTGGCGCATGTGACAGTATTCCCTATAGGGGCAGACTCAAGTGAAATGATTAAACTGCACTGTGAGGTAATATATTTGGTTGCCACACTATCAAAATACCAAACATCTAAGTCTACTATAGACATACACATGAGAACATGGGTCAAAACTGCAAACAATAGTAAACGCCCATTCTTCATTCTCTAGAAGATTAGTAGACTTTGTTTTTGTGTAGAGGCCTCTACAACAACCATTCCAAACTCTTTCTTCTTTGCCTCTTTAGCAGCCAGTTTTGGATAGCTCTTGATGACATGATCATTTGCTCCACAATATTTGCAAAACAATTTTTGCAAAACAATTTTTGCTTTTCTAATTTCTTCTCATCTTTGTCTTCCTTCTTCAAATGTATAGCATTTGCAGATTTTTGTTCACTAGTAGATGAGCTCCATTTACCTTTGCCCTTCTAACTAGCTAGGAAAGCTTGATCTACAACATGCATAATGGACATGTTCTGCCTAGATTGATCTTCTTGCAACAAAACAAAAACTAACTCTTCAAATGATAGCATTTGGATTGTCTTTCATCATCAAACAAAGAGTAGAAGCAAAACTCTGATATGAATCAGGAAGTCCATTCAAAACGGTCTACACAAGTGAGCTATCTGGTATAACTTCATCAACAGAAATCAACTATTCCTTCAAATCCTTGATCTTTGTTAGAAAACTATCCATAGAATCACTTTCATTCATATTCTCACTCTCCAATTTTTTTCGGAGGTAAGCAATATGAGCCTTATTCCTAGCTTGGTACAATGTGGTAAGTGTATCCCAAGCGCCCTTAGCTGTTCTGCAAGAGCGAATGTGAGGAATAATGGCACATTTGATAGACAAGGCTATCAATGCATGTGTATGAGCATCTCTGCCATCCCAACGAATTTGCTCTACAGTAGGTGCAGTATAAACCATAGCACGAACATGAATATGAAGAATATCATCATCCTCAACACCATATGCATCAACTTCAATACATGTACTTGTAGGTGTAATAGGACATTTTTCAACACCCTACACAATGTTCCATAGGCCGTTTGCAACCAATACATGTCGCACCATATAAGCCCACAATGATTAATTGGTATCGTCCAACTTATCCTCAACAGCCAACATACAGAACACATCATTGCTTTCAGCCATGGCCATTGACTAACATACTGTGATGCAAAAAAATGATTGTATCTAAAAAGTTGAGCAGAACTACCCTGACAAGTTCTACTAGACCTGTAGTAGACTTTGAGATGTGTATAGTGGTGAACCAAAACTTGTATATATCTTTGGCTCAAAAAGATGAAACAGCCTACACAAGCACTACGATAGTGCATTTGAAGGCTAAAATGAGGTCAGATCCTGACTTCGACACTACAAAAAAAAGCTATTTTGATCTCCTAATCACCCTGAGTATGCTCACCAAATTTCATGTGATTCTAAGACTTTGATTGGAGGAGTGTCGATGACACCCTTGATGAAGCAGTGACCTGCTCTAATACCAATTGTTGGAGTTAGACATCTGCAGAAGCACGCGAACAACACAAGGAAGAAGAAGAAGCTTGGAGCACAACACACAATACTGAATGTGTTACCACTAGAATATACAAAGATAAGTAACCCGTTAGGGCTATAGGCATATATACAAGCCGAGGGAAAAAAACCTCCTAAAGATGGAAGAAAGTGCACCGGTAGTCCTAGTGTGTTCACACACATCACTACCTAAATATATCAACAATCTTCTTCCATTCCATGCTTCATAGGGTGTCATCCCATTCAATGCTTTTGATGGGAGTCTATTGATTAGATAGGTGGTTGTAGATACAACCTCTGCCCACACGTAATTTGGTAATCCTTTCTCATTAAGCATAGACCTTGCAACTTCAACTATGGTCCTATTCCTTCTCTCTACCACCCCATTTTGTTTTGGAGTGTACCTAGTTGTGATCTCTCTCTTGGAGATAGGCATCAAAATCATGGGAGAAATATTCTCTCCCTCCATCTGACCTTAGCCTCTTTAGTGTTTTACATGTTTGATTTTCAACAAGGGCAAGATACTTCTTGAAACATGAGAGGACTTCATCCTTATGCTTCATAAAGTTTAGGATGTTCCATCTACTACAATCATCAATAAAAGACACATAGTACCTGGATCGTGAAATTGATGGCTCTTTGCTAGGTCCCCAAACATCTGTGTGGATTAGCTCCAACAAATCACTATGAATGTATCCTTTCTTCATGAAGGGTTGTCTGTGTGATTTCCCAATCTAAAAAGCACTACACTTATATATTATGTGTTTCTTGGAAATATCTGGTAGGCCAAGCACACTTTCATCCCTGCACATTTGCTTCAAATTCCTTTCACCTCTATGAGTCAATCTTTTGTGCCACATTTCTAATTATAATAAGCTACGGCTACCATAATTGAACATAGCTATATTTCTAATGCTTTGCATCTCAAATGTAAAGAGTCTACTTGTCTTTTCTCCTTTTGCAATTCTCTTGAATCCTTGTTGTGGATCTTCAACAAAGGTTCCATTCCTTGTGAACCTTACCTACAACCCTTAGTTTACAATCTTCCCAACACTTATGAGATTTTTGGTTATGGTAGGTACATATAATACCTTGTTGAGTAGATTCATGTTTCCATCAGGAGTCTTCACATTTCCAATCTTTTCCACTGATTGCCTAGTGTCATCTCCTATTTGAATCTCATGTCTGTTTCTTGGATCCTCCAAGTCTGGTAGTAGAGCCACATTCACTACTACATGATTTGAACAACCAAAATCTATATAAAATACATGCTCATCTGCTTTAACTTGCTTCATGATCATGTTCATCAAAAGAAGTGTTATATTCTAGAGATGTACATGCCTGGAGGAACGAGAAGTTCCTTGCTCGAGGGATAGCCAAGGCCAAAAGCCAAAGAGTTCATATGAGGTACCTACTCATGATGGCCAGATGAGTAGAGGAACCTTAGAGAGAACTCTAGATGGTGACTATGCAAGGGCTATAAATAGGCTGGGAGGTGAGTCCCAGGCATGTCATTCTCCACTTCTCATGTTTGGTATAGATTCTACACTTCAAGACCTTTCTTTTAACTAGTCATAATCCATATTTTGACCATTTCAAGACATCTCTACACAAGTTATTAGATGGTTGTTGATTGGCGAGAAACTCTTTTTTAGTGAATTGAGTGTTCAATTATGATAATTAGGAATTTCTAATAATATTTTGGACCATTTTGGATAGGAATGAATTGCTTTTTATACATTTGCATCATAATTTTTCTCTCAAATAAATTCATTTGAATACTTCTTGCATCAAAGTTTATCATTTTGCATTGTATTTACTGTTGAGAGTTCCATGCTCCACCCTTTTGTCCAAAGCTAGAATCATTCTCATGCAAGCACATATATCCCACATGCAAGGGAATTCTCCCAAAATGCATATAAGCGAAGCCTCCCTTCACTTCTAACAAGTCATTCCACTCTAGCTCATTGCCAAGAGTGTGCTTCCACTCCTCATGGAGTCTCCATGCTCATAGAGCAATCTTTGTAAGTTCATTTCCATTTAATTCATTCATCATGTTTTGTTATCTTTTGTTCCTTCCTCCTTAGCTTGTTAGATTTGTGCATGTGAGTAGAGTAGGATTAGTTCTTTGTTATTTCAACATGGTATCAGAGCATAGGTATTGTTTAGATAGCATTTCGTTTTGAGTTTTGCTTTCATCATCTTTATTAGCATGTGTTATACTCTTAATCCCTCCCACCCTCCCATATCTTGATAATAAAAGTGCTTCTAAGCACTATTTCCTTGTGTCATTAAGCATGATTTATATAAGTCATTAACCTCGCTTAGTGTCCATCTTTATGTTGTTTATTTATGTTCTTGAATAAAAAAATTGCCAACAAGTGTACGTACAACCATCGTTCTTCTCTTCCTATAGCAACGTTCTCCTCTTCCTGTAGCAACGTTCTTCTCTACCTATTGCACTGACGTTTGTTCATTTGAAGGATAAGTTGTCACGAAGCTGTGCTACTAAATCAATCTCAAGTTTGTCATATCGCATTTTCAAGCCAAACTTCCTCAACAACAAAAGTATCTTGATCTACAACATATGTGGCACGTCAATGAAGAAAATGTTTACTCAATAGCATAGCAAGAGAAAGCGCTTACTGGTTTTGCTACACCTGAGCAGAATGGTTCAAACACAAAGAAAGAGGAATCTGTGTTGTTTCTACATCATCACACTTGATGGCATGCTCCCAAGGATGACAACCGGAGATCTATACTACTAGGTTGGCTTGCAGCTTCTACGAAGTCTATAAAAAAAAGGGGGTAGTTGCGCCATATCGCTTCATTCTATCATTTTTTTGTGTGGAGGAAGCGTTCTCTAGAGGACGAGACAACCTCATGCAGTTGCAAAGATCTTCTATCCTCCTATCAAAGATCTTCTATCCTCACATCAGAGAACACAGGAACTACTATCCTCACATCAGAGAACAGAGGAACTAGTCTTATTGAATCTCGCACAATGTTCATGGTCATGTGCACCATCCAAGCTCATGTATTGCTAGAACAAGAGCAGCACCTGTTGGTGTTTCTTTCTCTTGACACTTGAAAAACAGAAAGCAAGGTAGTGAACATCTTCACCACCTCTGATAGAGTGGGCAGACTTCACCTAGAGCAAGTGAGAAGCGAATGCCACACCGACTGAAAGCGAAGATACATAGAAGAAGTTGAACACGATGAAGATACAGACGACGCATAAGGACTACTCTGCCTCAGTAGTCGCGGTGCATGTGAATGATATAGAAAAATAGTAATGGCCAGCAACGGAGTAGGTCCTTGCCAGATACATTCTTTTTTAGAGAATCATGCTCTTAACCTGAATACAATACGACAAAAATGGGTTGAGATATTCAAGATGTAGCGCCCACACCCCAGAGTTTCATTGTACACACTAAGAGACTATGCGCTTGCTTATCTTTATGTTTTTTGCCTTTTTCACGAGATCCTTGAAAACAAAGAAGGAAACTAGGCATTCTTTCCTTAAAAGAGATACATTATATGACTCATGAACATGATAAATTTTCTATCATATGCACTCACATCCTTCAAAGGACTTTTTCATGACTATTATGCTCTATTGTAAGGGATTAGACACCACCATGAACATCCATGGTAGGACCTTCCCAAGATCATCAAGTATTAATTTTATTTGAGCTCCAAACTATTCCAAGCCCGATGTAAAGGGATTAGACACTGCTCTTTAAAAGAGTAAGACCTTCCCTATGGCTTGAACAAATGACACTCAAAGACCCAAGAAAAGAAAATGCTCAAAAGGTGGCAAATGGTTCCATAAGCACTACCTACCCCATGATGTAAACCCTTATACATGTCTAGGGATCCCATATGTCCCTAGATCCCATTAAAAATCACTTGGATCCCAAATGTCCAAGTATATGTCTTGGGATCCCATATGTCCCAACATCCTAGGGATGCCATATGTCCCACACTTGGATGCCATATGTCCAAGTTATGTCCAAGGATCCCATACGTCCTTGGATCCTAAAAACCAAATGGACTAAGTGATCCCATATGTCACTAGTCTCCCATATTAAAAACAAAAGGGTCATCACATGGAGGGGGGTGTTGAGAGTTCCATGCTCCACCCTTTTGTCCAAAGCTAGAATCATTCTCATGCAACCACATATATCCCACATGCAAGGGAATTTCTCCCAAACTGCATATAAACAAGGCCTCCCTTCACTTCTAACAAGTCATTCCACTCTAGCTCATTGCCAAGAGTGTGCTTCCACTCCTCATGGAGTCTCCATGCTCATAGAGCAATCTTTGTAAGTTCATTTCCATTTTAATTCATTCTTCATGTTTTGTTATCTTTTGTTCCTTCCTCCTTAGCTTGTTAGATTTGTGCATGTGAGTAGAGTAGGAGTAGTTCTTTGTTATTTCAACATTTTCTTCCAGTTTTATGAATTGACATTGGAATGTGCACGAAAGCTAGTTTTTTACATGAATTTATCTATGCACATGAAGTTATACTAACTTATGTTCATTCATAAAAGCATGTAGATCTTTGGAATATAACAAGAAGTGAATCCTCTTGTGCTTGCCCTTCAGTGTAATTGTTGTAATCTCTTCTTCTTCTATATCCTCCTTAATGATTTTTATTGTTGAAGTTGGTGTTGTTGTAGCCATTGAAATTATTTGATCTTCCTCTTGTACTTCCATATCCTCCTCTATTGAAGCCTCTTCCTCTTTGGTTTTTGGGGTTCTTGAAACAATTCTCAATTGTATGATTAGTTAGGCCACATATGGCACATGGAGAGGAGCTTTGAAATCTCCCCCTGCCTTGTCTACCTCCTCTGCCTCTTCCTCTTGAACCCCTACCTCTACCTGCAAAATTTGCTTGAGAGGTGCTACCTTCATCATAAAATATTTTACCTTTTCCTTTGCTATCTTTACTGTTGTTCTTATCTATATATAGGGCAGAGGATTGCTTACCTTTTGATTTGTTTCCATTTGGTCATAAGCTTTTCCTCATGTGTGAACAATTGTCCCATGAGAGTGCCACCAAATAAGTCGTAGTTCTTGTCTTCTAACATCAGGAGATTCCTCATCTCACTTCCTTTTACGTTTATCCAATGAATTGAAATCCATGACTTTTACAAGAGGTATTCAAAGCAATTCTTTTGTGAGCCAAGTGTATATGTGAGAAATCTTGATCATTTGGTCAAGCATCTAGGCTTGCCAAATTCACCAACAAGTTGAATCCATCCAAACCATGATGTAGAGGCATTGACCTCAATATGATGAAAGCCAAATTGTCACTAGGGCAAGACCAGAAAGAACATCCAAGTACATATCTGAGAATTGAGGCCACCACTACTCATGAAACAACCTCGACTACGACTATTGATATGAGAGCAGAAAACTTTGTTCAAATCTCAAATATTTCACCTCCACAACCTCCATCCCCACCCAGAACTTAAGAAGCACAAACCAAAACCACAGTCACCTAAACCACGCAAGTAGAGGAGCCAATTTTCCATATACCACCCTATTCACCATCGCATACCAAAGTCACCATAGGAATCATGAAAGTAATAACCTCTACACCATCCTTTAGTTTCAGAGCCCCTATCTCCCACATAGAATAATTTTCTTCCATCAATAACCCATTGTAAACTACATCTCTAGCTCCACCCAAACTGTTGTACACTGCCCATTCAAACAGCTTGTCCAAGGTTACCCAATCCCAACCACTATCATATTAGGAATCCCAACACAACCCTAACCAATTGTTTCCACCTTGAATTCTACCTCCACAACCTCTTCCTCCTTATTTGAATCTCACCCACCTTCAACTACCCTACCACCACCATGGGCTCCTCTCCTTGAATCCATGCTTGGAATGCCATGTTGCATCTTCTTTGGTGGATCCTAATCCATTTTTAACATCTTCACTATTCACCAACATAATGAGCACTACACCTACCATACCAATATTCATGGTAGCACCATCACTTAAACCATGTCTGATTTGGACATATGACCACCCACTACACCTCCTCCATCCCCTTCACTTCCACCTTCTCCCATCCCCTCCCCCCTTATCATCAGCACTCCCCATTTCCCAACCCCTTACATTTTCAGCTATCAATACAACATCCATAAATGTAAATAGTGCATTAAACACAATGATTCAATGTGCCACTTAGCTAAGATAGGAGTACCAAAATTTCAAAGCCAGGAACTCGAGATTACTATTGCGACTACACGCTTATAAGAACACATAACCAAATTAGAGGATAACAACAAGGACTTGTAGAATTGATATGACACTTTATAGCAAGCACAAAATGAGTTGGATGCCAAGCTCGAGAACATTGACCAAGAGGCAATAAAGAAAATTGAAGATCATTTACAAACCCAAATGGCAATTTCAAACTCCAAAGAAACATGGCCCTCTTGTACCAACATATGGCAACAACATTCGAAGAAAATAAGTTTCTTCAATAATAGAACCAAGACAACCTCAAAGTTGTTATGGAGAGTACACCTAGAGCACACATCAGTCCCTCTAGATTCCAAGTTGTGCCATCATATACAATTTTCATTCTCTTAGAAGAACAGACCAACTTCCTCGACTCATGTGATCAATTACAAGATGAGCTCAACTAGTTACAAAGTCAACAACTATCTACCAACACAAAGGTGATAGAGCTTATCCCAATTAGTGTTTCTCCACTAGATATTAAGGCCTTGCCAAAACAAATAGAAGAGCTACAAGGCAAGCTATTATAGTACAAACAGACATCATCTCCACAAGAGGTTCTTGAACTCAACAAGCTCATGGAAATTCTAGTAGGCAAAACCTTTGATGATGCATATGAACCTCAACGAGTCCTAAGCGATCGAGTTAGTGAGGAAGGCTAGGATACATATGAAGCACCCATCCCTCAGTGGCTAAAATAAGTGAAAGAGATTGGACATACTCACGATGACCGTGTGACAATCCAGATAAAGTCAATGTCAAGTCTTGAAGAAATGTTGCTCAAGTCATAATATTTTCGAAACCTATCCCACAGATGATTGCTCACAACTTTTGAACTACAATATATGCCATATTTCATGCTTTCAGTTGATTAGAATACAAATGTCAAGAAAGTGGTAGGAGAAGAGCCAATGTTTTGCCAGCCAGTTCCAACCAAACGATCTGTTAGAGAGGGCTAAATCTAGCACACATTTTCACGAGCACATTTGCTAGAAACCTACCCAAAAATGATGCAAACTTAATCCACTATGCCTCTACACATAAAATATAATCCATGTTATGCTCCAATGCCTCACAGACACCCATGGCCCACATTTGCAATAAAAGGTCAAAAATAGTCCTAGATGCTCAGATTGGTTGAACTACTCATATTTTGCACCACACAAGGGGCCTCCCACAGTAGCTTACATGGTATCCACTATTCCCCATTTGATCGCTTGATTGAAGAACATACTTGATGTAGTTGCAAAGATGTGTATGAAAATTTTCAAGCTCATCACTATCATTTTTAAAACATTTCACAATGTCAAGGCTTCATATATTTTGGCACCAAGCTTTGATGAAGATAACTGATTTGGTATATGATATGAGAAAAACACCATCGGTGAACATTATCTATTCTTGGCATGCATGCATCAAGTACTTACCTACATGCTACAAGGAAACCTTTGAAGAGATGTTCTCCATGGGCTTCTGGGAGTACCACTCTCAGATATTCTTGGCACGACCCACCCACTTATTACATCTTTTTGTAGTAGAACAAGCCCTCCATGAAAAATAGTAGTGTATGTCACATCTGGAGGTTCTAGGCTTAATGGATTGGGATCCTTTAATGACTGACTTAGCACACAAAATTCAAATCAAGATGCATGATTTAACTACCCATTACACGGACGACCACCCACAACAAGGGTCTGTTAGGGACGACAGACATGAGAGAGGGGGTGTTAGTGGTCGAGGAGGATTAACATGCCAAACAAGGATGAGGAAACAAAGCCACAAAGAGAGAGACAGAGAGAGAGAGAGAGAAGTCAAAGAGAAGGTCAAGGAGGGCCAAGTGGACAAGGAAGCCAACAAAGATCTGGCGAGTAGGCCAATCATTTCTTTCCAAATCAAATATACAACAAATAGTGATTGTTATCACTACACTTCATTGGAGATCCCATTCTTGGTAGAATAGACTCCATTTTTGTTCAAGTTGAGGAGTCCTCAAGCTCTAGGAGTAGTAAAACTACCTATGTATCGAATTTCATAATTTTTTGTGCTTGTTGGAGCCTTCAAATGAGCTAGGGAACGTAATTTTTAAATAAGTTAGACACTTGGTTTGAACAAGGCCACAACCAGTCAAAAAGCTATAAAAAGAGCTGGATACTTTATTTTTGAAGTTATCTAGTTGGAGATGTTGGGGATGTAAGGGTCATGTGACCTTACCCCCATATTTATATATATACATCATATATAGAGTATTGCCTCAAGAGAGATCATTATGTGGGTTTCGACGCTCCCACGCATGTCCGCACGTCTCTCCTCTTTTCTCTCTCGTTCCATCTCCTTCTTCCTCATCTTGTTCTGCACACCAAAGCCCTTCATTGGTATCAGAGCATGTTGAAGGCTGGTGTGCAACAAGCTTCAATGGAAGCTTAGGTCAGAAGGGGTAGAAGTGCAGGTCGGCATCTCTCAACAGCAGTTCAGTATTTCAGTCCTAACTCGAGGTAGCAAGCTCGGATTGATGCGTTTTAAAGTTCTATGTGTAGCTAACACAAAGAGCTACAACTTCCTAGAAGGGCGCAGAATCTAGTTCGGACTTCTAAACTGCCGAAAATTTGAAAAACGCAGAGTATTGTAGAAGGCGAATCTACATTGAGAAGGACAGCAGATCGGTTTTTGAGTCATAACTTGAGTTCTATAGCTCGGAATGCGATGGTTCAACTTGCTGTGCGTAGCTTGGATAGATAGCTACAAGTTATAGAAGAATTGAGATTCAAATTCTCAGTGTTAGGTCGTCGAAATTGTAGAATACAGAGCAACAGTGTTACAGGTGAAGATGAAGTTGACAGTAGGTGCTTGTTTTGTCCATAACTTGAGCTACACACCTCGGATTGAGGTGTTCTTTATCTCGTTACGTAGCCAAGAAGCAGATATTGAAGTTTGTTGAACGTCAAAAGTTCAGATTCAGAGATTTTCACCTCTGAAACAGCAAAACACAGAGCAGCACATTTTTGCTATAAAAACCTTGATTGCACTTGGAGGTTGAATTTGCTTTGGAACTTCTTCGAGAGAGAATTTTTGGTATGCAAGCTCTTATTTTCAGAGCTTCAAGACATTGTACATGTATGATCACTGTGGTAGCTCCTCCATATGAGAGTAGAGCATGATCTTGTCACGTGTTTGGCATGTAAGATGACATTGTGGTATACTCTTTTTGAGGTTTATGTCATCATGAGTTCGATCATGGATGTATAGTGGCATTGTGGTCTATATGTTGCTTATGCCACTTGGTTATGGATTTACTTGCCCGTTGAACACAATTCTATGAGAGTTGATTGTGGATCTTGTTTGGTACTTGTATGTTTGTTTTCTTTGCAGGTACAGGATCCTGATTGGAGCCTTAGTTACACATTTTTTTGTCACCGTTATTAGCATTTGGTCATTGATTGATATATATTTGCCAGTGTGATTCTTGGCATATATGGATAGTGATTCCCACATGGTTATTTTGGTTCTAGAGTCCATTTTACAGAGGAGATGAAATTTTGAAAGCTTTTATGCTAGAAGGAGCTCTAGTGGATCTTGAAGCTTGTGTGATAGCTTTGGATCATTGATTATCTCCATTCAGTTGGACTTGGTCACACATTGTTTGTGACAGTTTGGACCATCTTGCAGGACTCATTCTTGAGTGGGAGATACATCATCATTGTATTGGCATGTATTGCTATCACTTTTTTTGGCATATGTAGTTGCCATTATCTTTGGTTGGATCAGTGACAGATGGTGACAGGTTACTCATTGTTCTTTGGTTATTGGTTATCTTGTTTGATTGCTCAGTTTACAGGGGATACTCTGTCGAATTTTTCCCAGGATTCTTTCACATCTATTTGGTCACTTTGGAGACTTGGTGAGCAGGCTTATGCTCATGGTTTTATGTGCATGCTAGATGCATGGTTATGTGACAGATGGTTCACATGGTTCCTTCTCCATCGAGATATATTTGTGATGTGAGTTATGCATATGGATATGCAGGTGTGATCCTATTGAGGATAGAGTATCGTTTTTGAGTCTCTTATTACATTGCTAGTCTTTTGGATTGCCAGCATGGTCTCTTCTCGGTTCGATGGTATTGACTTTCCGAGATGGAAAGCTCATATGTGGCATACTTTGGTTCGTGCAGGGTTACACATGTATGTGCATAGAGATGCACAGAGACCTCGTAACATGCCCGCCCATGTATGGATGGATATGGATGCATTGGCCAGCTCCACTATCCGATTACAGCTTGTGGATTCTATATATGAGTCTGTTATGTATGAGGAGACGAGTAGTGCATTATGGCAGAGACTACATGATATGTATGAGAGTCCATTGACTCATGTGAGACATAGATCACATCGACGACTTCGATGTTGGCATTGTGGTCATGAGGGCCATATTCGACGACGTTTCTTCAGGCGGATGCGACGATGATGTCAGAGATATGCACGTGATGTAGGTTAGGTAGTGGTTTCAAGAGAGTCTATGGTAGTTGATTATGCTAGTGACGGTGATATCACTTTCTCCTATGGTTCATCTCTGGATTCTTCTTGTACATTGGATAGCACACATATGGCTTGGTTGCTTGATGCATTACCCAGTTTTCATACTACTCCACATCGTGAGTGGTTTTGTCAATTCTCAGGTCAGAGTCATGGATGTGTGCACATGTCTAATGGTATGACATATGACATTGAGGGTACAGGAGATATATGCCTTATGCTACCTAGTGGAGCATCACTTATGCTTAGACATGTACGGTATGTGCCTTCATTCCCTATGAGTTTGATTTCAGTTAACCAGTTGCATGAGAGCAGATGTTATGCATTCCTTAGTGAGCATCATTTTCAGTTGCAGTTGGGACAACTTATGCTTGTCAGAGGTGCCAAGGTTGGGCACAGGTATCCACTGCAGGTACTTCATGTGAGAGACAGTCTCGTCTCAGTGGGAGTTCAACCTTGTGTGCAATGTGAGACTCGTCGTGTCTCATTTTGTCTACCTACACATATGTCTATTGACATTCATGATGCACATGTATGGCAGGATCCAGATGCTCAGATGGATGCATATGTAGAGCATGTTTTGGATGCTTATGATGCTCATATTGAGCATGATTATTTTGATCATATGGATGCTCTTGTGGAGCACACTTTGGATGATCATTTGGATACTTTAGAGCATGATGTGGATGCTCATGTAGAGCATTATGATGATACTCATTTGGAGTGTGATCATCAGTTTGATCTTGGTGTTGATGTTGTGCACTTAGCTCATGTGTAGCATGATGATACACTTGGTGTGCTAGAGCAGGATAGCTCTCATGGTACACAGTGTATGGTAGAGCATATTAGCTCTCAGGATGCACAGCTAGATACATCTTTGGTTGCGAGCATGGCTGATTTAGATGTTGAGGAGTCAGCAGTTATGCAGTCATTCTTGGATTCGCTCATGCCAGATGTTGACATAGATATGTCAGGACATGTTGGTCTTGATGATGGTGCTTTAGATGCCTTGGATACAGGCATGGCTGACATAGTTAGGTTAGCTAGGATAGCACATGTTTCGTCAGCATTCGGGAGTCTAATGTATGAGTTATTATGCTCGAGACCAGACATTGCAGTTGCTATTAGAGCATTGGCACTTGGAGTTGTCAGTCATTTGATGATTGACATAGGCATGGAGCGAGTGGGAGCTTTGCAGGAACTTCATCAGTTCTTGCATCAGTCATATGTGAGCTCGACTCTTGTCGATATGATTCTAGAGCAGTTTGAGGTGCATGAATACACCTTGTTCGAGGCAGTTGGTGTAGGCTGATTTGTATAGGTAGAGATTCGGACTCTTCCTGTACATTATTGTATAGTCCTACATCATTCTTTGTATATGTTACCACTTATGATCACATTGACCCTTAAGTGGGAGATTGTTGGGGATGTAAGGGTCATGTGACCTTACCCCCATATTCATATATATACATCATATATAGAGCATTGCCTCAAGAGAGATCATTATGTGGGTTTCAAGGCTCCCAATCATATCCGCGTGTCACTCCTCTCTTCTCTCTCCCTCCATCTCCTCCTTCCTCCTCTTGTTCTGCACACCAAAGCTTTCACTTATGGTCACATTGACCCTTAAGTGGGAGATTGTTGGGGATGTAAGGGTCATGTGACCTTACCACCATATTTATATATATACATCATATATAGAGTATTGCCTCAAGAGAGATCATTATGTGGGTTTCGAGGCTCCCACGCATGTCCGGATGTCTCTCCTCTTTTCTCTCTCGTTCCATCTCCTTCTTCCTCATCTTGTTCTGCACACCAAAGCCCTTCAGGAGAGTGAACCTAATCTTGAGCATTCAGAACCTTTTTTTGGATAATCAAAGATTTCATTCCTCTCTATTTTGTCTTGACATGTATGTGCATGTGTGTATGTGTGTGCATGTTAGTGTACTTCTTACTCATGCACTTGTGTATTCCACTTGCTCATGGTTGTCATACCACCCTCACATCTCTAGGGATTGACAATTATGAGGTGGATCTCCTCGCATTGGTGTGTATGTATGTATGTATGTATGTATGTATGTATGTATGTATGTATGTATGTATGTATGTATGTATGTATGTATGTATGATGTATGTGTGTATGTATGTATGTATGTATGTATGTATGTATGTATGTATGTATGTATGTATGTATGTATGTATGTATGTATGTATATGTATGTATGTATGTATGTATATATGTATGTATGTGTGTATGTATGTATGTATGTATGTATGTATGTATGTATGTATGTATGTATGTATGTATGTATGTATGCATGTATGTATGCATGTATGTATGTATGTGCAAGATACCATATTGATTTTCCAAAAAAGAAAAATGTAGGTAATAATGAAATTTTATGTTAAGGATATTTTGATCATGTCTACAAAATTTTCTAGCAATAAGTTTTTACATTCTCCCTCTAGAAAGTTGTCGCATGAAATTTGTGTGTAAAATTTGAGCATGAAGATGAAGGAATCCGAAAAAGTGTTGTATGAGAGAAAGGTAGAGCACCCTTAGTAGAAAAACTTTACCTCATTGAACTTTTTGTAGTTCCTATGTTCTATGTCTCATTTGATCGCATGAAGATAGGTTAATGAAGAGATTTTTCATGTTTTGTCATTTCTCTCTAGAATTTTTGATTTTGCAAGGCTCAAAAGTGATATTTGCAAGGGGATTCGGACCTAAGGCATCTCAATACTATTGTACAGATCGAAGAACTCAATATTTTTGTGTTTCACAAGCTTAAGCTAGTCCCTTGTCGTTTTTGAGTTACAGGGCTTGGAAAAGTGCCATTTTTTGACACTTAAAAAAAAAAGAGAAGCCTTGATTCATCTTATTCATATTTGCAGATTTAGAAAACGTACATGGGTATGTGGGTTATTTTGGGTGGTTGACGTGTGTTGGTGTGTTGCAGGGATCGCCTCTATTTTTGCAGGTAAAATTCTTGAGGTGGACATGAAAAGTAGACGCATGGGTGGTGTGGAAGTCTTGCATGGGACATGCAAACACACATTATCTTGGAGCATGCAGATTCTATGAGTGCATGTCTAGGAAGGCATGATTGGTCGTGCTCTGGCAAAAGGTGGAGATCCAAAAGACAAAGACTGAGAGATAAGAAGGGATTATGGTTATGCATTAATCACGATCATTTTTGGGCTTCTATGATTGAGACTGAGATTGAGATTGGGATTGAGATTGCGATTATGGTTGGGATTGGGATTGAGATCAGCCTTGGGATGGTTAGGGGGATGAGGCTTCACATTGAAGCTATTTGATAGATTTTGTAACACAGATCAGAACTCCTTGTAAATCTACACAGATAATAAAGTTCTATCTCTCTCTTCTTGTTTTGCACATACTCTATTTTTCTTCCTTATATCTTATTGTGTCAAAGTTTATTATTTTGTGTGGGATTGTGATTGAAGAGTATGAGAATTTTTACAAGTGGTATCAAAGCGGAGTTGGATTCTAGAACAAGATGCAGCTTTGAAGAAGAAGATAGAAGAGCAAGAGGAGCTTATCCATAGACTGAATGCAGAATTACATAAAGAAAGATCCAAGAAACAAAAAGAGGGTACTGCAAATGCTTTCATGGACCTCAATGATGAAGATATTAACAATCCAGGCACATCAAATGCACGTAGATCTAGACAACAATGTGATCCTAAAGATGATGATGATATAGGCCATTTTTCACTCAAGCAAGTGTTTAAAAGAGAAAAAGTAAATGATTTTGATGTTGAGAAGAAAACTAGAGAGAATCTTGATGCATAGATCGAGGAGCTTGAAGATTTCTTTGATCTGCATGTGTTTAATGAAGAATCAAAAGTGAAGGTGTCAATTCTGCATCTATGAGGAGTCGCTAAATTGTGGTGGAAATTATACATGCAGACAAGAACACATGAAGGGTTGATCCTCTAGAAAGAGTTTGGAGATCAAGTAGAGAATCGTTATTGTTCTTCACATTATTGGATGGAAAAGAAAATGGAATTCTACTCCTTCAAGCCACAGGAGGATGATAGAAATAACTTGTCTATTGAAGAATACATGGAGAAGTTTCTGTGTTTACATAAGTATGCACTAGAAGTTTCTGGAGATGCCTTGAAGAGAAAATTTATTGAGGGTTTTGTGAAAAGATGGATTGTATTTGGTGAAGATGAAATGGTGCTACTAAAACTTTACACTACAATAGCAAAACTGACTCCATGAATATGTAGTGGCCTCTTTTAGCTTTTAAATTGATGTATTAGATGCCCCAAGTACCGTGGAAGATCACTCATAAGTAGATGATTCAAAACTAATAGGTTTGACCAATGGTCAACTTGAGAAAACTTTCTATTTTAGAAAGATAAGCTCTAGTATTTTAGTTAGTGCTCCTCTCGTTAAAATGGACTAAAGAGATTTTAGATCAAGCTAATTATGAAGCAAAGCAACCTATTAGAAGCTATTTCAATGAAAATGAGTAACTATATTGAGAGAAATCAATTTAACAAATCACCTATGTGATCCCGACTTTTTAGCAAGTAGTAGAAGTAAATACAAAGTCAGATTCTGATGAATGTTTCTCACAACTGAAAGACCCAATTGCAATGAAACTTTGTAATCTAAAAGTATACTTAGAGAGATACAATTACCAAGTTAAATTTTTGAAAAAAATGAATCATGCTCAAAGAAATCATTTATGCAATCTGACTAAAAACAGAGATCACTTACAGTGAACACTACACTCACATAGACTTGAAGTTATGGCAATAAGTATGTATGAACTCAAATGTATATTGCATGGAAATTACAATAGACTCACTAATACATGTAGAATTTTAGAGATCACACTCAAATCTCACAAGAAGCTTTGCTAAGGAGTGTGTCTTTTTCGCGACTAGATAGGTCACACATATATAATGTGTCTTGGAGCCATATTTTGAATTTGCATTCATGCTCACCTAAAACACTTTTCCTAAATTCTAGTAATAGATTCTATTATGAACTTTTGGATTTCTTTAATTAACATCAATTGGCTTCAACCACTTTTGATTCTTTTACCTTTACAATAGGTGAATACTCAAGAAACTACAAGAGTGAGTTCACATGAGAATTCTTCATCACTTCAAGTATTTTCTTCAAGACTACATGATCTTGTGGTACTCAAGCTATCACATAGGCTTGCCAAGAACTTGCTCCAATAGCTCCCCCTCAAGCCTAGTGTGCTTGAGTTCTTCAATCTTCCAAGATTACCTACAAGCTGATTATTGGTTTTAATCTGTTGAGTTTAGTATCATCTGATGCTTTTGTCAACATGTCTGCACATCGATGATGTGTGAATACATATGATAACTAAATTTCTTTGCTCAAAACTTTCTCCCTTACATTAAGATAGTGTACTTCAATATGCTTAGTCCTGGCACGAAAAACTGAATTGGCAGCCAAGTGTAGGGAGCTCATATTGTCACCAAATATATATGGAGTTCTAGACTCCAAACCAAGATTTATGAATAGAGTCTTCATCGACAATGCTTCTTGAGTAGCTATGGCAAGACCTCTATATTCAGCTTTTATGGAAGAGAGATCAACTGTGGGTTGCTTCTTAGATGACCATGAAATAATTTTAGACCCTACAAAGGTAAGATATCCTGAAGTGCTTCTCCTGTCCTCCTTGGAGCAAACCCAATCTACATCAGAGAACAATTTTACTCCTAGATCAGATACATATGGATAGTGTAATCCTTCATTCATTGTCCCTTTGAGGTATTTAAGTATCCTCTTGGCAGCATCCATATGAGGTTTCCTAGGTATGTGCATAAATTGACTTAGCACACTCACACCATAACAAATATCCACCCTAGTTAAGGTGGTATAGTTCAAACTTCCCACATAACTTTGATAACCTATAATATCCTCTATGAGTTCTCCTTCATGTGAGCTCAATTTATGATTAACTTCCATTCAAGTACCTGCAACCTTAGCATCTTGCGTATTGAATTTAGCCAGCATATCTTTAATATATTTTCTTTGAGTAAGGAATAAACCATGATCTGTATATACTACTTCCAAACCTGGGAAGTATGTGAGTGACCCAAGGTCACTTATCTTGAACTTCTCTTTTATCTGGTCCTAGATCTTCTTAATTCCATCGACATCATTTCCTTTGAGAATAATATCATCCACATACACACATAAAAAAATAACTTTAGAATCACTCTTTTTGATATCCATCGACATCATTTCCTTTGAGAATAATATCATCCACATACACACATAAAAAAATAACTTTAGAATCACTCTTTTTGATAAAGAGTGAGGGATCTGCTTTGCTAGGTTGAGGTCCTTTATCGTGCAAAAAGGTAACAAATCTGTGAGTCCAAGCTCTTAGAGCTTGTTTGAGTCCATATAAAGCTTTGTTGATTTTGCACACAAAATCAGGATGTGCTTTGTCTTCAAAACTAGGTGTTTGTGCCATATACACCTCTTCTCTTATCCAACCATTAAGGAATGCATTTTTTACATCCAATTGAAGAATCTTCCAATTCTTGGAAGAAGCAACACTTAGAGGTACTCTGATTGTGGGCATCTTTGTCACATGAGAGGTCTCCTCATAGTCAATTTCTTGAATTTGTGCAAAGCCCTTTGCCACTAGCCTTGCCTTTTACCTGCTAATAGAACCATCAGAATTCTTCTTTAATTTATAGGTCCATTTTGAACCTACTACTTTCATTGATGAAGAATTGGGAACCAATTCCCAAGTTTTGTTCTCCTCAAGTGCTTCAATTTCCTCTTCCATTGCTAGCTTCCATTCTGACTTATCCTTGGCATCCTCAAATGTTGAGAGTTCTTCTTGATTTAAGTCTTGTGCTAAGTAGATTGAGTGCTTAATAACAGAGAAGTATCAAACACATACCATGATGTGATGATTCTGCTTCATGACCAAGCTCCTACACTTTAGCTTTACCTTTAGACTTCCATGCTTTGATTTTTTCTATTTGAGATACTTGATCATCTTCTGGTATATCTTGCTCTTCAACTCTAGGAGGGTTGTCTTTGATAAGCTTTGGAAAATATTCTTTAATAACATAAGGTAAGTTGACTTTCCTGCATGAGTCTTCATACCAAGAACTATTCTCATCAAACACAACATCTCTACTCACCAAAAAACCTTTGTTGTTTGAGTTGTATAGCTTGTAGCCTTTTTATTGTTGTCATATCCAATGAATACACATCTCTCTGCCTTAGGGTCCATCTTCTCTCTAACTTGTGAAGGAACATGAGCATAGGCAATACATCCAAAGATTTTGCAATGATCCAAGCTAGGTCTTCTCCCATTCCAAGCCTCATATGGTGTCATACCATCAAGAGACTTTGAAGGTAACCTGTTAATCAAATAAGTGGCTGTAGATATAGACTCAACCCACAAGTACTTAGGAAAATGATTTTCATTCAACATAGATCTTGCAGGTTCAAAAATTGTCCTATTTCTTCTCTCTATCGCTCCATTTTGCTCTCAATTGTACCTTGTAGTAATCTCTCTCTTGATTGCCCTTTCTTGAAGGAAGGAATCAAAATCATGGGAGAAATATTCTCCCCGTCCATTTGATCTTAGCCTCTTTAGTGTCTTACTTCAATATTCATCTTTGTGTTTCATGAAATATAGAATAGTCCATCTACTGCAATCATCAATGAAAGAGACATAATACCTTGATCTAGAGATTGAAGCATCCTTGCTAGGTCCCCATACATCTATATGAACCAATTCTAAGAGGTCTCCATGCATATACCCTTTCTTCATGAATGGTAACCTGTGAGACTTTCCAAATTGGCATGCAATACACTTATAAATCATATGTTTCTTTGACAAATTAGGAAGTCCAAGTACACTTTGGTTTCTACATATCTGTTTTAGTGATCTTTCTGCAATATGTGCTAACCTCTTGTGCCAAAATTCCAATTTTGTGAGTGTTTGATTACCAGAATTAAAGAGAGCAATGTCCCTTGTATCTTTTAATTCAAATGAGAATAATCTACCTATCTTTTTACCCTTTGTAATCTTCCTGAATCCCTGACTGATTTTATCACAAAAATGAAGGATATTGCTGATAAGCTAGGAAGCATTGGAGAAGTGATAGATGGAGAATAGATTGTAAGGAAAGTCATCAATGGCATAAAGGCACATGTCAAGTGGGAAGCCTTTACCACAACAATGCATCTATACATGGATATGCATGTACCAGATTTCAATACACTCATTGGACAATTGCTTACTCAAGAGGCCAAGCTTATGAAGAATGGAGAAGGTTCCAAAGGTAATCAATCCTCTACCTTTTACACTGATAAAAGTAAACTCAAAGACAACAAAGGGAAAGTAAACAAATTGGATGATGAAGTAGGTACACACCAAGTTAACTATGCAAGTAGAGGAAGAAATGTTAGAGGAAGAGGTAGAGGAGGTAGACAAGGCAAGGGGAGACCCCAAGACTCTAATCCTTGTTCTATTTGTGGACTAACCAATCATACAACTGAAAATTGTTTTAGGAACTCCAATAATCAAAGAGGGAGATGCTATAATAGAGGAGGTTATGACTACTCAAGAGGAAGGTTTAACAATTTTAATGGCAATGACAACAATTACAACAATTCAACCTATCAAGGAGGATACAAAGAGAGAATCGATTTCAATAACTACAAAGAGGACTCAAATCAAGAGGAATCATTGCTACTCATGAATATGACAATACCTCAAGGTAAATCTGATGAGCATGTTTTCTACATAGATTCAGGGTGTTCAAATCATGTGGTAGGAAATGTGGCTCTTCTCTCAGATTTGGAAGATACAAGAAATAAGCATGGGGTACAAACATGTGATGATACAAGGCACCTTGTGGAAAAGATAGGAAATGTAAAGGCACTAGATGGAAATCTCAATCTTCTTAGCAAGGTACTCTATATTCCTACCATCACTAAAAACTTGATAAGTGTAGGGCAAATTGTGGAGAAAGGGTTGCAAGTCAGATTCACAAGGAGAGGTGCATTTGTTGAAGATCTTTTGCTTAGAAGATTTCTTGACACTTGTGAAATCCAACCATAATTGATTCTTTCTGGGCTTTGTGCTTGAATAGAAGAAGGCCTCAAGTGCATTCCAGACTTCCTGAGAGATTTTACAACTTCTAATGTGAGGCAACAAAAAATCAGAGATAGAGTTGAGGAGATAAGACCTTGCAAGTGCATCCTTGGAACACCATGTGTTCAATCTTTCTTGTTCTTCTTGTGTAGTTTGACTTTTGTTTCTCAACTTTGGCATAACTTCATCTCTAGCTAAATAACCATATAAACTCCTGCCTTGAAGATAATCTGTTGATGTATAAAACACCACAAGAAATGAATTAATGTGACACTAGAACACCTCTATGGTCACCATTAACTCATTGCCACTCCAAAATTTGAGAAATGATAGCCTAAAGTGAGAACTTTGCTTCTACAGAAATTCCTAGTCACTGAAATGACATACCTTCAGTATTTTGCTAATTTCTCCTAGCTCAAGTATTATTTATTGATGAAACTTTATAGGCTGAAACTAGAAGAGTAGAGCTTTCCAACAAGCTATCATATGCATCAAATGGATCTCTAGAACTCAAGTTATGGCTCTCACAAGATGACCCTGTATGACCTTCCAAAACTGGAAATATTACCTGTTTTAGTAAGAGCGCCTGTTTAAAATTAGAATTCGATGCCTAGCATCGACTTGCAACGAGAATTCGATGCCGGGCATCGACTTGGGATGTTTTTGGCCACTTTTCAGAAGGGATTCGATGCCGGGCATCGACTTCCCGCATAAAGTCTTGATCTTTTGGACACCAAAACTATAGGTGATTTCATGCACACTTAGAATATGACTTATCAACTGGAATTCGATGCCAGGCATCGAGTTGCTCCAACAACATCATGTTTTTCAAACACTTCAATACTGAATGAAAAATATAAAAGAAAATATGACTTATCAACAGAGATTCGATGCCAGGCATCGAGTTGCTTGGAAAACTTGATCTTTGTAACTCATCACACAGTAGGTAATCATGGAGATGATGGAGAGAGGCTCATACACAGAACTTTACTCAGTTCTTCTCATAACTAAAAAAAACTCAGAAGTTTTACAAATGCTTTCTCACTCAGAGAAGCCCGACTATACACAGTCGTATAAATGAACTCCTTCTTCTACTTCTTTTCTCTATTCTCTCTCTCTTTCAGTATTTTGCTAATTTCTCCTAGCTCAAGTATTATTTATTGATGAAACTTTATAGGCTGAAACTAGAAGAGTAGAGCTTTCCAACAAGCTATCATATGCATCAAATGGATCTCTAGAACTCAAGTTATGGCTCTCACAAGATGACCCTGTATGACCTTCCAAAACTGGAAATATTACCTGTTTTAGTAAGAGCGCCTGTTTAAAATTAGAATTCGATGCCTAGCATCGACTTGCAACGAGAATTCGATGCCGGGCATCGACTTGGGATGTTTTTGGCCACTTTTCAGCAGGGATTCGATGCCGGGCATCGACTTCCCGCATAAAGTCTTGATCTTTTGGACACCAAAACTATAGGTGATTTCATGCACACTTAGAATATGACTTATCAACTGGAATTCGATGCCAGGCATCGAGTTGCTCCAACAACATCATGTTTTTCAAACACTTCAATACTGAATGAAAAATATAAAAGAAAATATGACTTATCAACAGAGATTCGATGCCAGGCATCGAGTTGCTTGGAAAACTTGATCTTTGTAACTCATCACACAGTAGGTAATCATGGAGATGATGGAGAGAGGCTCATACACAGAACTTTACTCAGTTCTTCTCATAACTAAAAAAAACTCAGAAGTTTTACAAATGCTTTCTCACTCAGAGAAGCCCGACTATACACAGTCGTATAAATGAACTCCTTCTTCTACTTCTTTTCTCTATTCTCTCTCTCTCTCTCTCACCGCGTCAGTTGATACAAACTAACTTATATAGATTTTCGTATTCTCGTGATTTTAAAAAACTTCTAGAACTAAAGTGAACTAACTTTACAAGTATAATACAGTTGTGAATTTGTCCCTTCACATAGGCATGGGGTTTTCTTCCTAAGATTTGACCTTCAAATATATGTCTAATTAGTGAGTGTTTCTCCAACATAATCCTCCATCCTTAATGACCAAGCAAAGTAATTACCTCTGTCCAATTTGTCAATTGATGAAGGGAATCCATCTGCCATGTTCTTCAACCTCGCTCTGATACCACTCTGAAAAGATGGATTGTATTTGGTAAAGATGAAATGGTGCTACTAAAACTTTGCACTACACTAGCCGAATTGCAGGGACATGTGGTGGGATCTTTTAGCTTGAAAATTCATGTATTAGATACCCTAAGTACCTTGGAAGATCACTCACAAATAGATGATTCAAAACCAATAGGTTTGACCAATGGTCAAGTTGAGAAAATTTTGTATTTTGGAAGATAAGCTCTAGTATTTTACTTAGTGCTCCTTCTTTGGTCGAAATTGACTAGAGAGCTTTTAGGGGAAGCTAATTAGGAAGCAAAGAAACCTATTAGAAGGTATTTCAATGAATATGAGTAACTATATTGAGCAAAATCAATTTAACAAATCACCTATGTGATCCCAACTTTTTAGGAAGTAGTAGAAGTAAATACACAGTTAGATTTTGATGAACGTTTCTCACAATTAAAAGATCGAATTGCAATGAAACTTTGTGATCTGAAGTTAAACTTAGAGGGCGACAATTACCAAGTTAAATCATTGAAAAAGATGAATCATGCTCACAAAAATCATTTTTGCGATCTGACTAAAAATTGAGATCATTGATAGTGAACAGTACACTCACACATGGCAATAAATATGTATGAAGTCAAATGTATATTACATGGAAAGTACAATTGACTTATTGATACATGTAGAAGTTATGAGATCACACTCAAATCTGACAAGAAGCTTTGCTAAGGAGTGTGTCTTTTTCGTGACTAGATAGGTCACACATATATAATGTGTCTTGGAGCCATATTTTGAATTTGAATTCATGCTCACCTAAAACACTTTTCCTAAATTCTAGTAATAGATTCTATTATGAACTTGTGGAGTTCTTTGCCTAACATCAAATGGCTTCAAGCACTTTTTATTCTTTTAATTTTATAATAGGTGAATACTCAAGAAACTACAAGAGTGAGTTCACATGAGAACTCTTCATCACTTCAATTATTTTCTTCAAGACTACATGATCTTGTGGTACTCAAGCCATCACATAGGCTTGCCAAGAACTTGCTCCAACGGGTTTGTGGGAAGAACTTCACTATCAAGTAAAGGGGTCTTGATTTGTAGATTTTCTTGATGTGGTTGCAAAAGCAAAAAACTTTGAGAAGATGGAGAAGTTTACTATGAAAAATGCATCCAAATCAAGGTTTATCCCAATAGGACATCGACCCCAAGAACTATTTCAACAAATCAAAATGGACAGAGATCGAATAACTCTATTAATGGTGAAGGAGGACAAACTAAACTAAAGTAGATTGATATGCTTAAGAAGCAAGAACCTGTGCATTGGCAACGTGATTCTGATTTCTTGAAACAGGCTAAAAGATTGGGACTTTGCTTTCGATGTGGAGAACAGGGACATCACACTTTTGAATGTCCAAACAAGGCCATCAACCATTCATGCAGGCAAAGATAGCTCATCTACACGAGGAAAACATAATGATTGAGGAAGTAGATGATCAAGGTAAGTGTTCTAACCCTAGACTTCAATGCATGAAAACTTCTTCTCATTCAAGGGCATCGATGATTAGGATTATGGGGGACATATCCTCACATAAGGTTAGTTTCTTGATTTATTCCTGTATTAGAAATTGTTTCCTTTCACTTAAGTTGGTAGAGGTTTTTAGAATTGCATATTGAGATCCAAACCAAAAGACCTGTACAGATGGCTAATGGTAGGATACACTATATTCGAGGTTGTATTGAGAATCTTGATTTTATGCTAGGTGAACATAAGTTTTTGGGTACCTTCCATGTAATTGAAATGAGAGAATATGATGTAATCATTGGAATGGACTGATTAGTTCATAATAGTGTCTTGATTGATTGTGAAAGTGGGATGCTTATTTGAAAATAGAGGGGAAGGAACATCATCTTATAGGCAAGTGCAATTCAGGTTTTTCTTCTATTTGTGCTATAAAGTTGATTAGGGGTATTCGACAGGGTTGTTAGACATATTTGGTGTATGTGAATGACCTTCAGGAGTAGAAGAAAGAAGAAGAAATACCCGAATAGGTTAGAGAACGTTTATATGAGTATGCAGATGTATTTCCTGATGATCTATCGGGCATGCTTCCTCCTAGGAAAATTGACCATGCTATAGAATTCTATCCAAGAAGTGAGCCTTATTCTAGAGCACCTTATAGGTTCAATATTGATGAATTTAAAGAGTTGAAGCTCCAAGAGGATGATCTATTGATGAAGGGGTTGATAAGACTGAGTGTTTCACCTTTGGAAGCACCTGATCTGTTTCAAAAAAAAGAAAGATGGCTCATACAGACTTTGTATCGACTATAGGGGATTGAACAAGAAGACCATTAAGAACAAGTATCCAATTCCACACATAGATGAATTGCTAAGTCAATTCAGTGGTGCCATAGTATTGACCAAAATCGACTTAAGATCGAGGTATCATCAAATTAGAGTAAAGTCTGAGGACATACCCAAAACTGATTTTAGAACACGATATGGTCATTATGAGTTTAGTGTTTAGCCTTTTGGATTGAAAAATGCTCCTCCAACATTTATGTGTTTGATGAATAATGTGTTTCATGAATTTATTTTAGTCTTTCTTGACAATATTGTTGTGTATTCTAAGGATGATGATGAACATGCATTGCATCTCAAGAAGACTTTACAGAAACTCAGAGAGCATAAACTATATTGTAAGATGAGTAAATGTTTTTTTGCAAAGGGGGAAGTGAATTATTTGTGGAGAGTTTTTTCCAAGGAAGGGATCCACATAGATCCTGAGAAAGTTAAAAGCATAGTTGACTGGCCTACACCCAAATGTGTAAGAGATGTCAGAAGCTTTCTTGGTTTGGCACAATATGAGAGGGCACAAATTAGAGAGATTCCCGAATTGCAAATCCTCTTACAGAGTCCACAAAGAAAAATAGAGATTTCACATGGAATGATGAGTGTGAAAATGCATTTAAAGAATTAAAATAGAAATTTATTGAAAACTATGTACTAAAAATACCTGAATTAGGGAAGCCATTTATTGTTGCATGTAATGCTAATGGAAGTCAAATTAACCGGATGTGTACTTTCACAAGAAGGAAGGGTAGTGGCTTATGAGTTGAGGAAACTAAGGAAACATGAATTAAACTATAAAAAACATGACTTGGAAATTCTTGCAATTGTTCATGCACTTAAACATTGGAGGCACTTATTGCTTGGAGTAAAGTTTGAATTAAGAACGGGTCATCAGAGCCTTAAATATATCTTTACTCAACCCTTACTTAAGAATACACAAAAGTGATGGATCAAATTCCTAATTTAATATGATTTTGATATTAAATACTTAGCAAGAAAAGAAAACAAAGTGGCTAATGCCTTGAGTCGTAAACCTTCATGCAATTCAATTTCTATTTTATCTTTTGATTTTGATATTAAAAGAGAATTGAAAGAGATTTATACTATGCAACAATTTTGGAATTTTTTATATGAAAATCCACGTTCTATGTTTCAAGGGAAATTTCGTTTGAAAAATAATTAATTGTATTGTAATTCTCATTTATGTATTTCTTTAGAATCAATTTTGAAAGAAAAGATTTTGCATGACTCTCATGATGCACCTTTCTTTGCACACCTTGGTTTTTCTAGGACTTATGCTAAAGTGAAAGCTTCATACTAATGGCCGTGTATGAAATATGACATAAGGAGGTATGTGAAAAAATGTTTGAAATTAGGTTGAATTCAAGAGGATTCCTGGTATGTTACAACCATTAGATATGCCTGATAAAAAATGGGAATCCATCTCCATGGATTGCATAAAAATGTTGTCTGTGACCAGAAGTGGGCATGATACTATCTTTATTATTGTAGACCATCTTACAAAGATGGCACATTTTCTTCCCATGAGAAAAACTAATACAACTATGCATGTTGCTAAACATTTCATAAAAGAAGCTGGTATACATCAAAGTATAATTTTTGATAGGGATGCAAAGTTTAAATCTAATTTTTGGAAAGCATTATTTCAATCCATGGGAACAGAATTACACATGAGACTGAGAGGGTTAACCGGGTGCTTGAGGATATGTAACATATGTATGTAAATGATAAGCAAAACAATTGGATTGAGTATTTGCCTCCTGTTGAGTATGCATATAATAGTGCATGGCATTCATCTATTAAAATGACACCTTTTGAAGCAATGTATGGTTATAATTGTTTTCTACCTCATTCGCTTTTTAATGCACAAAATCAGGTTGAGGTATCCAAACAGATGCTTAAAAACATAGATTTGGAGTTGAATAAGGTAAAGAAGAACATTAAAGATGCACAAAAACATCATAAGTTATATCATGATCTCAAAAAGAGACCCTTGTAATCTAGAACAAATGATCTGGTTTTTTGAAAGTGAATCCTTCTAAATCAAATGTGGTTTTAGGCAAAGATTGTCGATTGTCTCCACGTTATGTCGGTCATTTTAAAATCTTAAAGAAAGTTGATTCTATTGCATATTTGCATGATCTACCTAACACTTTGAAAATTCATCCAATTTTCCATGTTGGATTACTTAAAAAGTATGTTCCTAATGTTGATCACGTTTTGCAGGACAAATAAGTTGAAGGACGATGCCACTTTTGAGCTTGAACCAAAAGTTGTAATGGATAATAGAATTAGAAATCTTTGGAATCATGAAATAGCAGAAGTTTTAGTTAAGTGGTTTCCATATCCTATTGAAGCTTCAACATGGGTTGCTTTAGATGAGTTTATGGAACATTATCCTTCTTTCCAACTCCGAGGATAGAGTTCTTGAAAGAGGGGGAGAATTATAAGATACCATATTGATTTTCCACAACAAAAAAAAAGTTGTGTAGGTAATAATGAAATTTTATATTTAGGATATTCAGACCATGTCTGCAATATTTTGTAGCAATACGTTTTTGCATTCTCTCTTAAGAACGTTGTCGCATGAAATTTGTATGTAAAATTTTAGCATGAAGATGAAGGACTTAGAAAACGTGTTGTATGAGAGAAAGGTAGAGTACCCTTAGTAGAAAAACTTTACCTAATTGAATTTTTTGTAGTTCCTATGTTCTATGTCTCATTTGATCACATGAAGATAGGTTAATGAAGAGATTTTTCATGTTTTTTCATCTCTCTCTAGAATTTTTGATTTTGCAGGGCTCAAAAGTGATATTTGGAAGCTGATTTGGACCTAAGGCATCTCTAGAACTATTGTACATATCAAAGAACTGAATATTTATGTGCCTCACAATCTTAAACTAATTCCTCATCGTTTTTGGGTTGTAGGGCTTGGAAAAGTGCCATTTTTTGACACTTAAAAGAAAAGAGAGAAGCCTCTATTCATCTTATTGATGTACCTACATGGGTATGTGGGTTATTTTGGGTGTATGTGAGTGTGTTGTAGGGATCACCTCTATTTTTGCAGGTACAATTCTTGAGGTGGACATGAAAAGTAGACGCATGGGCGGTCTGGAAGTCTTGCATCAGACATGCAAAAAGAAGCTATTTTGGAGCATGTAGATTCTACGAGTGCATGTCTAGAAAGGCATGATTGGTCATGCATTGGCGAAAGGTGGAGATCCAAAAGATGAAGATAGAGAGATAAGGAGGGATTATGGGCATGTATTAATCACAATCATTTTTGGGCTTCTATGATTGAGATTAAGATTGAGATTGGGATTGAGATTGCAACTAATTGAGTTCGCAACTAATTGAGATTGGGATTAAGATCACCTCGGGGGTGGTCAGGTGGATGAGGCTTCACATTGAAGCTACTTGATAGATTTTGTAATGTAGATCAGAAGTGCTTGTAAATTTGCATAGATAATAAAGTTTTGTCTCTCTCTTCTTGTTCTACACATACTTTGTTTTTTCTTCCTTATACCTTGTTGTGCCCAAGTCGATTATTCTGTGTGGGATTGTGATTGAAGAGTAGGAGAATTTTTACAATATGTATGGACATGTGTATGTATGTCTGCATGTATGTATGTTTGCATGTATGTATGTTTGCATGTATGTATGTATATGTATTGTTGTATGTATGTATCTATCTATGTACGTGTGTATGTATATATATATATATATATATGTGTGTGTGTGTGTGTGCATGTGTGTGTATGTATGTGTGTGTATGAATAAATGTATGTATATATGTGTATGAGTATATGTATGTATGTATGTATGTATGTATGTATGTATGCATATAAGTAGTTATCTATTGTCATGGGGAAGGAGATAAGGAAGAGAGATCACTCACACACTCTCACACTCAAACAGGAGCACACACACAGATTCTGGCGAGGAAGAATGAGCTTCTTCTTCTTCTTCTTCTTCTTCTTCTTCTTCTTCTTCTTCTTTTTCTTCTTCTTTGTCGTCTTCTTCTTCTTCTTCTTCTTCTTCTTCTTCTTCTTCTTCTTCTATTTCTATTACATAAAAGGAATATACACGAATGACCTAAAACAACAATACAACTAGTGCAATATATAAAGAACATTACATAAGGAAAGTCCTAATCTCCACGAATGAGTGAGCTGGTAAGAAACAAATGTGCCATCACTCTTAGTAGATAAATCTAGTAAATCTCAATTAAGTATCACTAACATATACCAGAGTGACCACAATACATGTCAAAGAAATGAAAACATGATATGTCTCAACCTGGATCATCACATGTTGAGCTTGATATCTCAACACTTCCCCTCAACCTCGATTTCATGTCATGTAATCCAAGCATCTTATGAAACCTCTTCAACTTCTTAGCTCTAAGTGCTTTAGTGAAGATATTAGCAACCTACTGAGAGGATCTGACATGAATCTTTCTTAAAAACTACTTTACAACCATCTGACAAGAAATTTCCACCTACTCTTGACTTAAGTTTTACTTCTCCAACACCAACAACATTCAAATCATGACCATCTGCAATGGTCACTCTTCTCCCTGAATAGTTAGAAAGTGAGGAAAATACCTTTCTACAACCTATCATATGCTTAGTAGCTCGAGAATAAAAAATCCAAGGATTATTTGAGATTGCATTTAATGCTACCTGATCAAAAGCTACCTCTTCAATAGTAGCACATGCATATGAATCTACCTTTGAAGATTTAGGTTTTGGATCATCTTCAACACTATTACGTGAAAATCCTTACTCTGCATTCTGCTATGAAATGACCTGGTTTCTTACAGTAATGGCATACTCCTTTCTTTGTAGAAAAAAAAACAGTTAATATAAATAAAAAACAAAAAAACTCTATGCTACTCTCTCTCTCTCTCTCTCTCTCTCTCTCTCTCTCTCTCCTGCGCCACTGGCAGAAAAGAGAGGGAAGAGAGGGAGAAAAAGAGGAGAGAGAAGGAATAAAAACAAAATAAAGAAGCATTAAAAAAATGAAAAGAATAAGAAAGGAAGAAATAAAAAAAACCACCTCAGTTCTGCGTCGACTATTTTCCAAAGTAAAAAAAATTTGCTCTACAATGAATGAATGACAAAAGTAAGAGAGATGGACTTCTCTCTCCTCCTGCCAGAAGACAGTCATGGAAATGTGTGCACAAATGACTATAGTCTAGAGCAAAGGAAAAACAGAGTACCTAAAAAATCACATGAGCTTGTGAATACGACTCCCCTCTTTATATAAATGAGAGTAGCCCACCATAGCCCACATTTTCCCTAAGATAACTGATCCATGCAGCCTACATTTACTCCTCTTTAACTCAACAACACTCAACAAGAATTTAGGCGTGGGATTTTTCTCTATTTGAATTTCCAGAAATACACACCCTTTACAAAAAAAAAAATATTCTCTTGAACATCCATTTAGAATTTAATAATTACAACCCTTCAATTCCTTTTTATTTATTTAATCACTTTTAGAATAAATGCAACCCTTAAGACTAAATTAAATTAAACCCATCAATTAATTTAATTGTAAACATAACCTTAGTGATAATAATGATAGTTAATAATTAACATATTTAATTAATCATTTTTATTTGAAATATTTTGCTAAGGTTCCATTTATTATATTTACCCTATTTATTAACTCATTTAGAGACTAAAACTTACTTAATTAACTTTTTTAACCATAGGTTTACCCTTAAACTAACTTCAAACCATGATTTTAACCCCAACTAACCCATAAACTAATCTTCTACCCTTCTATAACCCTCTAGGTTTAATAACTAACCCTTAATTAACCTTAAAATTAAGCTTGAACCGTATAAAACATGTTCAAAACCTACATTTAACCCTTAAATACCCTTGAATTATCTTCCAAATTTAGATAAACCCTTGACTAACCCTTGCTTTTTCATCTATACCCATAATTATATTAGAAAACACCTAGATAAATACTTCCCATCTTGATATTAATCATCAAACTTCTTGTCCTACAAAAATTAAAATTCAAATATTAGTCAAAATTATCATAATTTAACCAAACTTATTCCAATCAATTAATCTTTTGATTTTAGCAATATTCTAAGAGTAATAAATTCTTTCCGACACCGTACTACTATCAGATTGTATCCTATAGAAGAGCAATCCA
Organism: Ceratopteris richardii; assembly: GCA_020310875.1. Classification (NCBI taxonomy): domain Eukaryota; kingdom Viridiplantae; phylum Streptophyta; class Polypodiopsida; order Polypodiales; family Pteridaceae; genus Ceratopteris; species Ceratopteris richardii. The sequence continues at coordinate 240,616 of MU260196.1, read as the reverse complement.
GATGGGATTCAAGGCATATTATACCCCAAATCAAGTCTTACAAAACCTCTCATCAGGCTTGGTTGGAGTTAGAGAATCTCTATCAGAGCAGAAACCCTACTAGGAAAGCTCATCTAAGGAGACAGCTAGCCAACACAAGTATGAAAGTTGGTGAATCAATTCAGAAACATATTTTGAAGCTTAAAGATTTACGAGATCAGTTACTCAATGTTGGGGTAAACATTTTAGATGAAGAGATGGTAAACACACTTCTAAACTCACCTCCATCTACATACCATGCTTTTGTTACTTCTTTATCTCTCTCTAAAAGAGATAGAGACATTTCATTTGAACAACTATAATTTCTATTACTTCAAGATGAAGATCAACAAAAGGGTATGGAAGAGAATGATGAAGCCATGTTATGATCATTGAAGGGAAAGAAGAAGAAGGACAATAAGAGTCAGCAATCCAAGAAGGAAAGTACGTCTTTTATTTCAAGTCTTCTATTCCTTTTCCTAATGCCTCTTGTACACCCAAAGAAAATTTTTGGACTACATTTGATCCCCCTGTAGCCGACGATGGGCACAGAAGAGAGAGAGAGAGAGAGAGAGAGAGAGAGAGAGAGAGAGAGAGAGAGAGAGAGAGAGAGAGAGAGAGAGAGAGAGAGAGAGAGAGAGAGAGAGAGAGAGAGAGAGAGAGAGAGAATGAGAGAGTTTTTTCTTTTTTTATTTCTTTATTTTATATCCGAAATCTTATTTCTTTTTTATGTTTATATAATGAGATTTTATATGTTTTATTTACGTAATTAATATAAATATTATTTATTAAATATATATTAAAAAAATATATGAAATAAATATTATTTATAAATGTTTATGTTTATTTATATATATGTGTGAATGTAAATGTATTTATTTATGTATGTGTGTAAATGTATATTTGTATGTGAATATATATATGTCTTAATATATGTATATGTTTTCTACGTATATGTTTTAATATATGTATATGTAATTATGTATGTATGTGTGTGTTTATTTATCTAAATTGATTACATGTATATGATATGAATTCTTAATCTTCTTTTATGAGTTTCAGGTTACCAAAAGGAGGGGCCATTTAGCCATTAACCCTTAACTTTCTCAAAAGATTCCATTTTTTATCTAACCTTCTCCTTATCCATTCACTTATCCTTTCCTTTTCTTAAACTTTAGCCAAGCTTCTTCAACGCTTAGCTTGATAGAAACTTATTAGAAAATGCATTAGATTTAGTAAATGTTGTACCCATGTTAGTGGATGTTAGGCATGATTAGTGGATGTTAGGCATGATTAGTAAATGTTAGGCATGTTAGTGCATATTAGGCATGTTAGTTTATGTGTGCATGTTAGATGTTAAATGTTACGTAGTGCATGATGTTAGGTAATGCATGTTAAATGTTAGATGTTAGGTAGTGCATGCATATGGTATTGCATGTTAGGTGTTAGTAAATGTATGCATAGTTAATGTGTGTTTATTAGATATTAGTGCTTGTATATTGAGTGTTTGTGTATGTATGTTCATGCATGTGTACTAGTGCACATGCATGTATGCATGTGTGTAAGGTAGTGCATGCATGTTCATATATATATATATATATATATATATATATATATATATATATATATATATATATATATATATATATATATATATATATATGTGTATATATATATATATATATGTTATGTATGCATGTTCATTTATGTGTATGCATGTATGTATGGATGTGCATGTATACCTGTTCATTTATGTTAGTGTATGTTATGTCATGCATGTATGTTATATATGCATGTTCATTTATGTTAGTGTATGTTATGTCATGCATGTATGTTATGTATGCATGTTCATTTATGCATGTGCATGTATGCATGTTCATTTATGTTAGTGTATGTTATGTCATGCATGTATGTTAGTATGCATGTGATGTATGTTACCATATGTAAAATGTATGAATATGTATAAGTGTATGAAGCTATGTATATATATGAATTATTTTATGAATGCTAAAGTAATGTATGAATGAATTATTTTATTGCAATGTGTATGTTAAAATAAATGAATGTACTTATGAATGTATGTGTTTAGAAAAGTTACTTATCGTATATTAAAATAATTTTTTTAAATATGTTAAGATTTAAATGAGTGTTTAATCTTTTATAAAAGTATACTTATATTTTTCATGTGAATTTTCAGATGATATGCAGCCCTGTTAAAGACGAACTAAAGATTTGAAGTGTGGAAAGAATTTACTTAGCTAAAATATATTGTTTTGTATAGGATATCATTTTTATGAATAGTTTCTTATAGCTTTGTATAGGAAATCAATCATTAATCTAGTTTCATTTCATCTTTATGTCTGAAGAGGTTTCATCTAGTAATACCTTTTTACCTCCATCTACATTTGAATTATTATTTCCTAAACCAGTTGAAGTTAATGATACAGAGATTGAAGAACTAGTTAAAGATAAGATTGTAGAAGAAATTTTGCATACAAGAGAATTTGATCGTAGTTTATCTAGAACTTTACCTTTAATTTCCTTTGATCCACCTAGTACTGAAAGTAGTGAAAATCTTTTTCCTCCATCCATAGCTAGAAACAATGAAAATGCCCAAGAAGATTTAAACGTAATAGAAACCATTAAATATCAAGTAGTTAGTGAGAAATTAATCTTACCATCCTATTTAGACGCAGTAGAAAGATATAGAAATGCTTTGCCATACGGACCTTAGAAAAAAAAATACTTGTTCTGCATAGTCACCCTGTGTGTGCCGTTAGTGAGACGATTGAATTGATCCACCAATCGTCACAAATCGCTCCCACATTTGAACCCGACGTGAAAAAGGGCACAGAAGGACAGTTATAAACACTTTTCCTTTTCTTGCATATGCATTAGCTTGGTTTAGGCTACGTGGTTGCAACAGCTTGAGGTTGTTGATATATTTAGGTAGTGATGTGTGTGAACACACTAGGACCGCCGGGGCACTTTTTTCCCTCTTGAGGAGGTTTTTTTCCCCCGGCTTGTATATACGCTTATTGCCGTAATGGGATACTTATCTTTGTACATTCTCTAGTCATACATTCAGTATTGTGTGTTGTGCTCCAAGCTTCTTCTTCTTCCTTGTGCTGTTCGCGTGCTTCTGCAGATGTCTAACTCCAACAATTGGTATCAGAGAAGGTCGTCGCTTCATCTAGGGCGTCGTCGACACTCCTCCGTTTGCAGTCTTAGAAGCATACGAATTTTGGTGAGCATACTCAGGGTGTTTCCGAGATCAAAACTGCTTCACTTTGTGGTGCCGAAATCAAGATCTGAGCTCGTTTCGGCCTCCGAACGCACTATCGTAGCGCTTGTGCAAGCTATTTCGTCTTTTTGTGAGAGAGGTATATACCTGTTTCTGTTCGCCAATATAAGCATCTCAAAGTCTGTTACAGGTTTAGCAGAACTCTAGGCAGTTCCGTTCAACTTTTTGAGATACAGTCAATTTTCTGCATCAAGGTATTTTAGTCACCGGCCATGGCTGAAAGCAGTGATATATTCCGTATGTTGGCTGTTGTGGATAAGTTGGATGGTACCAACTACCCATTATGGGCTTATATGATAAGGAGTATTTTATAGGAGCTAATGTAGTAATAGAAAGAGATTGTTTACTATTAATAAGAATGATTACTAATTGTTCTTCTCCAGTTATAGCTATGTTAAGATGGATATCTTATATTAAGTTTATTAATCCTGTTTTAAATCATATTTCTGGAAAAACTAACTCTGTTGCATATATGCTTTCTAGGGCTAAGTTTGAAGATGATGACATGACTGAAACTGAATTAAATGTGATTAATTATATTTCGGATGTTTATGTGTATGAAAAATTTAATGAAAATGAATATGAGGGAATTTGGTATGATATAGGATATTATCTTCGCACTTTGAAGCAATTACCTGTTTGGTCAGCTAATAGATTTAAAGACATTAGGAAATGTGCATTTAATTTTTTCCTAAAAGATGGTTTTATTTGGCGTCATGCAAAAGGGAAAATTAGATATCCTCAACGAGTTTTAGGAAATAAAAATCTTCAAAATAGAGTTATGATAGATATGCATGAAACTCTTTGGGTGGGACATAAAGGCTTTTACGCGACATATGATAAAATTAGAGAAGCTTATTGGTGGCCCGGTATGTATGTGAATATACATGACTTTGTAAGTTCTTGTACTACTTGTCAGGTACATTCGTCAGTTAGACATAGAGAACCTTTGCACCCTACCTATCCTCCTTGTATTCATTACAACTGGGTAGTTGATTTAGTGACCATGCCTAAAGGTTTAGATAGGATGAGGTATATAGTTTTAGCTAGGGAAGACTTGACGAATCATGTAGAGGGTAGAGCACTTCGTACTAAAACTACTTATAACATATGTAAATTTTTGTTAGAAGAAGTTATTAGTAGATTTGGCTATGTAGAAAAGATAGTAGGAGATAGGGGTGAGTTAGATGCTAGAGAGGCTAGAGAATTCTTTGATCAACATGGGATTCATATATCTCTCACTACTGCTTATAATCCGGAGTCTAATGGTAAGATTGAACGGGGTCATCCCTCTATTGTGAAGGCAATTTCTAAGGCCTGCAATGGTGATACAATGCAGTGGCCTAGATTCCTTCCTTTCGCACTATGGGCAGACAGGATGACGTATACTAGATCTACAAGATTTATGCCTGCAGAACTAATGTACTGTTAGAAACCGATTTTTCCTATCCAGACCCAGATTATTTCATGGATGACACTTCCGTGGAATAATGAGATGACTCGTGAAGATCTAATTTCTGTTAGGATTATGCAGTTAAATCTAGGAAATAAAATGATTAAGAAGCTGTACAAAAATTTAGAGAATCATGTCTTAAAAATAAAATCTATTTTGATAAAAAACATAGACTTAGGCCTCATACTATAGAAGTGGATGATTGGGTGTTAGTTTATGATAGTACTTTTGATACATAGTATGATGCTAGGAAAAAGTTAATAAAAAGATGGTTTGGTCCGTATATGGTTGTAACTGTATTTGATAATGGTACATTTAAACTTAGAGAATTTGATGGTTCTTTGTTGAAGAATTTGATTGCAAGGAAAAGAGTTAAACTATTCAAAAAGAGAAACAATAAAGAATATGAGATTGACGAGATGAATGTTGATGATGAAGATGAAGATGATGATTAAAATATCTATTTAAAATCAGGTGAAAAAGTTTTAATTGAAGATTCTTTGATTTTTTATGTATATGCACTACATTACTGCATGAGTTAAAAGGATATGTTCAAATTTATTTAAAAAAATCAAGTAAGATTTAAGATATTAAATATCTGACATATTTATGATTGAAGCATGAAAACTTGTATTTATATGAATTGAATCAGATAGTTAAATAGAAATTTTGGAAATGGAAGCTTGTGGAAGAAATGGTAGCCTTATTATGAATACATGTATATGCTGACAATTTTTTCCGTTAGTAAGTGGGATTTTTTGTATCTTGCTATTTATTCCTTATGAGATCTAACCTCTAAATGAATATGTGCTATGTTGGGCTAGTAGGCGGGTGGAACAACTTTGGTCGGGTGATCAAGGCCACGGGCTGATGCTAGTTTCATGATAGGCCTAACATTTATGTTGTCATGTGCCTGCATGGGTCGGTAGGCGGGTGGAGTTACTCTGGTCGGGCGATCAGAGCCACGAGTGTTGGAGTTAGACGTCTGCGGAAGCACGTGAACAGCACAAGGAAGAAGAAGAAGAAGCTTGGAGCACAACACATAAGACTGAATGTATTACTAGAGAATGTACAAAGATAAGTAGCCCATTAGGGCAATAGGCGTATATACAAGCCGCGGGAAAAAAACCTCCTAAAGAGGGAAAAAAGTGCCCCGGCGGTCCTAGAGTGTTCACACACATCACTACCTAAATATATCAACAAATCCCCCCTGGGAGTGATGCGGTGAACAAGGAGCTGGCACTCATGTATAAGGAAGTGCCGAGCTATGTGGAAATCACTCCACAAAAGGAAGTAAGCCCAAAGCTTTGCGGAAAGCTTCAAACTTCTCCCTAGGCAGAGCCTTCGTGAAAAGGTCTGCAATGTTCTCCTGCGTGGGCACATATGCCAAGCTGATCTCCCCAGCAGAGAACCTCTCCCTGACATAGTGATAATGCACCTCAATGTGCTTAGTGCGAGCATGGAACACAGGGTTCCTCGCAACTGCCAATGCGCTCTGACTGTCAGTGAAGATGGTGGTGGCAGAAGACTGGCCAACACCCAAATCAGCCATAAGGCGTCTGAGCCACACACACTCAACAGTCGCTATGAAAGCTGCCCTATACTCAGCCTCACAACTGGAAGTGGCCACAGTAGGCTGCTTCTTGCTCAACCAAGATATACATGAGCTACCAAGCATGAAGCAAAAACCACTGGTGGACACACGAGTGTCATAGCAACCAGCCCAATCTGAGTCAGAAAAAGCATGCAAATCTGGCGGTAGTGATCCCCCCTTGGGATAAAACAACCCAAGTAGCCGAGTACCACTCAAGTAGCGAAAGATGCGCTTAACCGCTTTCCAATGCATGACTCCTGGGCAATGCATAAACCTGCTCATCTGTGAGACAGCAAACTGAATATCTGGCCGAGTAATGCATAAGTAAATCAAGCATCCAACAGCCTGCTGATAGAGAACAGCATCAAATGCATCTCCAGCATCATGAAGACTCAATCGTAAACCTGTCTCCATAGGAGTGGCAATAGGCTTACAGTCTTCAAGGCCAAAACGCTGCAATAATGTGTCAATATATTTCGTTTGACACAAAGCCATTCCACCATCAACTTGCATAAACTGAATGCCCAAATAGTGATGCAAATGCCCCAAATCAGACATCTCAAATGAGGCATGCAAATCAGCCTTGAAATCAGCAATATGCTTCTCAAGAGGACCAGTGAGCAGCATGTCGTCTACATAGACAACAATGATCAAAAGCACATCATTAGCACGCTTAACATATAAGGTGCTTTCAGTTGGACTGTTCTCAAAACCATGTGCAATCAGATAGGCATGTATTTTCTCATACCAAGCACGTGGTGCTTGCTTTAAACCATATAACGCCTTCTTTAACCTGCACACCTGGTTTTCATGCCCTTTCTGCACAAAGCCACGGGGCTGAAAAACATACACTTCTTCATGCAAGTCACCATTCAGAAATGCTGTTTTAATGTCCAACTGATGTACATTCCAACCATGATGGGCTGCAAGTGCACAAATGCTCCGAACAGTAGTCATATGGCATGTAGGTGCAAAGGTCTCATCAAAATCAATGCCTCTTTCCTGCGCATAACCCTTTGCAACAAGCCTAGCCTTATACCTGTCAACTGTACCATCAGGTTTACGCTTCAGCTTGTATACCCACTTAGTGCCAATGGCCTTCTTGCCAGGAGGCAAGTCACATAAAGACCATGTACCATTCTTCATAATAGCATCATATTCAGATTGCATAGCAGCCATCCAATTTTCTGAATTTTGTGCTTCATCAAAAGAAACAGGCTCATTCTCATCACAGAGACTAGATGCAGGCATAGCATAGCAATCTGATGCAAAGGAGGTACTATGAGAGCCTGAACGAGTACGATATGACAAAGGTGCATCTAATTTGCTATCACGCAAAGTCTGCACCAGCCATTTTGGCATAGTTTTTGCCTGTTCAATATCAGCTCTCTCATCAACAAGTGCATCATGTAAATCTGCATCAGAAATGGAATGATCTGCATCATCATATGAAACCTGCAAAGGCTGAGAAGTTGCCTCATTAGGACCAGCGCTAGCCTGTCCACCTGTAAAAAGAGGCATCAAAGTATCATACATGTCTTTGGAGCTAACAGATGTCTCCTTAGTACATGAAAGCAATGGCTGAATAGCATCTTCCACAAAGACAACATCACGGCTAACCAGAATGCGTTTAGTCTGTGGATGATACAGACGATAGCCTTTACTTTCAGAACTGTACCCAACAAAAATACATTTTACTGCCTTATCATCCAATTTTCCGCGATGTTGTTCAGGCACTAATGCATATGCCAAACAACCAAAAACACGCAGATGAGCAACAGATGGCTTGCGGTCATGCCAAGCCTCATATGGAGTGATAGACTGCAACGCTTTCGTGGGACACCTGTTCAGTACATATGCTGCACACATGACAGCCTCAAGCCAGAAACTATGTGGTAAAGCCTGACTTTTGACCATGCACCTCGCCATCTCCATGAGTGACCTGTTCTTTCGTTCAGCAACTCCATTATGTTGAGGTGTATACGGCACTGTACACTGGTGTTTTATCCCACGTTCAGCCAGAAATGCATTAAAATCTGAAGACATATATTCCCCCCCTCGATCAGAACGGAGGGTGCCCATTTTACATGCTGACAGATTTTCAGCCAAAACCAAAAACTGTTTAAAGCACATGAACACTTCGGACTTTGCTTTGAGTGGATATACCCATGCATGCCTGGAAAAATCATCAATGAAAGTCACGAAGTAAAGGTAATTTCCAAAGAGGGTGTCTGCATAGGACCACAGACATCACTATGTACAAGCTGCAATTTCTGCATAGCCCGAACTGAACCATCTTTTGGAAAGGAAGAACGCTGCATTTTGCCCAAAATACAGCCTTCACAAAAATTCAGATGACCAAAGCGTGCATGCCAAAGCTTTGCATCTGACATAGCCTGAGAATCATGAACTGCACATGCCGAATCATTCACAGATTTTTCATAGTCTATGAGCTTATACAGCCCACGACATAAAATGCCAGAAGCAATAATCACATCGCCATTTGAGAGATCATGGACTGTACACCTGTCATCAACGAATTTCACAACCAAGCCAATCTTGGCTAATGCAGAAACTGATAACAGGTTCTTTTTGATCCCTGGCACAAATAAAGCATCTGACAAAGTGAAAGAACTACCATCAGCAGTAGTCAGAATGATCTTACCAACTCCCATAACAGGATAAGAGGAGTTATTGGCGCATGTGACAGTATTCCCTGTAGGGGCAGGCTCGAGTGAAGAGAAGAAACTGCGCTGCGAGGTAATATGTTTGGTTGCCCCACTGTCAAAGTACCAAACATCTGAGTCTACTGCAGACATGCACTGATCATGAGAAGATGGGTCAAAACTGCAAACAGTAGTAAACGCCCATTCTTCTTCCTGCACAAGATTTGCAGACTCTGTTTTTGGTGTAGAGGCCTCTGCAACAACCATTCCAGCCTCTTTCTTCTTTGCCTCTTTAGCAGCCAGTTTTGGACAGTTCTTTATAATATGATCATTTCCTTTACAGTACTTGCAGAACAATTTCTGCTTTTCTGATTTCTTCTCATCTTTATCCTAGTTCTTCGATTGTGCAGCATTTGCAGATTTCTGCTTACTAGTAGAAGAGCTCCATTTTCCTTTGCCCTTCTGACTAGCCAGGAAAGCTTGATCTGCAACACGCATAATGGACCTGTTCTGCCTGGACTGATCTTCCTGCAACAGAATAGAGACTAATTCCTCAAATGACAAGGCATTCGGATTGCCTTTCATCATCAATCGAAGAGTAGAGGCAAAACTCTGATATGAATCAGGAAGGCCATTCAGAACGGTCTGCACAAGTGAGCTATCTGGTATAACCTCATCAGCAGAAATCAATTGTTCCTTCAGGTCTTTGATCTTTGTAAGAAAACTATCCATCGAATCACCTTCATTCATGTGCTCACTCTCCAACTGTTTTCGGAGGTAAGCAACACGAGCCTCATTCCTAGCCTGGTACAAAGTGGTAAGTGTATCCCAAGCATCCTTTGCTGTTCTGCAAGAGCGAATGTGAGGAATAATGGCACGTTTGACAGACAAAGCTATCAATGCATCTGCGGAATATCATCTTCGACACCATCTTCATCAGCTCCAACACCTGTATTTGCAGTACCTGTCGTTACAGGTGTAACAGGACGTCTTTCAACACCCTGCACAATGTTCCACAATCCTTTTGCAACCAGTACATGTCGCATCATATAAGCCCATAATGGGTAGTTGGTACCATCCAACTTATCCTCAACAGCCAACATACGGAATACATCACTGCTTTCAGCCATGGCCGGTGACTAAAATACCTTGATGCAGAAAATTGACTGTATCTCAAAAAGTTGAACAGAACTGCCTAGACGAGTTCTGCTAGACCTGTAGCAGACTTCGAGACACTTAAACTGGCGAACAAAAACTAGTATATACCTTTGGCACAAAAGGACGAAATAGCCTGCACAAGCACTGCGATAGTGCGTTTGGAGGCCGAAACGAGCTCAGATCGCGATTTCGGCACCACAAAGCAAAGCGGTTTTGATCTCGGAAACACCCTGAGTATGCTCACCAAATTTTGTGCGAATCTAAGACTGCAAACGGAGGAGTGTCGACGGCGCCCTAGAAGAAGCAACGACCTGCTCTGATACCAATTGTTGGAGTTAGACGTCTGCGGAAGCACGCGAACAGCACAAGGAAGAAGAAGAAGCTTGGAGCACAACACACAAGACTGAATGTATTACTAGAGAATGTACAAAGATAAGTAGCCCATTAGGGCAATAGGCGTATATACAAGCCGGGGGAAAAAAACCTCCTAAAGAGGGAAAAAAGTGCCCCGGCAGTCCTAGAGTGTTCACACACATCACTACCTAAATATATCAACAAAGAGCTGACATCAATTTCATGTAGGGATGACATAGTTTTGTCGTGTGCTATGCCGGGTTGGTAGACAAGTGGAATAAACTTGGCCAGGTGGACAAGTCCAGGAGTTGCACCCAATTTTGGTATAGGCCGATTTGTTAAAAATAAATAAAGAGCTGAGTTGGGATGAAGTAATAAAGCAAGAAAAAAAATGATATGAAAAAAGGAAATGAATGGAGAGCCAGACCATAGGAAATAAAAGTAGGAGGCATATAATTCTATTAACTGATGAAAAAGTTTTGGTATATGTTGTTATGCAAGATAAGTTACTTATTCCAAGCAAGTTACATGAACAAAAGGACTATGACACTTATGAATTATTCCTATAAATGCTTGTTTTAATATGGATTCAGAGATATAAAATGATATTTATATGACTTATATCTACTTTGTTTTTTTTAATAATTTGTACTAATCTTTTTAATTGCACAAAGTATGAATGCATGATAAAATAAAACTTTGAAAAATTTTAAACTTATTTTCAAAAGAATTTGATATGTTCCACTTGAATCTGCAGGTTGGCCCATCGGGACGATGTGCAGGTTTAGTGGGGGTGGATGTCGCAAAGAGTTTATTACTCTTAGAATATTGCTAAAATTAAAAGATTAATTGACTAGAATAAGATTGGTTAAATTATGATAATTTTGACTAATGTTTGAATTTTAATTTTTGCAGGACAAGAAGTTCGATGATGAATATCAAGATGGGAAGTATTTATCTAGGTGTTTTCTAATATAATTATGGGTATAGATGAAAAAGCAAGGGTTAGTCAAGGGTTTATCTAAATTTTGAAAGATAAATCAAGGGTATTTAAGGGTTAAATGTAGGTTTTGAACATGTTTTATAGGGTTCAAGCTTAATTTTAAGGTTAATTAAGGGTTAATTATTAAACCTAGAGGGTTATAGAAGGGTAGAAGATTAGTTTATGGGTTAGTTGGGATTAAAATCATGGTTTGAAGTTAGTTTAAGGGTAAACCTATGGTTAAAATAGTTAATTAAGTAAGTTTTAGTCTCTAAATGAGGTAATAAATAGGGTAAACATAATAAATGGAACCTTAGCAAAATATTTCAAATAAAAATGATTAATTAAATATGTTAATTATTAATTATCATTATTATCACTAAGGTTATGTTTACAATTAAATTAATTGATGGGTTTAATTTAATTTATTCTTAAGGGTTGTATTTATTCTAAAAGTGATTAAATAAATAAAAAGAAATTGAAGGGTTGTAATTACTAAATTCTAAATGGATGGTCAAGAGAATATTTATTTTTGTAAAGGGTGTGTATTTCTAATAATTCAAATAGAGAAAAAATACCACAGCTAAATTCTTGTTGAGTGTTGTTGAGTTAAAGAGGAGTAAATGTAGGCTGCATGGATCAGTTATCTTAGGGAAAATGTGGGCTATGGTGGGCTACTCTCATCTATATAAAGAGGGGAGTCGTATTCACAAGCTCATGTGATTTTTCAGGTACTCTATTTTTCCTTCGCTCTAGACTATAGTCATTTGTGCACACATTTCCATGACTGTCTTCTGGCAGGAGGAGAGAGAAATCCATCTCTTTTTGTCATTCATTCATTGTAGAGAAAATTTCATTTACTTTGGAAAATAGTCGACGCAGAACTGGGGTGGTTTTTTTTTATTTCTTTCTTTCTTATTCTTTTCATTTTTTTAATGCTTCTTTATTTTGTTTTTATTCCTTCTCTCTCCTCTTTTTCTTCCTGTCTTCCCTCTCTTCTCTGCCGACGATGCAGCAGAGCTTTGCGAGCAGTAGAGAGAGAGAGAGAGAGAGAGAGAGAGAGAGAGAGTAGAACATACTTTTTTTGTTTTTTTAATTATATTAATTGTTTTTTTCTATTTTTTAATTCTTTCTCTTCCCCTCCCCCCCTGCAACCGACGACGGGCGCAGAAGAGAGAGAGAGAGAGAGAGAGAGAGAGAGCGAGAGAGGGAGAGAGAGAGAGAGAGAGAGAGAGAGAGAGAGAGAATGAGACAATGTTTTCTTTTTTTATTTTCTTTATTTTATATTAGAAATCTTATTTCTTTTTTATGTTTATATAATGAGATTTTATATGTTTCATTTACGTAATTAATATAAATATTATTTATTAATTATATATTAAAAAATGTATGAAATAAATATTATTTATAAATGTTTATGTTTATTTATATATATTTGTGAATGTAAATGTATTTATTTGTGTATGTGTGTAAATGTATATTTCTATGTGAATATATATAGGTCTTAATATATGTATATGTTTTCTATGTATGTGTTTTAATATATGTATATGTAATTATGTATCTATGTGTATGTATGTATGTGTGTGTTTATTTATCTAAATTGATTACATGTATATGATTTGAATTCTTAAACTTCTTTTATGAGTTTCAAGTTACGAAAAGGAGGGTCCATTTAGCCATTAACCGTTAACTTTCTCAAAAGATTCCATTTTTTATCTAACCTTCTCCTTATCCATTCACTTATCCTTTCCTTTTCTTAAACTTTAGCCAAGCTTCTTCAACGCTTAGCTTGATAGAAACTTATTAGAAAATGCATTAGATTTAGTAAATGTTGTACCCATGTTAGTGGATGTTAGGCATGATTACTAAATGTTAGGCATGTTAGTTTATGTGTGCATGTTAGATGTTAAATGTTAGGTAGTGCATGATGTTAGGTAATGTATGTTAGATGTTAGATGTTAGGTAGTGCATGCATATGGTACTGCATGTTAGGTGTTAGTGAATGTATGCATAGTTAATGTGTGTTTATTAGATATTAGTGCTTGTAGATTGAGTGTTTGTGTATGTATGTTCATGCATGTGTACTAGTGCATCTGCATGTATGCATGTGTGTAAGGTAGTGCATGCATGTTCATATATATATATATATATATATATATATATATATATATATATATATATATATATATATATATATATATATATATATATATATATATATATATATATATATATATATATATATATATGTTATGTATGCATGTTCCTTTATGTGTATGCATATATGTATGCATGTTCATTTATGTTAGTGTATGTTATGTCATGCATGTATGTTATATATGAACTTCCCCTCTCCATTCAAGATGTTCCAATGATAGTTAAGGTACTAGTGTGTCAAGATGAGGATCTCATTAAGCCTCTGGTCTTGGGTCAAGACTGGATCTATGACCATGCAGTCAACTTAAACCTAAGAAGTGGACTTCTTCAGGTATGGGTAAAATAGAGTCGAATTACAGCTGAGTTAGATAATGGAGCACTCAAGGAACTAGGAAAGGCACAGACTCTTGGTCCTTCCAGGGGTACACATGAAGTTGACCATGTTGTTCTTGTCCAAAGCTATGTGATGCAGAGGAATGGTGATCTCAATAAAGAAGTCAAGGACTCAACGAAACTCCCTTCTTTTCCAAAGGCCAGAGGGAGGCAACAACCAAAGGCAGATCAATTACTGAAGACTACCTATGCTGGAGGCCAGAAGAACGTGCGAAGCAGAATGACTCAGCCATTGAAACAATTGTGGGTGCAAAAAGGCGAGCGGCCTATTACAGTCAAGCGACAACAATCATCTCAACTTCCTATTAGTAATCAACGACATGATGCTAATAAGAAGACTTCCAAAACTTCTTTTGGGAAAGTGAAATCTATTTGGGTACCCAAGAAGTCGATGAAGGTTGGCCCACAATCAAGACAAATTTGGGTGCCTAAGGCTTGCTTGCGGGCTCAACTAGTCCCGCACGAATCACATCATACACGACAGGGTTCACTCACTCAAGGAGCCATTACCCACTCTTGTTTAATACGCACGAACACACAGTCGCCCAGAAGCACGCACAAACTCACTTGGAAATGGGTCCCAAAAATGCCTCATTCCCAAGCAGACATACTTATAAAGCCCTCCAGTGTCTCCACTAAACCAAAAACCGAAAGCCATCCCTTGTGTTTGGCAGCCTAAAACTTGTAATAAAACCCCCGAACCCCATGTGTAAATTCATCCTCACTTGCTAACTACATCACTCATACACTACATCTTCCCATCTAGCTCGTAGAACTATCCATTCATTAACTACACACACAATCATCGAGCACTCACTGACCCACTAACCCATTACTCACCTCATGATAATGTTGTAACAGGGACAAAAAGTGTTCTATCTTGTCCATTACAATATTAATGCATGATCTATATTCTCACAGAACCAGCAAGCAAGCAATAACAATGGCAGAAGCAGGAGGCACCAGTTCCCAGGCAGGGTCTAGCGCATAGATTGTGGACATTGAAACCCTCCTCCTGGAACCACCACTCACCGAAAGGCCTCAAGAACTTCAAGCGGTGCATGTTCTCCCAATTCAGGACCCTCCTCAGGGACACACTTCTCAAGTGGGGAAACATGCTCATTGGTTTAGTGATGTCGCAGGGCCATTGGGTGATGGCACCTACTTTTGGGAAGCAGAAATTGAGTTCAATGGAAAATGGGGACGCTACCATTTCTTCACTCGCGAATTTGAGAACTATCAGAATGCAGAAGTAATGCGATCGGTTTGGACCAAAGCGGGATTGGATAGCTATTTCAGAGCACATTTGCCTAAGCCAGATTTCCTACGCTACTCCTATTTTATCAGTACCATCACTCCTTGTAGGGCCAAGGGAGGCGATAGTACTTTTGTGCTACCCTCACTATTGCCAGGCCACGAACTCAAGAGATTCAAACTGACCCTCAATTTGGTACGGGCAGCGTTGAACATGCAAGGCATGCATATTCCCACTAAGAAAGAAACAATGGTTCCAGGCAGGATGAAGCATAAGGATCTCAACAAATTGACGGATATGGTAGCAATGACACCTACCATTGCTCTCCACCTACGAACGATCATGCAGCATTTTGCTTTTCCCGCCCAAGAACGATTCACTATGCCACCAAAAAAGATATGGTTCAGCTTGTACTTGGTGGAGGCAGAGAATCTCACCATCAACATACCGCACTGGATCATCGCTCAAATACACCTAGCCCATCAACGGTGGAATAAGAAACAGAAAAATGTACTTCATGGATGTTGTGCTCTCACAAGAATAATTTACAGGTGCTTAGCTTACGACGTGCCCATTCAAAGAGCACTTGTATGGTCCAGGGCCCAAGAGTTCCAAAGACGACTATCAACGGCGGGCCCTCCATCGAAGAAGATGAGAGGGGGAGTTCAATTACCATGCGCTCAACCAAGGGGAGCCACTACCACACCCGAGGTGACTCCTCCACAAACGAGGCGTGTCCGACCATTTACCATTCGCCTACCCAGACCAAGTGTAGAAGGACCCAACCTGGTGTTCCCTCCTATTCCATCAGACTTGGAGTTCCCTCAAGGTTACACCCTTGTTGATCTGACAGATGAAGAAATTGCCCGTTTGATCAATGAATCTAACCTGGAGACAGAAGCAGAGCAGACCCAAGGACAACAACCCACGACCATAACTTCAGCCCTGACCCAACCGGGAGTAGTAGAAGTAGAAGAGGATGAAGAAGAGGCAGAAGAACAAGAGGCACAGGAGGAGTATGATCAAGAATATGAAGAACTTTCAGAACTAGCAAGCGCCCCGACATACTCGGCCCAAATAAAAAGATTATACGAAACCATGAAGTGGGTCCAAGAGCAACACAAACTGTCGCTCGAAACAGGAAAGATGATCATGAGCCAAATGTTAGCCAAGGAAGGTGTGGATGACATGTTTATCGAATCAATGAACCTGCACGCTGATGCAGTGGGCTTAGATGAGGCTGTTCATGCAGCCATGACTTATATTCATCGATTTGAGAAACGAGTGCCTACCTGTCCCATGCGATCTGTCAAACAAATCCACATCAATGTATCAGAACCAGGAGGTACTACACAAACAGAAGAACATAAGGAGGAAACACTCTCACCACCCACCTCACCTCTCACTACACAAGTCACCTCACCACCTGGCACTACCACACCTATTTCTGCCATTACCACAATCGTCATGGGAATTCCTCTCTCTCCTGACATCCAATTCGGAGGAGTTACCATGCCCACCTTCACAACTCTCTTCACAAATATCACATCCACCCCACCCACTGTTCCCATCTACACAGTCTCACACACGTTCGACACAATGGAAACATCACCAGCCACAGCACCACTCCCACCCCCCACGCAACCTCAATCTCCCATACCCCCCTCCACCTACCTCACCACTTGACTCCACAGCATTCACAACTCCCTTCCCCTTCCCCATTCCCCCTACATCTTCATCTTTCCCTGCATCTTTTAATGTAAATAGTATATTCATGACATTACATCAATGCGTGTATCAACTTCAGAGTGAGTATCAGGCTCTCGAAGACCGTCATCATCAACTGACGACGAATCATCAACAACTACAGAGACGGCTTACAAGTATAGACGAAGAAAATGCAGACCTCAATCAACGCTACACCACTCTCGAGCAAGCTCATCAAACCCTCCTGGAGACACCCCAACCATCACAAGAGTCAAGTGTCAAACAACTCGAAGCCTTACTGGAGGATTACCAAATAGATAATCTGAGAGTCCAGTGAAATTTGACTCTACTCAGAAAACACATGGCTACAACCCTTGAAGAAAACAAGCGTCTGCAGAAACAAAATGAAGAAAACCTGGAAGCTGCCATGGAAGGCTCTCCCCATGAATTCGACCCAAAACAATTCAAAGCAGTTCCCTCAGAAACAATGAAAACAATCTTGGAAAGCTATGCTGATTTATTAGAAGCACATGATGATTTGGAAAGGGAACGAGATGAACTACGTCGCCAGCTCAGGGAACAGGAGGCACAACCCAAAGTCATAGAAACGACCTCGACTTCAGCGGAAGTAAAGGCATTAACAGAGCAGGTGGCGGATCTGTAGAAGAAGTTACTAGAATATGAAAGGCAGCCCTCTCTAGTTGTAGAACCAGAGCTAGACGAATTGGTACCCATTGAGGTGGAAGAATCGTATGAGGAACCATATGTTCCTTTGCCAATGCCAGGTGGTCAGCAAACCTCAGAAGCAATGGACACCTTGGAAGTCGAAGTACCCGAATGGCTCCAGACATTAGAAAAGACAGCTACAACCCATGAAGATCGAGTGGCCATCCAAATCCAATCAATGGCCAAATTAGAAGACACCATCATAAAGTCAGAATATTTCCATAGTATGTCTCATCATAGATGGATCGGCACCAACGACGATCAGTATGTGCCATATTGTGTACTCCTGGTAGATTACAACGTGGAGATCCAACGACGATGTGGCAAACCTCCAACTTTTGCCACACAATTTGGGTCCGATGATATCCCAAAAAGTGCTAAAAAAGGATCCATTCATCAACCCACCTGGAGGATCCGTCTTCTCGAGACCTACCCATAGATGCTTCGTACTTGGACTAACATGCCACTCTTTATTAAATACAATCCCTGTTATGTTCCAGTCTTCCGCAGACGCACCTGGCCCGAGTTTACCATTGCTTTCAAGAACATCAAAGGTTGTGCAAAGTGGTTAAACTATGTTTATCTAGCACCTCCAGAAGGACCTCCCACTGTGAATTATATGATTTCTACCATCCGTCACTAGAGCATTTGACTACAGAATACCCCCGATGTGATGGCCCAAATGTGCATGAAAATATTTGAACTAATGCTAATCACATTCAGGACATTCAAGAATATTAAAGACCCCCACTTCTCAAGAGTTGGCTTTCTTATAGGCAACCAAGATCTGGTATACGACATGAGCACCACCCCATCAATAGAGGTAATATATGCTTGGCACGCCAGAATCAAGTACCTCCCAGCTTGCTTTAAATAGACATTCGAGGAGATGTTCGTAATAGGATTCTGGGAATATCACTCATAAATATTTGTACCCAGGCCCTCACATCTCCTCCACTTATTTGTTGTGGAGAGAACCATCCATTCAGAACAACTGCGGGTGCCACATCCGGACGTCCCAGGACTAGTGAATTGGGATGCATTGTTAACAGACCTAGCACGGGGGCTACGATTAGAAGAACACCACCTCGCTACCGATGTTGTTCAATATTATGTCCAACGCACAGCTAGACAAGGGTCTGTCAGAGACGACAGACGCAAGAGGGGGGGGGGTGTTGGCAGTAGTCAAGGAACTGAAGGAGTCACAAGACAAGGAAGCGTACGAAGGGAGTCAGAGCGAAGAGAAAGCACAACCAGACACAGTAGTCAAAGAAGATCTGACAAGTAGGCCATTTAAATTTTTCAGGCATCAAAGAGTTGGGCACACAAGAAGAAAGAGCAAGTAGGGAGCTCCAGGAAATGTATGTCAAAATGTTAGAAGAAATCCCTACAAAAATAGTGATTCTCATCACTAAAAACCATTTCATATTTTTGTAGCTCCATTTTGTGCAAGCCAAGGAGTCCTTGAGCTTGAGGAGCTTTAGAAGTACCCACCTATCAGCTTTCACATTTTTTAGACTCCGTTTGAACCTCCAAATAGGGTAGAGAACCTAATTTTTAACTAGGCCGGACACTAGGTCTGGACAAGGTCAAAACCTAGTCAAAAACTATAAATAGATCTAGAGAGCTCATTTTTGAGGTTTGCTTGTAATTGATTTGAACTTGTATGAGCTTTTTGAAAGTAATCTAAAGAACTCCATTGCTTCTCACTCTTTGTCTTGCCTTGTGTGCGCGTGTGTGTGTATGTGTGTGCATGTTAGTGTGCTTCGCACTCACGCACTTGTGCCTTCACTTGCTCGAGGTCATCATACCATCCTCACGTCTTCCTGGATTGACATTAAAGGAGGTGCCACTCATCACTGAGTTACAACAAGCTTGGGGGGATGTCTAATTATCCAATGTGGAGTTTTATGATGATGAATCTGTTAGTAACAAAGGACTTGTGGAATATTGTCAATGGCACTTATCCAAGGCCAAAACAAGTCGGAAAAGAGGCTATTTCATCTTCTAGAAGGCCTATTGTTCCTATTTCTGCTCAACAGGAGGTTAGTGAAGAAGAAGGAACCACTTCATCAGCAGGATTCCGTTGTGGGAGCAATTTGTGATGATTGGTGGATCAATTCAATCGTCTTGCTAATGGCGCACACAGGGTGACTATGCAGAACAAGTATTTTTTTTCTAAGGTCCGTATGGCAAAGCATTTCTATATCTTTTCACTACGTCTAAATAGGATGGTAAGATTAATTTCTCACTAACTACTTGATCTTTAATGGTTTCTGCTAGGTTTAAATCTTCTTGGGAATTTAGAGTGTTTCTAGCTATGGATGGAGGAAAAAGATTTTCACTACTTTCAGTACTAGGTGGATCAAAGGAAATTAAAGGTAAAGTTCTAGATAAACTACGATCAAATTCTCTTGTATGCAAAATTTCTTCTACAATCTTATCTAACTAGTTCTTCAATCTCTGTATCATTAACTTCAACTGGTTTAGGAAATAATAATTCAAATGTAGATGGAGGTAAAAAGGTATTACTAGATGAAACCTCTTCAGACATAAATATGAAATGAAACTAGATTAATAATTGATTTCCTATACAAAGCTATAAGAAACTGTTCATAAAAATGATATCCTATACAAACTAAACAATAGATTTTAGCTAAGTAAATTCTTTCCACACTTCAAATCTTCAATTCGTCTTCAACATGGCTGCATATCATCTGAAAAATCACATGAGAAATATAAGTATACTTTTATAAAAGATTGTACACTCATTTAAATCTTAACATATTTAAAAAACTTATTTTAATATATGATAATTAACTTTTCTAAACACATATATTTATAAGTACATTCATTTATTTTAACATAGACATTGCAATAAAATAATTCATTCATACATTACTTTAGCATTCATCAAATAATTCATATATATACATAGCTTCATACACTTATACATATTCATACATTTAACATATGCTAACATACATCACATGCATACTAACATAAATGCATGAGATAACATACACTAACACCACCTCACCCATGCAAGGGGTTTCCACACCTCCCAATCCTATGAGATATGCTTCTATAGGATTGACTTTTAATTTCAATTCTCGACAGTAAGAAAGTCTCACCGCACTAGTGGCTGCACCTGAGTCAATCAATGCTCGCACAATTTTTGCACTAACTCCTTGTCCTATCTCTAAGGTCACAAAAGGACGTCTATCAATTATTCTTTGGGAACTTATTCCTGAGACTTCACACATTGCCAAATGATATCCTAGATCCTCATAGGCACCTGTCCTAGGTTGATCCCTACCCTACCGTCTCAACTTCATCCTTCTGATGCGTTCTAAAGACCACACTTGTATAGATTATGACCAATGAGTGAGTAATCTAGAGCTTCTTGTTCTAGACTTCTTTGTCTCGTCAGGGTCATATCTTGAGGGAATGTTTTCGTCCTCAAGAAGGCTACTAATGGTTCACTCCAATCTGGCACTATGGACACTTGATAAAGAGTGGCATGTTCCATAGGTGGTTTAGTGTAACAGATTGGACATTCTTTACACATCTTATGTACATCAGCTTCCATAGTAGGCCAATGCACTCCGAGTCTCCTTAGTGTCTATAGGGTTCGTTGTTTTGAGTAGTGTTGCTCTAATGCACCTACATGTGCCAATTGCAACCATTTAGCGTACTCATCCTCTTCCACACAACAAGCTAGGATCCCTTGATCTGTTTGTTTGTACATGCTTCCTGCCATGATATGGTGCTTCTGGGCTTTTACTACTTCTCTACCTTGAGTGTTTATGACTGGGTGATTAGGCCCGCAGGTCACTACTGGCACTAATGGCTTAGCCCACTGAGGTACAACTTCCAGATTAAACAAGTAAGCATTAGGAAGATCATCTGATACTCCTTGTGGGGCTTCTCCCGATGTGAGCCTAGAGAGATGGTTTGCTCTCAAGTGGGTCTTCCCTTTCCTCACCACAACCTCGAAGTCGTATTCCATTAGTAAGAGAAACCATCTTACTAATCTACCTGTATTGCATGGCTTGTTTACCAAGTACAACAGTGCTTGATGATCAGTAAAAAATTTAAACTTATTTGCAAGCAAATAGTGTCTAAACTTTTTAACTGCATATACCATGCCTAATCCCTCTCTTTGTGGTTGTATAGTTTTGTTCAGCCGCATTCAACTGTCTACTAGCATAGGCAATTGGAAGATCCATATTGCCTTCACCCGTAGGTTGTGCAAGTACACATCCAATAGCATAATTGGATGCATCCACATGAACATGGAAGGGCTTATTCCAATCCGGTGTGGTCAAGATTGGTGCTGAACACAATTTTCTTTTAATCTCATTGAAGGAGTTTTCACATTCATCAGTCCACTCGAAGTTAGTCAAAAGTCCATACAGAGGCTTTGCTATGATGGCATACATGTGTATAAATCGTCGGTAATAACCACAATGCCCCATGAAAGCTTGTACTTCCTTGACATTCTTTGGCCTAGGTAACTCGGCTATGGCTCTTACTTTCTCTTCATCGGTGGATATGCCATTCTTTGACACTATGTGTCCTAGAATCTTGCCTTGCCTGACCATGAAAACACACTTTTCTGGGTTCAAGCAGACTTGATATTCTCTGCATTTGCCAAAGATTTGCCTGAGTTCTGGTATATGTGTCTGTCTAATGTTGGAATGAGCACAGAGGTCATCAACATAGACTTCCAAATTCTTCCTCAAGAACTCTTTAAACACGTGGCACATCAGTCTCTGAAAGGTTGCAAGAGCATTGGTAAGCCCAAATGGCATTACACGAAAGGCAAATATACCCCACTCTGTGGCAAAAGCTGTCTTATGCTGATCTTCTAGAGCTATGGCTACTTGATTGTAGCCCGAAAATCCATCAAGGAAGCTGTACACTTCCTTGCCTGCTACTCTTTGTAAGAGATGTTCTGTGATAGGAAGCGGATAGTTATCTCGAATTATGGCTGCATTGACCTTCTTCAAGTTAATGCATACACACAGCTTTCCATTCTTCTTGGGCACCACTACAATGGGGGATACCCACTCAGTGTGCTCAATTTCATAGATGAATCCAGCTTCAACCAGTCTATCTATCTCCTCCTTGATCTTAGCAACATAGTTATCATTATATGTGTATGGCTTTTTCTTAGAGGGTTTCGCATTTGAGGTCATGGGAATTGTGTGTGAGCATATGTCTAGGTCAACACCCTTCAAATCCTTGTAGCTCCAAGCGAATACATCTTTGTATTCTCTTAGCAAGGCTATCAATTCACACTCTTCTTCTTCCGTCAGGTCATGTCCTATATAAGTACATCTCTCCCTCCTTCTTCTAGGGCTACCACTATTTTCTTGGTGGTTTCTTTGTTATCATAGGCCTCTCCTGATTGTGCCTCTCGTTTAGGCATTCTGATCATGACTCTCCTGTCATCTATCTCATACTTCTTAAAATTTTTCGGGACCTCAAACAAAGATTCTTCCTCTTCTGGTGTGACTTCTCTCTTCTTTCTTTTCTTTCCTTCTTCCTTCAGGGTCACATGTATGGCTAGCCTTACATCATTTGTAAGCTCTCCGTGCCTCTGGGGTTGAAATTCTATTTCATAGAAGTATTCTTTATCTGATGCAAAAGGTGGGTCCATAATGATTGACTCTAGATCGGAGTCGCTTGCATCCTCAAATGCATCAGGGCTGGGTTCACACTCTTCTAAAACTGCATCTCCCATGATTGGCTCTATGGAGAAAACTGAAATGTCATAGCCATCCTCATCATAGTGGGGTGTCCATTGTTCTTCATTGATGGCTACATCCATGGTTGCTAGGATTTCTGCCCAGCCGTAGGGTTCAAATTCTTCATCAGGAAATACTACAGGTGCATAGGCTAGGTCTTGAATGGATCTATGTGTTTCTTTTGCACCTATCTCTCTGGCTTTTTCTCTCTTCTCTTCTTCCACTGCCACTTTACACATCCATAAGTAAGTGTCTTCATGCATCCATGAGGATCCTGATCCTATGGAGTGCACAGACTTCGTGTCATCCTTGGCTCTATGGATGGGATTCCATTGAATAGGCGGGACATCTCTATGAGAGTAATCTTTGAGATTGACTTTGGTCGTAACACCTAAGTGTTGCAAATACAAGGAATTGGTTCCCCAATCCTGGACCACTTGCAACTGTCGCATAAATGGTCTTCCCAAAATCATCTCATAGGCATGATTCTTGCTAAAATCACATATGGCGAAAGTATGCTCAAACTCAACACCGCATGTAGTGAGAGTTATTCCTTCCAGCAGTCCTAAAGGCCTCTCTATGTGGCCATCAGCCATTTGCAATTTCATCCTCGTGGGCCTGAGTGCTGGCTTGCCCCACCGCTTCCATAGGGAAGTGGTAGCAATAGCAACTCCTGCACCTGAGTCTAGAATTGCCTTAGTTGTGTACCCCTGATGGGTAATGGGAAGATAGGTGTTTCCTTCTTCACCTTCACTCATATCTCCTATCTTATCTAGAGGAATTTCTGGCACTGTCCTATGAGAACCTACCTGGGAACGAGGTTTTGCTATCTCTGGTACTTGTTTGGCTACATGTTTCCATAGTTCTGGCCTAACTTTGAGTAGCTCTTCTAAGGTGAGGTTGCACTGCACCTTAGTGTTTTTCACTACCTCCGTATTCCTAGGTATGACTGAGTCTTCGTTTCTTACCATGACCGTGGGTGCTCTCATACAGGTCGACTTGGCTTCCCATGGGCCTGTGAAGTGGGGTAATTCATGTAAAGAATTAGACTCAAAGTCTAATCTCTCTTGAGACTGGGTGCTCTCCTGCTCTCCATAAATGGAAGGAATATCTTGTGGGAATTGATCATGTGTGTCATCCACAAGTTCAATGGGAGGAGGGGCTTCACTTTCATTAGCCCATTTGTCTTCTTGAATCTCTCGTAGGAATTCTAGAGTGAACCTATTCATAGATGAGGAGGTGTTTGGTTCAGTGGAATTGGGCACATAAGCTTCCTGTGGGGGATGGCTTATGTTTTTGCTTGCCTCATCTCTTTCTTGATTTTTTTCTTCCTTGGCAGATCTTGCAATTATGCTCTCTGTTGGAAGCAGCCAGAGGCACAGACGACACGGAAGCATGTAGCGATGGAGCAGGGAGCCAGTCGGATCAATTTCTCAAACAAATATGTTTTTTATCACTTTTCAAAACATTCAACAGTGATTTTTATCACTAATTGTAACATATGTAACATAGAAAACCCCATTTTGTAATCCATAGCTCCATTTTGTGCAAGCCGAGGAGTCCTCGAGCTTGAGGAGCTTAAGTAGAATGCGCGTACCAATTTTCGTTATTTTTAGATACCGTTTACCCTTCCAAATAGCATCTAGGACCTAATTTTTAACTATGCCGGTCACTAGATGTGAAACCGGTCAAAACTAGTCAAGAAACTATAAAAAGAGCTAGAGAGCTCATTTTTGGGGGTGGTTAGTGTTGGCTAGTGTGAGCTTAGAGCTAGTTTGAGCTTGTAATAGTGTTCTTGAGTAATAGAGCTAATTTCTCACCTTCCATTGTGTCTTGCTTGTCTCTTCGTAGTGTGTGTGTATGTGTGTGTGCATTTCTATGCTTCTCACCTTCACTCTCACTTCATCTCACATTCATGATCTTCATATCACTCCTATCTCTTCCGCGGATTGACATTAAGGAGGTGGAGCTTCTTAACGTGGTTCTCACCATTGTGCTAGAGCAACACCAAATTTGGCGCCGTTGTCGGGGATCGAGTCTAGGACGAATGTGTGATGGTAAGAGTATAGCAAGAAGTGGCATTGGAAGGTAAAAATTTCAGTTTTTGTTGTTGTTTTTACTTAGTTTTTAGTGTTTCTCACCTCCCCCACACTCCATCTTCATCACCGCATCATCATCTTCATCTCCAAAAAAATCAGAAAATTCACCATATCCATCCATTCTCCTCATTTCCCCTCATTTGTGCATGCGAGAGAGTGAGAGAGAACTTTTGTGCTTGTGGGTACTTTTGTTTTCTTGAGTTTTCTTGCAGGTACAGAGCTCCAGTGCATCAGGAAGGCTGCAAAAAGGTAAAATTTTCAGTTTTTGTCAGAAATTGCCGATTGTGTCAGACCATCGCGATGGTCTGCAAACTTCAGAATTTGGAGAAGGCGACCACACCAGCGTGTAGGCGACACCAGCGCCTCTAGGAATCCACACTTGCATTTGGAAAAATCACTGTTTGGTGGACCATCGCGACGGTCTCTGACCATCGCGATTGTGTCACACCATCGCGATTGGCTCACGCCATCGCGACGGCTTGGCCGGACCATCGCGACGGTCTCTGACCATCGCGATTGTGTCACGCCATCGCGATTGGCTCACGCCATCGCGCTGACGGTGCGACGTGGCAATCTAGACCATCGCGACGGTGCACTTCAGACCATCGCGACGACACCCTCACACCATCGCGACACTTCAAAAATTCAGACCATCGCGATTGGCTCACGCCATCGCGCCCAGACCATCGCGATTGGCTCACGCCATCGCGCGTTGACCGTTGACCGACGCCAACGCGATTGTCCAAGTTCACGCCATCGCGACGGTGCACTTTCAGACCATCGCGATTGTGCAAATTCAGACCATCGCGATTGTGCAATCTTATGCCATCGCGACGGTTCCATTTTCATGCCATCGCGACGGTCCAAGTTCACACCATCGCGATTGTCCGCCAGTTCACGCCATCGCGATTGTGCACCCCCGCCAGTTCACGCCATCGCGACGGTGCACTTTCAGACCATCGCGATTGTGCAAATTCAGACCATCGCGATTGTGCAATCTTACGCCATCGCGACGGTTCCATTTTCACGCCATCGCGACTGTCCCAGACCATCGCGATTGTCTCAGACCATCGTGATTGTGCACCCCCATCGCAAATTTTAGGGTTTCAATTTTTGGCCAATTTTGGGGGTATTTTTGGGAAATTTTTGGGTGATTGGACTCATAGGAGAACCCCTTAGCTCATATTTGGAGAAAAAACCTGTTTGTGAGTTTTTACCCCCCAGGGCCTGAACGGTCATAACTTTTTCATCCGAAGTCCGTTTTTTGAGCTTAATAGTTCATTAGAAAGCTCTCTACGAGTACTACGTGACCTCAACTGTTTTTTTCTTAAAGGATACATCTATTTTTATATAAGCTATTTTGAGGTTGACCTAGTTTGGGGCTAGAAAGCCAGGGGGCAAACATTGAAAAGTTGGGCAAAAGGGAAGGGACTTAAAAGGTGTATAGACTCAAATGCTTGATCATCCAACTGTGAATTGGTCTAATATTGGAATTTTCCAGGTCTAGCAAGGGCAATCAAAGGCAACCAAAGCAAGGCTGTGAAGGGCATAAAGCTTGGGAAGCGCGGCTTCTTGGGCATCAGAGCAACCAGAAAAGCTGACTCGAGGTTGGAAGATTACTGAACCCCCTCAGTCAATTCTTAGCTTAAGCTAAACGTTAGCATTGTGGATTTAAGACGATAGGAACGCCTCAAGTTCAAGAGAATTAGAGTTATCAAGTTCAAGACTAAAGTAAAGGTGTGTGTGACGAAAACCTAAAGGAAAGAACATAAGTCTGACGGAACGAGAACTCAAAATTATAACGGAAAGTCGAATTCCTGACGCATACATTAAGACAAGAATCTAAAGAAATCTAAAAAGAATTAAGACAGTAATAACAAAGAATCATTGACGATCTGAGCGTGTACTGAGTGTGCAAGGAAGAAAATTAATGAACCTTAGATCGAGCAAACATATAGGTAAGTCAGACCGACGAAGCCTTAGATCATCAGAGGCAAGTGTAAGAACTACTGCACGATCGTGGGCTCAACAATTGAATAGTAATTACCCCTACGAGAGCTCAGATACTAGCGAATCAGAAATGGCATTTAGCACAGAAGACCAGAAGGAGGGTCGAATGTAGCCTATTTAGAAAAGCCAGAAGGACCCTAAAGAACACAACTAGAGTTTCTCCGAACCAACCGCTTAGGTGCTCGCATCTATGAGGATGGTTTGCGAAGGCAAGTGGTGCAAATGCACAACCTTGATCAACCCATTGGATTGGAACGTCCAGTGGTGAAATTCAAGAGAGACGCGTACATAGACAAGGAAGGAACGATGTACATATTAAGTACGCAGCCAAACAATACCAACGAGTTTGGCGTGATTCAGCCAGAGACGGAAGCAAAATCTCAAGGAAAAGAACCATTAGAAGAGCCTAGAACACCTAGAGGGAAATCTGTACTGACACGAGTACTAATCCCAGACTGGATCCCTCAGGACAACAGAAGCATAGAGTTGTTTGTAAATAAAGAAACTGATGAAGCCTTTTGGAGATACAAGACCGAAATACTTAGTGAGGTAGGTATCATCACTATATACGAGTTCAAGGACCCGGATACACCTGGAAAGGTTGTATACCTGGATGAGACTTCAGAAAGAGTCTTTGTGGTGCCTGACCGTGCTAAAAACACATACACATGGAGAGGTGAATTGGTATTCCCTCCATCTAGAACAAACATGAATACAAGTCAACAAGGGGCAGGAACATCCTCAGCCCATGGAAATCAAAGAGAGGGAAATAAAGAGAGACCGGAAGTAAACTTCACTCATCCCATAGGGAGAGATAGAACAACCACGGACACTAATAGACAGATAGACAAAGAGATCATGGAATACTAGGTGGTAGAGATGATTTTCCTCTACCAAGACCACGTGAACACGCAAGAACATTGAGACCCACACAGTTAGTAAAATCAATGAAGAATTATTTTGATGGGACAGGAGATCCCTATGACCATGTCGCAGAATTCAAGCAAGTACTAAGAGCCGAACAAGTTGAAGACATGTTCACACAATACAACGCATTTGGACTAACGTTAAAGAATACAGCTTTAACTTGGTTCCAACCTCTGCAACAAAGGCAATTTAGAGACATCCATCACTTTTTAGAGTCATTCATCACCGAATTCTCTAAAAGTGGGATTAGACATGACACGTCTTCGTTGATTCATAGCTTTAAACAGACCCCTCAAGAAACAGTTAGACTGGCAGGACGTAGGTTTAGACAATATGTTGAACGATGTCCAATGCAAGAGCTACCCTCGCAAGCTAAGCAAGTGTCATTGTTTCTAGATGGCTTGTTGAGCTCTAAACTACGCTCCTACGTGTACCTAAAAGAACCCAGAACGCTAGAGCAATGTGTAAGAATTTGTATAGACATTGAGGACAACTTAGGAGACGAGTTGGAACTCTCAAAGGTCTATAAGGACTCAGACTGTTCATCTCTAGCATCCACAAAATTGTCTAACTCAATAGAAGACCTAGCAGAAAAAGTGGCCTAGAAACTAGGAGTTTCTAGTAAACCTAGGGTGCTAACTAACAAGCGTTGTTACACCTGTGGTGGTGATCATATGGCAAATGTATGTCCCAATGCACCACAACCACAAGCCAACCCTAGCGGCCAATACTGTACAATTGAGAGAAGATACACGAATCATACGGCTCAGGACTACCCATACAACAAACAAACCGTGAGACAAAACTACCCGCAAGCATACCCGCAGCCAGGTAGGTATCAAGGCCAATACAATGCTCAGCCTTATTACTATAGGCCTCCTCAAAACTACCCATACCAGGCTCAACAGAGACCTCAACCTGTCTTAGCTCAGCAGCCACCCCCACCAGCAAATGTCATCTCAGTCAAATACGCTGCTGCAGAAGAGAATCTAAGTAGGGCGTTAGTGCCTTCTTCACCTTTGATCACAGAGAGTGACCCACACTCAAACAGTTTTGACTCCACTCATGTAGATAGTCCACACCGCATATTATACAGAGTCACCAGAACATGTGGAGACATATCATTATGATAGTCCACCAGTGGAACCTAGTTGGGAGCCAGACTATGCTAATGTGATGTACACAAACCCAAATCCACGGCCCCAATTGAGACAACAAAGACCACAGGGCCCTAGAGGACCATGCTTTAGGTGCCAAGGAGATCACTTCATAAAGGATTGTCCACATCCCCCGATAGCAGGACAATCACAGTACTATAACATACAAGGCTTTTGTGCTGATTGTGGCAAAGAGCACATAATCAAAGATTGCCCCAAGAATCCAGTTAACGCTTCGAATGTGACACCAATCAACGTGATAGGTATTGTAAATAACGTAGATGGATCCAACCCTACATACGTGCCTATCCAAGCTATAACAAGAGCCCAGGCGCTCTTACAGAACCAACAGCTTAATCAAGAGAAAGTAGCCGAAACCAGTGAAGTTGCAGAATCTAGCAGTAAAAAGACAAAATCTTGGAAAGATTCTAGTGAAAGAATAAAGAGAAAGTGGAGTAACAAGATAACGGAGTTGGAAGGAAGTTTGAAGGAATCTAGAGCCAAAATCCAAGAATTGACTTCACAGGAATTGAATCAAAAGAATCCAACTCAGAAAGCAGGATCAGTTTTAGCGGAACCCATACCAGAAAATCTAGACATGATGTTTCGTGCATATCAAGCTAGATTAAAAGAGGGACCTCAAGTAGCTGAAATGAGCAAAAACTACCCTTGAGCTGATCTAGAAATTGAGAGAACCAAACTTTGCATGAAGATGGTAGAACTAGCACAAGCTTTGTTCGAAGCCTCTAGATATCTTAATTGGAATAACATGGCAAAACCTGAATTACATTTTCAAGGACTAATGGAGAGGCTAGAATATTTGATAGAGAGCAAAGAGAAAAAGGATCAGCATAGGAACCCTCTTGTCCCAGAGACACAGGAAAGGAATGCACCATCCCTGTCTCAAGTACCCAACTCAGAAAGTCAAGACAATTTGTCTTCCATACATAAATATTCACATGAATTTTTGAGAGAAATACAAGAAGAGAAGTGGAGAAAAGAACAAGGACTCATCCTCCTATTCAAGAAATAGATGACTTGCAGGCACAATTTCCCCAAGACATTCCCTCTATTTACGATGATGTAGAGGAAGAACAACTGAGTGAACACACATGATTTGAATCTAATTCTTTACAAGAATTACCTCAGTTCACAGGACCTTGGGAAGCAAAATCTATTAGTATGAGAGCACCCACGATAATAGTGAGGAATGAAGAATCAGTAATCCCTAGAAACACGGAAGTGATCAAGAATACCAAAGTACAATGTAACCTTACTCTAGAGGAGTTGTTAAAGGTAAAACCAGAATTGTGGAAACATGTAGCAAATCAATTCCCCAGGTGCTACCACTCCCTCACAAATAGGATCACATAATAAGGTACCAGAAATACCCGTGGAAAAGGTTGGAGACGTAAGCGAAGGAGAGGAAGGTAACACTTATCTTCCGATAACCCATCAGGGCTACACCACGAAAGCCATCTTAGATTCAGGAGCCGGAGTAGCCATCGCTACCACCGCTTTATGGAAACGTTGGGGTAAGCCAGCATTGAGACCCACCAGGATGAAGCTACAAATGGCTGATGGACACATAGAAAAACCATTAGGCTTACTAGAAGGCATATCTCTCACCACTTGTGGTGTAGAATTTGAGCATACCTTTGCCATTTGTGACTTTGCAAAAAATCATGCATATGAGATGATATTGGGACGACCATTCATGCGTCAGTTGCAAATTGTACAAGATTGGGGAACTAATTCGTTGTACTTGCGACATTTAGGAGTGACTACCAAAGTCAATCTTAAAGACTATTCACATCGAGATGTACCCCCAATACAATGGAATACCATCCATAAGACACCAATAGCAACGGAATCCGTGCACTCATTAGAATCAGATCCTTCTTGGTTGCATGAGGATACTCATTTATGGATGTGTAAAGTAGCAAAACAAGAGGAAGAACGATTAGAAGCCAGGACCTTAGGTGCAGAACAACACCCACGAACCCTTCAGGATCCAGCTTATGCACCTGTAGTATTCCCAGACGAAGAGTTTGAACCCCATGGTTGGGCAGAGATCCTAGCAACCATGGATGTAGCCATCAATGAAGAACAATGGACACCCCACTGTGACGAGGATGGCTATGACATTTCAGTTTTCACGATAGAGCAAATCATGGGCGATGCAATTTTAGAAGAGTGTGAACCTAACACTGATGCATTTGAGGATGCAAGCGATTTTGATTTAGAATCAATTATCATGGACTCTCCATTTGCATCAGAGGAAGAATATTTTTTCGAAGTAGAAACTCACACTCAGAGACATGAGGAAATTACGAATGAGGTGAGGTTAGCCACAGAAGTGACTACTAAGAGTGAAGGCAAGAAAAGAAAGAAGAAAGAAACCATGTCAGAAAAAGAAAAATCTTTATTTGAAGTACCCGAGAATTTCAAGAAATATGAAATCGAAGATAGAAGAATCATGGTATGAATGCCTAATAGAAAAGCGAATGATGGACAGGTATATGATAACCGAGAGAGAACCAAGAAAATAATAGTCGCTATCGAAGGAGAAGAAGAAAAATGTACATACATAGGGCATGATTTGACAACTCAAGAAGAAGAAGAGCTAGTTGCCCTATTACGCGAATATAGAGATGTTTTTGCGTGGAGTTACAAAGATTTGAAAGGAGTAGATCCAGATATATGTTCTCATAGAATCCCTATGACTCCAGAGGCAAAACCGACAAAACAGAAACCGTGCACGTACAATGATAACTACGCTGCGAAGATTAAAGAGGAGATAGATCGCTTGATAGAAGCAGGATTCATTTACGAAATTGAGCATACCGAATGGGTATCCCCCATTGTGGTTGTGCCCAAGAAGAATGGGAAATTGCGTGTGTGTATTAACCTTAAAAAAGTTAATGCCGCAATGATTAGAGATAGTTATCCTCTTCCTATCACGGAACATCTATTGGAAAGAGTTGCGGGCAAGGAAGTTTACAGCTTTCTTGATGGATTTTCAGGCTATAATCAAGTAGCCATTGCTCCAGAGGACCAACACAAGACGGCATTTGCCACTGAATGGGGCATATTTGCATTTCGTGTGATGCCTTGTGGCTTAACAAATGCACCCGCCACTTTCCAGCGACTCATGTGTCATGTTTTTAAGGAATTCTTACGCAAGAGCTTGGAAGTTTATGTCGATGACTTATGTGCTCATTCAAATGTAAGACAGACGCATATCCCAGAGTTAAGGCAAATATTTGACAAATGTCGAGAATATCAGGTTTGTTTGAACCCAGAAAAATGCGTTTTCATGGTCAGACAAGGCAAAATTCTAGGACACATTGTGTCAAAAAATGGAATCTCTACGGATGAAGAAAAGGTGAAGGTAATTGCAGAATTACCTAGACCAACTAATGTGAAAGAGGTACAAGCATTTATGGGCCATTGCGGTTATTATAGGAGATTCATACACATGTATGCAATCATAGCCAAGCCTTTGTACTCTCTTTTAACCAATTTCGAATGGACATATGAATGTGAAAATTCATTCAATGAACTTAAACGACGCTTGTGCTCAGCACCTATATTGACTACACCAGATTGGAGTAAGCCATTCCATGTACATGTGGATGCATCCAATTATGCCATAGGATGTGTGTTAGCACAACCCACGAATGAAGGTAACATAGATCTCCCCATAGCTTACGCTGGTAGACAATTGAACGCAGCAGAAAGAAATTACACCACTACGGAACGAGAAGGATTAGGGATGATCTACGCAGTAAAGAAGTTTAGGCACTATTTGTTGGCCAACAAATTCAAGTTCTTTATAGATCATCAAGCCCTATTGTACTTAGTCAACAAACCATGTAACACCGAACGATTGATACGTTGGTTTCTATTACTCATGGAGTATGATTTTGAAGTCGTAGTCAGGAAAGGAAGGACACATCTTAGAGCTGACCACCTTTCAAGATTAACCTCAGGAGAAGCTCCTCAAGGAGTAGCGGATGATCTCCCAGATGCATACTTGTTTAATCTTGAGATAGCACCAGAATGGGCTAAGCCTTTAGTCCCTATTCTCACATTTGGACCCAAGAATCCTAGGATAAAGATCAAAGAAGGAGAGATTACCAAGTCTCAGCGATACCAAATAATGGCAGGAAACATATATAAACAGGATAATCAAAAGATTCTTGCTTGTTGTGTAGATGAATCAGAACATGCGAATTGGTTGCAATTAGCACATGTAGGTGCACTAAACCAACATCATTCAAAACATTGAACATTACAGACTCTGCATAGACTAGGATTATATTGGCCTTCGATGGAAGCAGATGTCTACAGGTGGTGTAAGGAATGCAACGTTTGCTGTGAAAGACCACCAGTAGAGCATGCTACATTATATCATGTGTCTCTCACACCAGACTGGAGTGAACAATTAGTGACATACTTGAGGACGAAGACATTCCCTCAAGGAATGACTTTAGCACGACAACGTAGTCTAGAGCAGGAAGCTCAAGATTTTTCACTTATTGGCGATAACCTATACAAAAGAGGACGAGATGGATATCTAAGACAATGTGTTCATGAGAGCGATTATCTGAGCATACTAGAGACTGCACACCAAGGTGTTGCAGGAGGTCATTTTGGACCCGATAGGATAATCAAAGCCATCCTCTTTGCAGGATTATGGTGGCCCACTCTTCACATGGATGCTCACACCTATGTCAAGAGATGTGATGTGTGCCAAAGAACTCAGTTTCCTACTCGTAGAGATGAAATGCCATTGAAACCCATGATGGGCGGACGTGCATTTTCAAAGTGGGGTATAGACTTTGTAGGACCCATTAACCCCCCTGCAAAAGGTACACATGCTGAATACATTATTGTTGCCATAGATTATCTGACGAAATGGGTAGAGGCAAAAGCCACGAAAAAGAATGATGCACACACAACTGCAAAATTCTTATTTGAAAATGTCTTTACAAGATATGGATTGCCTATAGAGTTAGTGAGCGATCGAGGCACTCACTTTCTAAACCAAGTCATTGAATATTTGTTACAGGATTTTATGGTGATTCACAAGAAATCCGCACCATATCATCCTCAGGCCAATGGTCAGGCTGAAAGCACTAATAAGATCCTTTGTAACGTACTGACGAAACTCGTGAACAACAAACGTTCAGATTGGGACAAACCGTTACACCATGCTGTTTGGGCATATCGAGTGGCCTACAAGACCGTACTCAATGCAACTCCCTTTCAGATGGTTTTTGGTCAGAATGTTGTGCTTCCTTTGGACTTCTTGATACCGACCCTTAAGGTTGCACAAGAACATCAGTGGACCGGCCATGAATTATCAGCGAGAATAATGGACTTGGAACGATTAGGAGAAACCAGGCTAAAGGCAGCAGCAGGAATATATGCAACGAAGAAGCGACAGAAAGCATATTTTGATGCACATGTGAAAGATAAAGGCCTAAAAGAAGGAGATTTGGTTCTAGTATATACGCTAAAGCAACACGCACGTAAGTTAGAAAAGCGAGGTTATGGACCTATGATCATTAACAGACTCTCAACAAGTGGAGCAATACAATTAGCCATGTTAGAAGGAGATATAATGCCTAATTATATTAGTGGCTGTAGAGTCAGGCTATATCAGGAACCTCTTACTAAGGATATGCTTAGATGACTCACGTTGGCAAAGAAGCGTAAGGAGGAAGAAAATAGAATACGAGCGGAAGCTCAGGCAGAAGCAATAGAACGCATTAAACGCATGAAGTTAAGAAGACAAGGACTAGGGAGAGAACATTATAACCATCTCGAAACTACACCCAGATACCCCATGGCCATGTGTCAAGTAAAGTCAACCACTCATCCTAGCATAGTGGACAGGAGACCATTCATTACAGTCAGGTTAGAGCACGACAACCCTTGCCAAGAGCTCAAGGCTTTAATTGACTCAGGTGCTGCGACTAGTGCTATTAGATGGTCCTACTATAAGGATTCAGGAATAGAAATGCGGCCAATTGAGGCATACCTCATAGGGCTAGGAGGCATGGAAACCCCTTGCATGGGTGAGGTGGACCTTCCTATCCTCATTAAGGATGTGACCATGACAGCGAAGCTACTAGTGTGCCATGATGACGACCTGATAGAACCCCTAATCCTTGGCCAAGATTGGCTATACGATCACTCAGTGGACCTAAATCTTAGACAAGGCTCCTTACAGATTGGAACCTTAGAACAGAAGCGAGTGATACCGCTTGACTTCCCTAACGGCATTCTGATTGAGGTTTGTAACCCTAGACCCTATGAAACGCATGCGACGGAAGACCAGAAGATCTTGGGTCAGACCAGTCACGTTACGTCTACAACAACCCACTCGGGCTTGGCTAGGGACAATTGTCAATCAGAAGGACGACAGGAGATCTTCCCTGGGGCTTCCTGCAAACTAGAAGGGGCAGCTACCCAACCGCTAGGGCAGATGAACACAATCAGCGGTCAGGTGGGTTGCATCAGCGGCCAAATGAGCACAACACCCTGCGGTGCTCATCCTTCCAAACTTGCTGCATACTGGCCTAGATTAAAGATAAATAACGAATCACTTCCTAATGGGCAGGTCACACAAGTGTTGGATCTCCCTTCTTTTCCAAAGCAGAGCGTCCATTGGACCTCTCAAACCCGACCTCGAAGGAGTCAATCACAACAGAGGAACCCAGACGGACGACACCACCAGACAAGGCAAGGAAAACAGCAGTATCAACGTCACAGAACAAGTGGCACGAAACAAATATGGGTGCCAAAAGGATAGCAACCACAGGCTATTGGCAACATTGCAGATGAGAACAGGATAAAGTTGCAACAGAAGCAGAGATCGCATCCAAAGTCCCCTCGATCTTCTTCTACACGTACCAGTACTCGACAGATTTGGATCGCCAAGAAGTATCTTACCAATCGACCCACACCCATGCAGATTTGGGTACCCAAACCATGTATCATAGCCCAACCCTCTAGCCATGTAATATATACCCCTCAGAAATCTTTCTATCCTTCAATACCACCAAACCCGATACCGCTTTTTGTCCCTCAGCAGAAACAGACCACCCACTCAAAGACGCTTAGGAAATGGATACCGAAACGTATCCAGACGTCTTCTTGTACCCCATTATCTAACAATTCTCCCACGCCGTTTAAACTCCACCCTCGTACTAATTCACCTTCAACCAAACCTTGTATAAATTCATACACCCAAACCCCACATCATGCATAATAAAAGCTCATCAAGAATTGTATGCATAACCTGACCATGTAGGCGTCTAGAGACCTGCATTAGTTTTGCAAATAATCATTGCATCAATCACTTCACGACACTTGGCTACACGGGTTACACATCGGTTATGGAAAGGGATTGCGGTCTCACCTTAATGGGATCATAATTAATTTCCATACTAATGTGTTAATCTTTTGTAGCAGATCTTTTCCATTAGCTCATCAGTCATCATGCAAACCGAAGCAGGACCATCGGAAGCAGGCCCCAGCGTGGCTGCGGTGCCCCTCAATGTTTTACGAGCAGAATCCCACCCGACCGCTCCACCGCTAGAGTTCCAAGGATTTCTGGGACCCATGCCAATCGATAACCCACCTATGGGATACACAGAGAAGATACACCGTAACTCTCACTGGTTCCAAGGCCTAGCAGGACCATTAACTGATGCTGACTTCATTTTTGAAGCAAATATGACATTCAATGACCGCACATGGGGCAAGTATCAATTCTTCTTAAGAGAATTCGAAGGCCTACAGAACACCCAGGACTTAACTCATGTTTGGGCTAGAGTCGGCTTCACGGAGTATTTCAATGATCCTCTGCCCAAACCTGACTTTTATAGGTGTTATTACTTAATCACCACTTTGCTGGCCTCAGAGAATAAGGACATCCCAGGAACCTTTATTTTGCCTTCTTTAGTGGACGATCCACCTTACAAAAGATTTTATCTTTCGAAGGATTTAATCAGAGCTGCCATCAAGATTCATGGAACACACACTCCAACGGAGAAAGAACGACTAGTCCCAGAGCAGATGAAGCGTGGTGAAGTAACTAAATGGGAGGATATTTCTGCTATAACACCTGAGCTCTCTAAGCCATTACGGATATGCATGCAGCATTTTGCTTTCCCAGCTCAGGATCGTTTTACCATACCCCACAAGAGAATCTGGTTTGGATTATACTTAGCATGTACTTGACCGCAAACAGTTGATCTAGCCAACTGGATCATTGATCAGCTCTATTTGGCACAACATAGATGGGAGCGAAAGAAGGTAATCAATGGATGCTGCGCC
The DNA here is from genome assembly GCA_020310875.1 of Ceratopteris richardii. NCBI lineage: Eukaryota > Viridiplantae > Streptophyta > Polypodiopsida > Polypodiales > Pteridaceae > Ceratopteris > Ceratopteris richardii. The sequence continues at coordinate 202,542 of MU260196.1, read as the reverse complement.
CTCACGAGGATCATATATATGTGCTTGGCATATGATTTACCCATAGAGCGTGCCATGACCAGTGAGGAACTGAAAGCATTCAAAGGCACCACTAGGAAGGCTAGAAAGTCTAGCAAAGGCAGAGCCGGAAAGCGGATGAGAGGTACTATCCCGTGCCTACAAGTCCCAGCATCACCCTCTCCACAACCATCTCCAGAGCAGTCACCAACAGCAGCCATTCCCACAGTACAACCTATTTTCATAAGGTTATCTAGACCAGTAGTAACGGAGGGCACCACCAGTACTGTCGCACCCCAAGCAGCCACAACCACAGAACCTATCACCACAGCAGCTGAACTTCCCACCACTATTGGTGCGGAAGCTTTCCCTTTTCCAATACCGCATTTAGAACCAGGACAAGCAGAGCCACTGGACCAAACTTTTGATTTTGAGATGCCCGATGCACTCTCCAATCAGTTCCAGTATTCAGAAGGGGACACTTGTTTTCTCAAGAATTTGAAAGGCCTAGCTACCCTACTACACCCAAGGATCAGCCACAAGGACAGATCGTGTCCAGCTCTGATGACGAAAGGACAGCAACCGATGACGACGAAGGAGACGACAAAGCTAGCCAGGGAACACATGAATCCCAAGAGCATGAACAGACAGATGGCCAAGGCCAACAAACAGACACACATGGCGATACAAGTACCCATGAAGATGAAACTTACGAGGCAGCAACTTACACTCTAGCTATCAAGAAGCTGTATAGAACAATGGAAAAAGTTTGGGCACGCAAAAAGCTGACAGAGGAAGAGAGCCAAAAAATAATAGAACAAGAACTTTTCACAGGTGGATTCGAAGACGCATATATCAAAGGATTCAAAGAATTAGTCCAATCAGTAGGTTCCGACGAGGCACTCAGGTACTTGCAACGAAAGCCACTGCCACAGTTTGACCCCCGCAGAGTACGACTACTTTCAAAGCCCGGCGAATACATTCGTGTACCAATCGGAGCACAATCTTCAGAACAAGCCAGGGAGGCACGCCTCGTCCTCGAAAGTTCGGTGGCAGTTGAAACCATCTTTGTAGATTCCCCACCCCGCGCTCCAGCTGTACAAACCTCAGTAGTCACTGAAGTACCGACCTCACCACCCGTCCATCCAGCCTCCCCTCTTCACCCTCCTTCCCCCAGACCCACACCTTCATTCGCCGGTGGCGTAGCAGAAACCGTCGTTACGACCACTAACCCCGCAATTCCCGCGCCCATTAGCCCTAGTCTACCCCCTCCCACACCCACCTTTCTATCCAACCCATTCCTTCATCAATCTTTTCCATCTTTCCCCACAACTCCAAGACCCCTCTTCCCATTCCCCCCGCCATTAACCTTCTCCCCCGTCTCACCTCCCCGACCCACTGTAACCCCTCTTTCCCCCTTCCACCAAGCTGCTCTAGCCAGCCCCCCTGTAAATTACCCCTCAACCTTTGTAAATCCCGTATTTACACCAGCACGAGCACCCACGATCACACCCATATTCACGGTCACTGCACTAGATACGTCCACTGACATGGACATCTCACCACCCACAGCACCATCACTCACTTCACTACCGGCACAAACATTTTTAGGCACATCACAATTTTCAACAATCACTACATCATCCACCTTCCCATCCCCATTCCCCGTTCCCGTTGCATCTACAACAACTGCATCTTCATTTAGCACCCCGTTAATACTATCACCCATTGTAGATAATGCATTCCGACAGATGTTCATGTGTATGACGCAAGTAAGAGATGAGTTCACATCTCTTGGTGATAATTATCAGCAGCTGCAGAGGACAACCAATGACTTACAGTCGCAGCTTAATTTATTGTCTATTGAGAATGCCTCCCTGAACACCCGCTACCAAGAATTACGCGAGTGTTGAAGCTCAAAGTCAAGGACAAAGCATGGAAGCACATCAAAAGGTGGACACACAAGGAAAGGGAGCAAGTAGGGAGCTCCAAGAAGTGTATGTCAAATTTTCAGAAGAATCCCCTACAAAAATAGTGATTTTCATCACTAAAAACCATTGTAAATACCATTATCTATTTTTAGTAACTCCATTTTGTTCAAGCCGAGGAGTCCTCGAGCTTGAGGAGTATTAGAAGTACCATCGTACCAATTTTCATATTTTTTAGATCTCGTTTGAGCCCTCAAATAAGCCCTGGAACCTAATTTTTAACTAGGCCGGACACTAGGTCTGAACAGGGCCAAAGCTAGTCAAAAACTATAAAAGGAGCTAGAGAGCTCATTTTTGAGGTTAGATTGTAATTGAAACGAACTTGTAAGAGCTTTTGAAAGTAATCTAAAGAACTCCATTGATTCTCTCTCTTTGTCTTGCCGTGTGTGCGCGCGTGTGTGTATGTGTGTGCATGCTTGTGTGCTTCTCACTCACGCACTTGTGCCGCCACTTGCTCGAGGTCTTCATACCATCCTCACGTCTTCCCGGATTGACATTAAAGGAGGTGCTACTCATCACTGAGCTACACCAAATTTTGGCGCCGTTGCCGGGGATCGAGCTTTGAGGACGAGCGTGTGATGGTAAGACGTAGAGTTGACGCGTTGGAGTTGTAGGTATTTTCTTCACTCTCATCGTTTTTCTTTTACTTTCTTCTCCATCCTCATTTCCATCATCATCATCACCATCTCCCACCTCCATCTCCATCATCGCGAAAATTTCTGTTTTTTGATCATATCACCTTCCCCACCTCATTTCCCTCATTTCACTTGTGAGAGAGAGCGAGAGAGCAATATTGTGTGTGCGTATTTTGCATGTTTCTTGAGTTTCATTGCAGGTTCTTGCTGTACCATCATCCCCAGCAGTGTGCGCAGGTACGACAGGCTCTGCACAGGTCCCGAGACGACGACCTCTGTCTGTCGGGACAGACAGAAAAACTTTAAATTTTGTGAATGCATGTTTAGCACGGTAACCTACACCATTAGGGCACTCTAAAGCACTAGAAGTTTCTCAAAAATTTGCGTTTTTTCAGTCTATCGCGACAGACACAGTCTATCGCGACAGACAGCGTCTATCGCGACAGACAGCGTCTATCGCGACAGACTGAAATTTCGCGACAGACAGCGTCTATCGCGACAGACTGAAATTTCGCGACAGACAGCGTCTATCGCGACAGACTGAAATTTCGCGACAGACAGCATCTATCGCGACAGACCGAAATTTCGCGACAGACAGCGTCTATCGCGACAGACTGAAATTTCGCGACAGACAGCGTCTATCGCGACAGACAGCGTCTATCGCGACAGACTGAAATTTCGCGACAGACAGCGTCTATCGCGACAGACTGAAATTTCGCGACAGACAGCGTCTATCGCGACAGACAGCGTCTATCGCGACAGACCGAAATTTCACGACAGACAGCGTCTATCGCGACAGACCGAAATTTCGCGACAGACAGCGTCTATCGCGACAGACACCGTCTATCGCGATAGACAGACATTTTCGGCAAAAAGATTAAGGGGAAAATTTTTGGAAATTTAGGCTAAATTTTGGGCATATTTGCACTCTCAAGTACTCATATACTTACAAAGGCCTTAGAAAATGCATTAAAACCCCTGAAAAGTTCTGTTTGTCTAGTCAACCCCTAAACCCTGAACGGTCATAACTTTTTCATACGAAATCCATTTTCTGAGCTCTAGGGCTTGTCGGAAAGCTCGTGACACATACTACATGCCCTCAACTGTTTTTTATAAGAATACCGCGTTGATTTTCAGATAGGATATTTGGAAGTTGACACACAAAGGGGTAGAAACACCAAGGGAGCTCTAGAGGAAATTTCTAGCAATACAAAAGGGGGAACAAGGGTCATTAAAAGAGTGTCTGAAATAAATTGTCTGTCAATTGAAAGGTCAACTTGGAGCTAATTTTGAGACTGATGCAGGACTATTGAAAAGCAATTGAGAGCGTCCAAGCAAGGATTTTGCGCAAGCTGGAGAATCAACTTCTCGAGCATTAAAGAGCAAGGTTCGGCAAAAAAGGTCGGAATACTCTCAACTCCTCTTCGTCAATTCCTAGCTTAGGCTAAGAACGATTAGAAGTAGGAGTAAGTCAGGGCGACGATAGGCCACTATCAAGTTGAAGCATACCTAAACTCTCAAGCTCAAGCTAAGGGCATAATCCTTGTACTGTCGAGAATTTTAAAGGGAAAGAACTTAACGTGGAACGATCAACTGTAAGTGTGAAACAACATTCAAATATTCCTGACGACGTGATATCAGACAAGACCTTAAACACGATAAAATACCTAAAAAGAACCAAGCGACTAATATAAAGTAACCAGCAACGAGGTTGTACTCTGGGCAAAGAATTGGGCAACTTAGATAGGCATATGAATCTTAGATCAGGACGACATCTAGTAAGGGAGAGACAAAGCCTTAGATCTTCAGAAGCTAGTGTCAACCACACTGCTAGGTCTTGGGCCCAGCAGTTGAGCCACCACTCGTACTACCCTAGCTCTGAGACCAGTGAGTCAGAGATGTCTCAAGGCGTGGACAGACCTACGGGAAGTTCAGGAGTGCCTTACCTGTACAGGGTAGAAGGCCCTTACAAAACGCAGCTGGAGTACCTTAGGACCAACCGATTAGGTGCTAGCATCTATGAGGACGGCCTAGGAAGATCCGTGGTCCAGATTAAAAATCCTGATCAATCCATTGGACTAGAGCACCCAGCCGTCAAGTTTGAAAACGGTGCATACATGGACAAAGAAGGAACCATATACGTAGTCACCAGTCACCCAGATAGGACAGATGAATTTGGGAATGTAATCTCCGAAGCGGACTTAGGTGACTTGGAACAAGGAAACATAGGTGTAGAACCTAGAACCCCTCGAGGCAAATCTGTTCTCACTAGGATTATCACACCTGAGTGGGTTCCCCAAGACAACAAGAGCATAGAGTTGCTCCTCAATCGAGAAACCGACGAAGCCTTATGGAGGTATAAATCTAATCAGCCAACTGATATAGGAAACATCATGATCCACGAGTTTAAGGATCCTGATAATCCAGGCAGGGTGACCTACTTAGATCACGCTTTAGAACGGATCTTTGCGGTTACGGAAAATGATAGGCATGCTTACACTTGGAAGGGTGAATTCATTTTCCCCCAACCAAGATCAAATGTATCCTATGGTCACCCTGGGGCTGGAACATCCCAGGCTCATGGTATGCAAAGAGACAGAAGTAAAGATAGACCAGAAGTAAGTTTTGCCAATCCAGTGGGCAGAGAAAGAACGAGGACAGAGACGAATAGGGTAGAACTTGAGATGCTTAGAGCTCACAGGAACCAAAGAAATGTGGATGGATTTCCTCTGCCGAGACCTAGAGAGCATACAAGAACGTTGAGACCAACCCAGCTAGTTAAGTCCATGAAGAATTACTTTGATGGCACAGGAGATCCCTATGATCATGTGGCGGAGTTCAAGCAAGTCTTGAGAGCTGAGCAAGTGGAGGATCTATTCACGCAGTATAATGCCTTCGGTCTAACCCTTAGGAACACCGCACTTACTTGGTTTCAGCCATTGGATGAGCGTCAGTTCAGGAGCATAGACCAACTCCTAGAAGCATTTATTATTGAGTTCTCCAAGAGTGGCATAAGACACAACACCTCCTCACTGATTCACAGCTTCAAGCAAACCCCTCAAGAGACTGTGAGACTTGCAGGAAGAAGATTTAGGCAATACCTCGAAAGATGTCCTGTTGCGGAGCTACCCACATCTGCCAAACAAGTAGCCTTATTCCTTGACGGATTACTGAGTACGAAATTGAGATCCTATGTGTATCTGAAAGACCCTAGGACTATAGAAGAGTGTGTACGTATGTGCATTGACATTGAAGATAACCTAGGGGAAGAACTAGAGCTTTCCAAAATCTACAAAGATTCAGATAGTGCATCTAGTCAATCTTCCACGCAATCCACATCAATTGAGGAACTCGCAGAGAAAGTGGCCCAGAAATTAGGTGTAACTAGCAAACAAATCCCAAGGTTTGCCCCTGTGAAAAGATGCTATACATGCGGTGGTGACCATATGGCGAATGTCTGCCCTATTATGGCTCAACCCCAAGTAAACCCTAGTAGCCAGTACTGCACCATAGAACGGAGATACACCAACCACACCGCACAAGATTGCCCATACAACAAGCAGGCGGTTAGGCAACCCTACCCTCAGCCCTACCAACAAGGCAGATACCAGAACCAGTACCCTCCACAACCATATGGCAGGCCACAACAAAATTTCCAACCTCAATATCAAAACCAACAAAGGCCTCAGCCTGTGCTAGCACAACAACCCCCAGCCCCAGCTAATGTGATTCCGGTAAAGTATACTGCTGCAGAAGAGAACCTGAATAGAGCTATAGTCCCTGTAACATCCTTGCTTTCTGAAAGTGACCCGAGTGACCATAGCTTTGATTCTACACATGTTGATAGCCCCCAGGCCTACTACATGCAGTCTCCTGAGCATGGTGAGTCCTATTATAGCGAAGAGACAAACGAACCGAGTTGGGAGTTAGACTACACAAATGTCATGTATGCAAACCCCAACCCTAGGCCTCAACCTAGGCAAGTAAGACCTCCATTCCCAAGAGGACCGTGCTACAGATGCCAAGGAGATCACCTCATTCGTGATTGTCCCTTGCCTCCACCTACACAAACCCAGTCAGTGACGATCCAAGGCTTCTGCCAAGATTGTGGAAAAGAGCATCTCTTACGAGATTGCCCAAAGAACCCCAATAATATGCCAAAAATCACGCCCATCAATGTTATTGAGTTAGTGGTAGATTCCAGCGGAAGTGTTACTTCCACTGCACCCGTACAGGTAGTCACGAGAGCTCAAGCAGTGAAGCAAAACCAAGGGGTAGGCAAGGAAAAGAGCCCAGACACTAGCGATACTGAGAGCCAAAATAAAAAGAGAACAAGAGCTTGGAGAGATAGCCGCGAACGCATGAAAAGGCAATGGGCAAAGAAGATGAGTGAACTTGAGGAAAGTCTACGAGAAACCAAGGCTAAAATCATAGAGATCACATCTCAACCGCACTCTCACACATTCCCACCGCTACCATCCCCATCACTCTCCATCCCTCCACCCTCTAAGACACCCCACGTAACCCACCCACCACCCCAAACAGGATCAGTATTAGCTGATCCCACTCCCGAAGACATAGACATGATGCTTAAGGCATATCAGGCCAGAATCCAAGAAGGGCCAAACGTCACGGATCATGACAAGTGCTATCCTAGAGCTGACCTAGAGATAGAAAGAACCAAACTGTGCGCGAAAATGGTCGCACTGGCTCAGACTATGTTTGAAGCCAGTCGCCTTTTCAATTACTCGGGCTCAGCCAAAACGCAATTACACTTGGATGGATTCCTAGAGAAATTAGAGAGAATAATTGCAAGATCTACCAAGGACGAAAAAAATCAAGAGAGAGAGAAGGCAAGCAAAAACATGGATCCTTCCCCATCCGAAGTGTATGTGGCCAATTCCCCTAAACCGGACAACTTCCCCTCCTTAGAAAGAATAGAGAGGCTAATAGCACAGTCAGAAAAGGAACCTACCCCTCAAAGAAAGGAAAGGCCGAGAGAACAGATAAGTAAGCATCTTCAGGAAGCCCATGTACCTCCTCAAGAAGCTTATCTTCCCCCCCAAAAGGCAGATGAGCCTCCCTCGGAAGCTCACGTACCTCCACAGTCTGTCTACATTCCTTCTCAGGGAGTGTATGAGCCTGCTCGGAAGAGTAATAGAATAAGCAATCCTCCCCAAGAAGCTTGTGCTCCAGCCATTTATGAGAGCAAGGAGAGAGCCAACGATAGAACAAGCCCTCCTTCCCAGGTTGCTTATGTGCCCAATTCCACGGAGCCAGACACTTCTTCTTCTATGAATCGGTTTGCACCAGACTTCCTACGAGAGATTCAAGAAGACAAATGGGATAACGAAAGCGAGGTCGCCCCTCCTTTTGAACTTGTGGACGATGCACACGACCAATTCCCACAAGACATCCCATCTATTTACGGGGAACATGAGAGTGCTCAGTCTCACGAGAGATTGGACTTTGAGTCTAACTCCATACAAGAGCTACCTCACTTCACAGGCCCATGGGAAGCAAAGTCCACATGTATGAGAGCACCCACAGTCATGGTAAGGAACGACGACTCAGTCATACCAAGGAACACGAAGGTAGTAACGAACACCAAGGTGCAACGCGATCTCACTTTGGAAGAACTGCCTAAGGATAGACCAAAAGCGCGGAAATATGTAGCCAGTCAAGTAACTGAAAGTGCACAACCACGTTCCCGGGTAGGATCCCATAGGACAGTGCCCGAAATTCCCTTGGACAAAATAGGAGATATGTGTGAAGGTGAAGAGGGGAACACCTATCTTCCCATCACCTATCAGGAGTACACCACCAAGGCAATTTTGGACTCAGGTGCAGGAGTTGCAATTGCCACTACTTCCCTTTGGAAGCGTTGGGGCAAGCCAGCACTCAGGCCAACGAGAATGAAATTGCAGATGGCCGATGGTCATATAGAGAGGCCCTTGGGATTGCTAGAAGGCATAACTCTCACCACTTGTGGTGTCGAGTTTGAGCATAGTTTTGCTATATGTGACTTCAGCAAAAATCATGCCTATGAGATGATTTTGGGAAGACCATTCATGCGACAGTTGCAAGTGGTACAGGATTGGGGAACCAATTCTTTGTACCTGCAGCACTTGGGTGTTACAACCAAAGTTAATCTCAAGGATTACTCTCATAGAGATGTCCCTCCTATCCAGTGGAATCCCATCCATAGAGCCAAAGATGATACAGAATCGGTGCGTTCCATAGGGTCAGGATCCTCATGGATGCATGAAGACACTCACTTATGGATGTGCAAAGTAGCAGTAGAGGAAGAGAAGAGAGAAAAAGCCAGAGAAATAGGTGCGAAAGAAACCCATAGATCAATCCAAGACCCAGCCTATGCACCTGTAGTTTTTCCAGACGAAGAATTTGAACCTCACGGTTGGGCAGAAATCTTAGCAACAATGGACGTAGCCATCAACGAAGAACAATGGACACCTCACTGTGATGAGGATGGCTATGATATTTCAGTCTTCTCCATAGAGCCAATCATGGGAGAGGCAGTCCTAGAAGAATGCGAACCTAGCCCTGATGCATTTGAGGATGCAAGTGACTCCGATCTAGAGTCAATCATTATGGACCCACCATTTGCATCAGATGAAGAATATTTCCATGAAGTGGAATTTCAACCTCAGAAGCATGGAGAGGTTACAAATGATGTAAGATTAGCAACACATATGACCCCGAAGGAAGAAAGAAAGAAACGAAAAAAGAAAGAAATCTTACCAGAGGAGGAAGAATCTTTGTTTGAGGTCCCAGAAAATTTTAAGAAGTACGAGATAGATGACAGGAGAGTCATGATAAGAATGCCTAAACGAGAGGCACAATCAAGAGAGGCCTATGATAACAAAGAAACCACCAAGAAAATAGTAGTGGCCATAGAAGAAGGAGAGGAGAGATGCACGTATATAGGCCATGACCTGACAGAAGAAGAAGAGCATGAATTGATTGCCTTGCTAAGAGAATACAGAGATGTATTCGCTTGGAGTTACAAGGATTTGAAAGGTGTTGACCCTGACATATGCTCACACACTATCCCCATGACCTCAGATGCCAAACCCTCTAAGCAAAAGCCTTATACATATAACGATAATTACGCTGCTAAGATCAAGGAAGAGATAGATAGACTGGTCGAAGCCGGATTTATCTATGAAATTGAGCACACCGAATGGGTATCCCCCATCGTGGTGGTGCCCAAGAAGAATGGCAAGCTGCGTGTGTGCATTAACTTGAAAAAGGTTAATGCAGCCACAATTCGAGATAACTATCCGCTTCCCATCACAGAACATCTCTTAGAAAGAGTGGCAGGCAAGGAAGTGTACAGCTTCCTTGATGGATTTTCGGGTTACAATCAAGTAGCCATAGCTCCAGAGGATCAGCATAAGACAGCCTTTGCCACAGAATGGGGCATTTTTGCTTTTAGAGTGATGCCATTTGGGCTTACCAATGCACCAGCTACCTTCCAGAGGCTGATGTGCCATGTGTTTAAGGAGTTCCTGAGGAAGAGTTTAGAAGTCTATGTTGATGATCTCTGTGCTCATTCCAATGTTAGACAAACCCATATTCCTGAACTCAGACAAATCCTTGACAAATGTAGAGACTATCAAGTCTGCCTGAACCCAGAAAAGTGTGTTTTTATGGTCAGGCAAGGCAAGATTCTAGGACACATAGTGTCAAAGAATGGCATATCTACCGACGAAGAAAAAGTGAGAGCCATAGCAGAGCTACCTAGGCCAAAGAATGTCAAGGAAGTACAAGCTTTCATGGGGCATTGTGGTTATTATCGACGATTTATACACATGTATGCTGTCATTGCAAAGCCCATGTACGGACTTCTGACTAACTTTGAGTGGACGGATGAATGTGAGAATTCCTTCCAGGAACTTAAACGAAAATTATGTTCAGCACCAATCTTGACCACACCAGATTGGAATAAGCCATTCCATGTTCATGTGGATGCATCCAATTATGCCATTGGATGTGTGCTTGCACAACCTACTCGTGAAGGTAATATGGATCTTCCAATTGCCTATGCCAGTAGACAATTGAATGCGGCTGAACGGAATTACACCACTACAGAGCGAGAAGGATTAGGCATGGTATATGCAGTTAAGAAATTTAGACACTATTTGCTTGCAAATAAGTTTAAATTTTTTACTGATCATCAGGCATTGTTATATCTTGTAAACAAGCCATGCAATACAGGAAGATTAGTAAGATGGTTTCTCTTGCTAATGGAATATGATTTTGAGGTTGTGGTAAGAAAAGGGAGGACCCATTTGAGAGCTGATCATCTTTCTAGGCTTACATCGGGAGAAGCCCCACAAGGAGTATCAGATGACCTTCCTGATGCTTACTTGTTCAATTTGGAAGTGGTGCCGCAGTGGGCTAAGCCATTGGTACCAGTATTGACATACGGGCCTAATCATCCAGTGGTAAACACACGGAATAGAGAGATCGTAAAAGCCCAAAAGTATCACATCATGGCAGGAAGCATGTACAAGCACACAGATCAAGGGATCTTGGCTTGTTGCGTAGAAGAGGATGAGTACGCTAAATGGTTGCAATTAGCACATGTAGGTGCGTTAGAGCAACACTACTCAAAGCAACGAACTTTACAGACCCTAAAGAGACTCGGAGTACATTGGCCAACTATGGAAGCTGATGCCCAAAAGTTGTGCAAGGAATGCCCAATCTGTTGCACTAAACCACCTGTGGAACATGCCACTCTCTATCAAGTCTCCATTGTGCCAGATTGGAGTGAACCTCTAGTATCCTTCTTGAGGACAAACACATTCCCTCCAGACATGACTCTAGCTAGGAAAAGGAGTTTAGAACAAGAAGCCCAGGATTATTCACTCATTGGTGATAATCTATATAAGCGTGGTAAAGATGGTTACCTGAGGCTATGTGTCCATGAAAGTGAGTATCTTAAGATCTTAGAAACTGCTCACCAAGGTGTAGCAGGAGGACACTTTGGACCGGATCGGGTGATCAAGGCAGTCCTATTTGCGGGCTTCTGGTGGCCTACCCTTCACATGGATGCACATACCTATGTGAAACGGTGTGATGTCTGTCAGAGGACTCAGTATCCTATACGCAAAGATGAGATGCCACTGAAACCTATGATGGGTGGACGTGCATTTTCTAAGTGGGGAATAGACTTCGTAGGTCCTATCAATCCCCCAACCAAGGGTTCTCATGCGGAATACATCATTGTTGCAACAGATTATCTCACCAAGTGGGTAGAGGTAAAAGCTACCACAAAGAACGATGCTCAGACAACTGCCAAATTCTTGTTTGAGAATGTATTCACAAGATACGGGCTACCTATCGAGCTGGTAAGTGATAGAGGCACTCATTTCTTAAATGAAGTGATTGAAAATCTACTCCAAGAATTCTTGGTAATACACAAGAAGTCTGCCCCCTATCACCCTCAAGCTAATGGACAAGCTGAGAGCACTAATAAGATCTTATGCAATGTACTGACAAAATTAGTGAACACTAAACGCTCTGATTGGGACAAACAGCTACACCATGCTGTTTGGGCATACCGAGTTGCCTACAAAACGGTACTCCAAGCCACCCCCTTTCAGATGGTATTCGGCCAAAACGCTGTGCTACCCTTGGATTTCCTGATTCCTACGTTGAAAGTAGCACAAGAGCACGAATGGACAGGTCATGAGCTCTCCTCTAGGATCTTTGACCTTGAACGATTAGGAGAAACAAGACTGAGAGCCACTGCAGGAATATATGCAGCCAAGAAGAGACAGAAGGCATACTTTGATGCCCACGTAAAGGATAAGGGTTTGAAAGCAGGAGATCTAGTTTTAGTCTATACACTGAAACAACACACAAGGAAGCTAGAAAAGAGAGGCTGTTGGAAGCAGTCAGAGGCACAGACGCCACGGAAGCATGTGAAGACAAAGCAGGGAGCCAGTCGGATCATTTTTTCAAAACAATTATATTTTTATTACTTCTTCAAACATCCAACAGTGATTTTCATCACTCTTGTAACATATGTAATATAGACAAAACCCCATTTTTGTAATCCATAGCTCCATTTTGTGCAAGCCGAGGAGTCCTCGAGCTTGAGGAGCTTAGGTAGAATGCTCGTACCAAATTTCGTTATTTTTAGACATCGTTTACCCTTCCAAATAGCCTCTAGGACCTATTTTTTAACTAGGCCGGTCATTAGATGTGAAACCGGTCAAAACTAGTCTAGAAACTATAAAAAGAGCTAGAGAGCTCATTTTTGAGGTTAGCTTGTTGGAGCAAAGAAGAGAGTAGAGCTAGTTTGAGCTTGTAAGAGTATTCTTGAGTAATAGAGCTAATTTCCCACCTTCCATTGTGTCTTGCTTGTCTCTTCATTGTGTGTGTGTATGTGTGTGTGCACCTTTGTGCTTCTCACCTTCACTCTCACATCATCTCACATTCACGATCTTCATATCACTCCTACCTCTCCCTCGGATTGACATTAAGGAGGTGAAGCTTCTTAACGTGGTTCTCACCATTGTGCTAGAGCAACACCAAATTTGGCGCCGTTGCCGGGGATCGAGTCTAGGACGAATGTGTGATGGTAAGAGTATAGCAAGAAGTGGCGTTGGAAGGTAAAAATTTCAGTTTTTGTTGTTGTTTTTACTTAGTTTTTAGTGTTTTTCACCTTCCCCACACTCCATCTTCATCATCGCATCATCATCTTCATCTCCAAAAAAATCAGAAAATTCACCATATCCACCCATTCACCTCATTTCCCCTCATTTGTGCGTGCGAGAGAACGAGAGAGAGTTTTTGCGCTTGTATGCACTTGTGTTTTCTTGAGTTTTCTTGCAGGTACAGAGCTTCAGAGCATCAGGAAAGCATCCAAAAGGTAAAAATTTCAGTTTCTGTCAGAAATTTCCGACTGTGTTGGACCATCGCGATGGTCCGCCAAGTTCGGAATTTGGAGAAGGCGACCACACCAGCGTGAAGAGCACACCTGCGCCACTAGGAATCCATACTCGCATCCCAAAAATTCATCATTTGGTGGACCATCGCGATTGGCTCGGACCATCGCGATTGTGTCGCACCATCGCGATAGGCTCACGCCATCGCGACGGCTCGGCCGGACCATCGCGACGGTTCGTTTTTTTGGACCATCGCGACGGTTCACTTGAGCCATCGCGACGGTCCACTTGGACCATCGCGACGGTTCGTTTGACCCCGGACCATCGCGATTGGCTTATGCCATCGCCACGACAGTGCCACGTGTCACGTTAGACCATCGCGACGGTTCGTTTTTTCGGACCATCGCGACAGCCCAAAATCGGACCATCGCGATTGGCTCAAGCCATCGCATCGCGGACCATCGCGACGGCTCACTTCGGACCATCGCGATTGTCCACCGTTGACCGTTGACCGCGCCATCGCGATTGTCCGCCTGATCACGCCATCGCGACGGTTCATTTTTCGGACCATCGCGACGGTCCATTTCCACGCCATCGCGACGGTTCATTTTTTGGACCATCGCGACGGTTCGACCTCACGCCATCGCGATTGTTCACTTCGAGCCATCGCGACGGTTCGCTTTTTCGGGCCATCGCGATTGTCCAAATCCCACGCCATCGCGACGGTCCACTTTTTCGAGCCATCGCGATTGTCCAACTTTGACCGCTGACCCGCGCCATCGCGATTGTTCGTTTTTTTCGGACCATCGCGACGGTCCCAGACCATCGCGATTGCCCACCCCCATCGCAAATTTTGGACTTCAATTGTTGACCAAATTTGAGGGAATTTTTGGAAAATTTTTGGACCATTAGACTCATAGGAGACCCCTTAGCTCATATTTGAAGGAAAATTTGATTGTCAGTTTTTACCCCCCAGGGCCTGAACGCTCATAACTTTTTCATCCGAAGTCCGTTTTTTGAGCTTAATAGCTCGTTAGAAAGCTCGTGACGAGTACTACGTGACCTCAACTGTTTTTTTCATAAAGAATACATCTATTTTTGGATAAGCTAATTTGAGGTTCACCTAGTTTGGGACTAGGAAGTCAGGGGGCACACATTGAAAATTTGAGCTAAAAAGGTGTATATACTCAAGTGTTTAATCATCTTGTGAATTGGTCTAACATTGGAATTTTCCAGGTCTAGCAAGGGCAAGCAAAGGCAAGCAAGCAAGGCAGTGAAGACAACAGAGCTTGGGAAGCACGGCTTCTTGGGCAACAGGACATAAGAGCAACCAGAAAAGCCGACTCGAGGTTGGAAGATTACTCAACCCCCTCAGTCAATTTTTAGCTTAGGTTAAACGGTAGTTGTGGATTAACGACGATAGGAACGCCTCAAGTTCAAGATACCTAATTCTATCAAGTTTAAGACTTAAAGTAAAGGTGTGTGTGACGCGAAAACCTAAAGAAAAGAACATAAGTCTGACGGAACGAAAAACTTAAAATCATCACGAAAGTCGAATTCCTGACGCATAAATTAAGACAAGAATCCAAAGAAAAATTAAAAGGAACCAAGAATTAATCACAAAGAACCATTGACGATCTAAGTGTGTAATTGAGCGTGCAAGGAAGAAAATTAATGAACCTTAGATCGGGCAAACATATAGGTAAGTCGGACAGAAGAAGCCTTAGATCATCAGAGGCCAGTGTAAGAACCACCGCACGATCTTGGGCTCAGCAATTGAATAATAGTTATCCCTACGAGAGCTCAGAAACTAGCGAATCAGAAATGGCATTCAGCGCAGACAGACCAGCAGGAGGATCTCATGTAGCATACCTAGAAAAACCTGAAGGATCCTATAGAACGCAGTTAGAGTTTCTCCGAACCAACCGATTAGGTGCTCGCATCTATGAGGATGGTTTGCGAAGGCAAGTGGTGCAACTGCACAACCCTGATCAACCCATTGGATTGGAAAGACCAGTGGTGAAATTTGAGAGAGACGCTTACATAGACAAAGAAGGAACCATGTACATCCTAAGTACGCAACCCAACGATACGAATGAGTTTGGCACAATCCAATTAGAGACAGAAGGGAAATTTCCAGGAAAAGAACCGTTAGAAGAACCTAGAACACCGAGAGGGAAATCCGTATTAACAAGAGTACTCATCCCAGAGTGGATCCCTCAAGATAATAGGAGCACCGAGTTGTTCGTAAATAAAGAAACAGACGAAGCCTTTTGGAGGTACAGAAAGGAAAACCCCAGTGAGGTAGGCATCATTACAATTTATGAATTCAAGGACCCAGATACACCTGGAAAGGTTGTATACCTGGATGAGACTTCAGAAAGAGTCTTTATGGTGCCTGAGCGCGCTAAAAACACCTACACTTGGAGAGGTGAATTGATATTCCCTCTATCCAGAACGAACATGAATGCAAATCAACAAGGGGCAGGGACATCCTCAGCCCATGGAAATCACGAGAGACCGGAAGTAAGCTTCACTCACCCCATAGGGAGAGATAGAACAACCACGAACACTAATAGGACGGATAGACAAAGAGAACATGGAATACCAGGTGGTAGAGATGATTTTCCTCTACCTAGACCACGCGAACACGCAAGAGTATTGAGGCCCACGCAATTAGTGAAATCAATGAAAAATTACTTTGATGGGACAGGAGATCCCTATGACCATGTCGCAGAATTCAAGCAAGTACTAAGAGCAGAACAAGTTGAAGATATGTTCACGCAGTACAATGCATTTGGACTAACGTTAAAGAATACCGCTTTAACTTGGTTCCAACCATTGCAACAAAGGCAATTTAGAGACATCCATCACTTTTTAGAGTCATTCATTACTGAATTCTCTAAAAGTGGGGTTAGACACGACACGTCTTCGTTGATTCATAGTTTTAAGCAAACCCCTCAGGAAACAGTAAGACTGGCAGGTCGTAGATTCAGACAATACGTTGAGCGATGTCCAATGCAAGAGCTACCCTCACAAGCCAAACAAGTATCACTGTTCCTGGATGGCTTGTTGAGCGCTAAACTACGCTCTTATGTGTACCTAAAAGAACCCAGAACGCTAGAAGAGTGTGTAAGAATATGTATAGACATCGAGGACAACCTAGGAGAGGAATTAGAACTCTCAAAGGTCTATAAAGACTCAGATTGTTCTTCTCTAGCATCCACAAAATTGTCTAATTCGATAGAGGATCTAGCAGAAAAAGTGGCCCAAAAACTAGGAGTTTCTAGTAAACAGGTGCCCAAGCTACCTACAAATGTACGTTGTTACACTTGTGGTGGAAATCATTTGGCAAACATGTGCCCCAATGCACCTCAACCTCACGCCAACCCTAGTGGCCAATATTGCACAATTGAGAGAAGATACACAAATCATACAGCTCAGGACTGCCCATACAACAAACAAACGGTGAGACAGAACTACCCGCAAGCATACCAGCAACCAGGTAGGTATCAAGGCCAATACAATGCTCAGCCTTATTATTATAGGCCTCCCCAGAACTACCCATATCAGGCTCAACAGAGACCTCAACCCGTCTTAGCTCAGCAGCCACCCCCACCAGCGAATGTCATCTCAGTCAAATACGCGGCTGCAGAAGAGAACCTAAGTAGGGCCTTAGTGCCTTCTTCACCCCTGATCACCGAAAGTGACCCGAACTCTAACAGTTTTGACTCTACCCACGTAACTAGTCCACCCGCTTATTACACGGAGTCACCAGAGCATGTGGAGACATATCATTATGATAGTCCTCCAATGGAACCTAGTTGGGAGCCAGATTATACTAATGTGATGTACGCAAACCCAAACCCACGGCCCCAATTGAGACAACAGAGACCACAGGGCCCTAGAGGACCATGCTTTAGGTGCCAAGGAGATCACTTCATAAAGGACTGTCCACATCCCCCAATAGCAAGGCAATCGCAGTACTATAGCATCCAAGGCTTTTGCGCCGATTGTGGCAAAGAACACATAATCAAAGATTGTCCTAAGAACCCAGTTAACACTTCGAATGTGACACCGATCAACGTGATAGGTATTGTAAACAATGCAGATGGATCCAACCCTACATACGTGCCTATCCAAGCTATAACCAGAGCCCAGGCGCTCTTACAAAACCAACAGCTTAATCATGAAAAAATAGCCGGAACCAGTGAAGTTGCGGAATCGAGTAGCAAGAAGACGAAATCTTGGAAAGATTCTAGAGAAAGGTTAAAGAGAAAGTGGAGTAAAAAGATAAGTGAGTTGGAAGGAAGTCTAAGAGAATCTAGAGCCAGGATACAAGAATTGACTTCACAAGAATCTAACCAAGAAATCCCAGCTCAGAATTCAGGATCAGTCTTAGCGGAACCCATACCGGAAGATCTAGACATGATGTTTCGTGCATATCAGGCTAGAATAAAAGAGGGACCTCAAGTCACGGAAATGAGTAAAAACTACCCTCGAGCTGATCTAGAAATTGAGAGAACTAAACTTTGCATGAAGATGGTAGAGTTAGCACAAGCCTTGTTCGAAGCCTCTAGATATCTTAACTGGAATAACATGGCGAAACCAGAACTACACTTTCAAGGACTAATGGAGAGGCTAGAACAATTGATAGAAAGCAAAGAGAAAAAGGATCAGCATAGGAACCCTATTGTCCCAGAGACACAGGAAAGGAATGCACCATCCCTGTCTCAAGTACCCAATACAGAAAGTCAAGATAACCTATCTTCCATACATAAGTACTCACATGAATTTTTAAGAGAAATCCAAGAAGAGAAATGGAGAAAAGAAGAAGGAACTCATCCTCCTATTCAAGAAGTAGACGATTTGCAGGAACAATTTCCCCAAGACATCCCCTCTATATATGGTGATGTAGAGGTGGAACAACTGAGTGAACCCACAGGATTTGAATCTAATTCTCTACAAGAATTACCTCAGTTCACAGGACCTTGGGAAGCTAAGTCTATTAGTATGAGAGCACCCACGATAATAGTGAGGAATGAAGAATCAGTGATCCCTAGAAATACGGAAGTGATCAAGAATACCAAAGTACAATGTAATCTCACTCTGGAGGAATTGTTAAAGGTAAAACCAGAATTGTGGAAGCACGTAGCAAATCAATTCCCGGAGCTAGCTACCACACCCTCTCAGATAGGATCACATAAGAAGGTACCCGAGATACCCGTGGAAAAGATTGGAGACGTAAGCGAAGGAGAGGAAGGCAACACATATCTTCCTATAACCCATCAGGGCTACACCACGAAAGCCATCTTAGATTCAGGAGCTGGAGTAGCCATCGCTACTACCGCCTTATGGAAACGTTGGGGTAAGCCAGCACTCAGACCCACCAGGATGAAGCTACAAATGGCTGATGGACACATAGAAAAACCATTAGGTTTACTAGAAGGCATATCTCTCACCACTTGTGGTGTAGAATTTGAGCATACCTTTGCCATTTGCGACTTTGCGAAAAATCGTGCTTATGAGATGATATTGGGACGACCATTCATGCGTCAGTTGCAAATCGTACAAGATTGGGGAACTAATTCTTTGTACTTGCAACATTTAGGAGTAACTACCAAAGTCAATCTTAAAGACTATTCACACAGAGATGTACCCCCAATACAATGGAATACCATCCATAAGACACCAGTAGAGACGGAATCCGTGCACTCATTAGAATCAGATCCTTCTTGGTTGCATGAGGATACCCATTTATGGATGTGTAAAGTTGCCAAACAAGAGGAGAAAAGATTAGAAGCAAGGACCTTAGGTGCGGAACAACATTCACGAACCCTTCAAGATCCAGCCTATGCACCTGTAGTATTCCCTGACGAGGAGTTTGAACCCCATGGTTGGGCAGAGATTCTAGCAACCATGGATGTAGCCATCAATGAAGAACAATGGACACCCCACTGTGACGAGGATGGCTATGACATTTCAGTTTTCACGATAGAGCCAATCATGGGCGATGCAATTTTAGAAGAGTGCGAACCAAACACTGATGCATTTGAGGACGCAAGCGATTTTGATTTAGAATCAATTATCATGGACCCACCCTTTGCATCAGAGGAAGAATATTTCTACGAAGTAGAGACTCACACTCAGGGTCACGAAGAAATTACGAACGAGGTAAGGTTAGCCACAGAAGTGACTACCAAGAGTGAAGGCAAGAAAAGAAGGAAGAAAGAAACCACGTCGGAAAAGGAAGAATCTTTGTTTGAAGTACCCGAGAATTTCAAGAAATACGAAATCGACGATAGAAGAATCATGGTACGAATGCCCAATAGAAAAGAGAATGATGGACAAGCATATGATAACCGAGAGAAAACCAAGAAAATAATAGTTGCCATAGAAGGAGGAGAAGAAAAGTGCACCTACATAGGGCATGATTTGACGACGGAAGAAGAAGAAGAGTTAGTTGCCCTATTGCGCGAATATAGAGATGTTTTTGCTTGGAGTTACAAAGATTTGAAAGGAGTAGACCCAGATATATGTTCTCATAGAATCCCTATGACTCCAGAGGCGAAACCGACAAAACAGAAACCGTACACGTACAATGATAACTACGCTGCGAAGATTAAAGAGGAGATAGATCGATTGATAGAGGCAGGATTCATTTACGAAATTGAGCATACCGAATGGGTATCCCCCATTGTGGTTGTGCCCAAGAAGAATGGAAAATTGCGTGTGTGTATTAACCTTAAAAAAGTTAATGCCGCCACGATTAGAGATAGCTATCCTCTTCCTATCACGGAACATCTATTGGAAAGAGTTGCGGGCAAGGAAGTTTACAGCTTTCTTGATGGATTCTCAGGCTATAACCAAGTAGCCATTGCTCCAGAAGACCAACACAAGACGGCTTTTGCCACAGAATGGGGCATATTTGCATTTCGTGTAATGCCATTTGGCTTGACAAATGCACCCGCTACTTTCCAGCGACTCATGTGTCATGTTTTTAAGGAATTCTTACGCAAGAGCTTGGAAGTTTATGTCGATGACCTATGTGCTCATTCAAATGTAAGACAGACACATATCCCAGAGTTAAGACAAATATTTGACAAATGTCGAGAATATCAGGTTTGTTTGAACCCAGAAAAGTGTGTTTTCATGGTCAGACAAGGCAAAATTCTAGGACACATTGTGTCAAAAAATGGAATCTCTACGGACGAGGAAAAGGTGAAAGTAATTGCAGAATTACCTAGACCAACTAATGTGAAAGAGGTACAGGCATTTATGGGCCATTGCGGTTATTATAGGAGATTCATACACATGTATGCAATCATAGCTAAGCCTCTGTACTCTCTTTTGACCAATTTTGAGTGGACAAATGAATGCGAAAATTCATTCAATGAACTCAAACGACGCTTGTGCTCAGCACCGATATTGACTACCCCAGATTGGAGTAAGCCATTTCATGTACATGTGGATGCATCCAATTACGCCATAGGATGTGTGTTAGCACAACCCACGAGTGAAGGTAACATAGATCTCCCCATAGCTTACGCTAGCAGACAACTGAACGCAGCAGAGAGAAATTACACTACGACGGAACGAGAAGGATTAGGGATGATCTACGCGGTAAAGAAGTTTAGGCACTACTTGTTGGCCAACAAATTCAAGTTCTTTACAGATCATCAAGCCCTATTATATTTAGTCAACAAACCATGTAACACCGGACGACTGATACGTTGGTTTCTATTACTCATGGAGTATGATTTTGAAGTGGTAGTTAGGAAAGGAAAGACGCATCTTAGAGCTGACCACCTCTCAAGATTAACCTCGGGAGAAGCCCCTCAAGGAGTAACTGATGATCTACCAGATGCATACTTATTCAACCTTGAGATAGCACCGGAATGGGCTAAGCCTATAGTCCCTATTCTCACCTACGGACCCAAGAATCCTAGGATAAAGATCAAGGAAGGAGAGATTACCAAGTCTCAGAGATATCAAATACTGGCAGGAAGCATATACAAACAGGATAATCAAAAGATTCTTGCTTGTTGTGTAGATGAATCAGAACATGCGAAATGGTTGCAATTAGCACACGTAGGTGCACTAACGCAACATCATTCAAAACATAGAACACTACAGACTCTGCATAGATTAGGAGTATATTGGCCTACGATGGAAGCAGATGTCTACAAGTTGTGTAAGGAATGCCGTGTTTGTTGTGAAAAACCACCAGTAGAGCATGCTACATTGTATCATGTGTCTCTCACACCAGACTGGAGTGAACCTTTAGTGACATACTTGAGGACGAACACATTCCCTCAAGGAATGACCTTAGCTCGACAACACAGTCTAGAGCAGGAAGCTCAAGACTATTCACTTATTGGCGATAATCTATACAAAAGAGGACGAGATGGATATCTAAGACAATGTGTTCATGAGAGCGATTATCTGAGAATACTAGAGACTGCACACCAAGGTGTTGCAGGAGGTCATTTTGGACCAGATAGGATAATCAAAGCCATCCTCTTTGCAGGATTATGGTGGCCCACTCTTCACATGGATGCACATACCTATGTAAAGAGATGTGACGTGTGCCAAAGAACTCAGTTTCCTACTCGCAGAGATGAAATGCCATTGAAACCCATGATGGGCGGACGTGCATTTTCTAAGTGGGGTATAGACTTTGTAGGACCCATTAACCCCCCTGCAAAAGGCACACATGCGGAATACATTATTGTTGCTACAGATTATCTGACGAAATGGGTAGAGGCAAAAGCCACAAAAAAGAATGATGCTCACACGACTGCAAAATTCTTATTTGAAAATGTCTTTACAAGATATGGACTGCCTATAGAGATAGTGAGCGATCGAGGCACTCACTTTCTAAACCAAGTCATTGAATATTTGTTACAGGATTTTATGGTGATTCACAAGAAATCCGCACCATATCATCCTCAGGCCAACGGTCAGGCTGAAAGCACTAACAAGATACTTTGTACCGTACTGACGAAACTCGTGAACAATAAACGTTCAGATTGGGACAAACAGCTACACCACGCTGTTTGGGCATATCGAGTGGCCTACAAGACCGTACTCAATGCAACTCCCTTTCAGATGGTTTTTGGTCAGAATGCAGTGCTTCCCTTGGACTTCTTGATACCGACCCTTAAGGTTGCACAAGAACATCAGTGGACCGGCCATGAATTATCAGCGAGAATAATGGACTTGGAACGATTAGGAGAAACCAGGCTGAAAGCAGCAGCAGGAATATACGCAGCGAAGAAGCGACAGAAAGCATATTTTGATGCACATGTGAAAGATAAAGGCCTAAGAGAAGGAGATTTAGTTCTAGTATATACGCTGAAACAGCATGCACGCAAGTTAGAAAAGCGAGGTTATGGACCTATGATCATTAACAGACTCTCGACGAGCGGAGCAGTACAGTTAGCCACATTAGAAGGAGATATAATGCCTAATTACATTAGTGGCTGTAGAGTCAGGTTATATCAAGAACCTCTTACTGAGGATACGCTAAGACGACTCACATTGGCAAAGAAGCGTAAGGAGGAAGAAAATAGAATACGAGCCGAAGCTCAGGCAGAAGCCATAGAACGCATTAAGCGCATGAAGCTAAGAAGACAAGGACTAGGAAGAGAACATTATATTCATCTGGAAACATCACCCAGATATCCCATGGCCATGTGTCAAGTAAAGTCAACCACTCATCCTAGTATAGTGGACAGGAGACCATTCCTTACAGTTAGGCTAGAGCACGGTAACCATAGCCAAGAACTCAGGGCTTTGATTGACTCAGGTGCTGCGACTAGTGCGATTAGATGGTCCCACTATAAGGATTCAGGAATAGAAATGCGGCCCATTGAGGCATACCTCATAGGCCTAGGAGGCATGGAAACCCCTTGCATGGGTGAGGTGGACCTTCCTATCCTCATTAAGGATTTGACCATGACGGCAAAGCTACTAGTGTGCCATGATGACGACCTGATAGAACCCCTAATCCTTGGCCAAGACTGGCTATACGATCACTCAGTGGACCTAAATCTTAGACAAGGCTCCTTACAGATTGGAACCTTAGAGCAGAAGCGAGTGATACCGCTTGACTTCCCTAACGGCATTCCGCTTGACGGTTGTGACCCTAGACCCAAGGAAACGCATGCGACGGAAGACAGGAAGATCTTTGATCAGCTCAATCACGCTACGTCCACACCAACCCACTCGGGCTTGGCGATGGATGAAAGTCAATCAGAAGGACGACAGGAGATCTTCCCTGGGACTTCCTGCAAACTAGAAGAGACAGCTACCCAACAGCAAGGGCAGAAGGGCACAATCAGAGGTCAGGTGGGTTGCATCAGCGGCCAAATGAGCACGACACCCTACGGTGCTCATCCTTCCAAGCTTGTTGCGGACTGGCCTAGATTAAAGTTACAAAAGACATCACTTCCTAATGGGCAGGTCACGCAAGTGTTGGAACTCCCTTCTTTTCCAAAGCAGAGTGTCCATCCGACCTCTCAACCTCAACAACAACAGAGTCAACCGCGACAAAGGAACCCAGACCGACGACAGTATCAGACGACACAACATGGAAAGCAGTTTAGGCCTCCCAAAGGCAACGGCACCAGACAAATATGGGTGCCAAAAGGACAAAAAGCATCAAAGAACTCCAGCCAAGCAGAAATCGACAAAAAAAGGGCAGTACAGAAACAGAATCGATACCCACCATCCCCTCGACCTTCTTCTACAGGTCCAAGCGTCCGACAAATGTGGATCGCCAAGAAGTACCTTACCCATAGACCCACGCCCACGCAGATTTGGGTACCCAAACCATGTATCATAGCTCAAACCATATGCCATGTAATATATAATCCTCACAAACCTTTTCATCCTTCGACACCACCACACCCGTTACCACCTTTTACCCCTCAGCAGAAACCCACCACCCATCCAAGAACTCTCAGGAAATGGATACCGAAACGTGTCCAACCGTCTTCCCCTAACCCGTTGTCTAACTACCCCCCGACTAACATACAACCTTGTACTCAATTACTAACCTTTAAACCTTGTATAAATTCACACACCATCATCACACACCACTCGTAATCTCACCTCATCAAGAAATGTATGCATGATCTGAAACGTATAGGTGTCTAGAGACCTGCACTAGTGCTGCAAAAAACATTGCATCCATCACATCACAGCACTTGGCTACACGGGTTACGCATCAGTTATGGAAAGGGATTGCGGTCTCACTTTAATGGGATCATGATTAATTTCCATGCTAATGTGTTAATCTTTTGTAGCAGATCTTTCTCACTAGCGCACCGGCCACCATGCAAACTGACGAAGGAACATCAGGAGCAGGCCCCAGTGTAGCAGCAGTACCACTCAACGTGCTACGAGCAGAGTCCCACCCTACTGCTCCCCCGCCGGAATTTCAAGGATTTCCAGGACCCATGCCTATCGATAACCCCCCTATGGGCTACACCGAAAAGATACACAGGAACTCTCATTGGTTTCAGGGCCTGGCAGGACCCCTCGCGGATGCAGACTTCATATTTGAATCCTCTCTGACCTTTGATGACCGCACGTGGGGAAAGTACCAGTTTTTCTCCAGAGAATTCGAAGCCCTACAAAACACCCAAGATTTGACTCATGTTTGGGCTAGAGCCGGTTTCACAGAATATTTCAGTGATCCTCTACCCAAACCAGATTTTTATAGGTGCTATTACTTGATCACTACCTTACTGGCATCAGAGAATAAGGACATACCAGGAACCTTCATCTTGCCTACTCTAGTGGATGATCCACCTTACAAGAGATTTTATCTCTCTAAGGACCTAATCAGAGCAGCCATCAAGATTCATGGAACCCACACTCCCACAGACCGAGAGAGATTGATTCCAGAACCGATGAAACGTGGGGATGTCACGAAATGGGAAGAGATTTCGGCCATCACACCTGAGTTGTCAAAGCCACTAAGAATATGCATGCAACATTTTGCCTTTCCAGCTCAGGACAGATTTACCATGCCACACAAAAGAATATGGTTTGGATTATATTTGGCATGTACGGGACCTCAAACAGTTGATCTAGCAAGCTGGATCATAGATCAGATGTACCTGGCACAGCACAGATGGGAGCGTAAAAAAGTGCTTAACGGATGTTGTGCACTCACAAGAATAGTGTATATGTGTTTGGCTTATGACTTGCCCATCGAGCGTGCATTAACAGGAGAGGAATTGAAGGCATTCAAGAGCACAGCGAAGAAAGCTAAGAAGCCCAGTAGGACACGGGCTGGTAAGCGCATGCGAGGCACCATCCCTTGCCTCCAAGTGCCGGAGTCGCCGTCACCACAACCCTCTCCCGAGCGACCACAGACAGAAGCTGAGCCCACTGTACAACCTATTCGCATACGGTTGTCCAGACCAGTAATTACGGAGGCCACCACGAGTACCGCTGCACCTCAGGCAGCTACCACCACAGAACCCCCAACCACAACCGCAGAAGCTCCCACCACCATTGGTGCGGAAGCGTTTTCTTTCCCGATACCAAATATGGAGGCCGACCCCATAAACACGACATTTGATTTTGAGATGCCTGATGCATTCTCAAACGAGTTTCAGTATTCAGAAGCACCACTGTTCTCCCAGGAATATGAGCGCCCCAGCTACCCCACTACGCCGCGAGACTTGCCACAGGGACAAGCTGTGTCGGGCTCTGAAGAAGAAAGAACTGAAACAGACGACGATCAAGGCGACGATGAGGCCAGCCAGGGCTCACAAGAGGAACAGACAGAGGGCCAAGACCAACAGACTGACACACACGGCGACACCAGCACATATGAAGATGAAACTTTTGAAGCCGCAGCGTATACATTGGCCATAAAGAAACTATATCGTACCATGGAGAAAGTCTGGGCACGAAAGAAGTTAACTGAAGAGGAGAGCCAGGCATTAATTGAACAGGAACTCATCTCCGGAGGATTCGAAGACGCCTATATCAGAGGGTTCCGAGAGTTAGTCCAATCAGTAGGCTCCCATGAAGCACTCAGGTTTTTACAAAGAAAGCAACTACCACAGTTTGATCCCCGCCGAGTGCGACTACTCTCAAAACCTGGGGAGTATATTCGTGTACCAACAGGAGCCCAATCTTCAGCACAAGCCAGGGAGGCACGCCTCGCCCCCGAACGTTCAGTAACCGCAGAAACCATTCTTGTAGATTCGCCCCCCCGTACCACCATTGTACATACCACTACAATCCTCGAAATAACCTCCACCCCTTCGACTCCTCTTTCACCTCATCTGTCACCAACCCATCCTGTATCACCCGCACACCCACCTGCTTTCCCCACATCCACACCAGTACAAAGCAATATAGCCCCAACCTCTTCCTTACCCATTCATACCACCAGGCCCACACTCAGCCCTCTGCATCCCTATGTTAACCCCTTCGCCCCTTCATCCTTCCCAGCGTTTCCCCCACCTCTAAGACCCCCATTTCCCTTCCTAACCCCGCTAACCTTCTCACCAGTCTCACCTCCCCAACCTACCCTAACCCCCATTTCCCCGTTTCACCAAACTATTCCCACAATCCCCCCTGTAAACTACTCGACGTTTGTAAATCCCGTATTCACACCTACGCAACCACCCACAATCACACCACTTTTCACAGTCACAACATTAAACACGTCCAATGGCATGGACATATCACCACCCACCTCACCACCACCCACTCCACTCACAGCACCCTCATATTTAGGCACTTCACAATTTTCCACAATCACCACTGCATCCACAGTCCCAACCCCGCTCCCCATTCCCACTGCATCTACTATCACTGCATCCTCATTTAGCACTTCACTACTACTATCGCCCACCATCGACACAGCATTTCAACACATGTTCGCATGTATGACGCAAGTCCGAGATGAGTTTGCATCACTCGGCACCAATTATCAACAGCTGCAGAAAACGACGAACGACTTGCAAACGCAGCTTAACTTGTTGTCAATTGAGAATGCCTCACTGAACAGCCGGTATCAGGAGTTACGCGAGGCTTATCACAAGTTAGAAATAGAAAGTGAGGAAAAAAGCAAAGAGGCCACCGCAGATTTAGATAACCTACTTAGAGCCCAGACTGTCCGCAATGCAACGCTTACTAGAAATATGGGCTTATTAAGAAGACATTTAGCCGCAGCTAAAGAGGAGAACCAGCGACTCCAAGAGCAGAACAGAGAGAACTTGGAGGCGGCTTTAGATCATCCAGACAAGCCACTAAGTCCGAGCAGATTCAAGGCCATCCCATCTGAGTCGATGCGGATGTTACTAGACGACCATGTTAGATTGCTCGAGGACTATGACCGTATGAACGAAGAGTATCAAAAGTTAAAGGAAGATCACAAACAGCTACAACTCAGAGAACCTGCCACACAACAGGTACCAGCAGCAGCGGAATTACCAGCGCCTGTGGACCCTGCCCCTGAAGTTTTAGAGGAACTCAACGCACTCCGGGCCCAGGTAACAAACCTTGAATCTAGGATTGCCATCTATGAAGCACCACCAAGGCCAGACTCCCCACCTGAGCTACCAGCTGAGGAAGAGACTGTCAATATCCCGGTGGAGGAGACCTTCGAAGAGGCTTATGAACCGATACCCATCCCAGGCGGACGTGTCACGGCCGAAGGCCAGATGACCTACGAACTACCTACCCCCGCGTGGATGAAGACAGTAGAAGAACTCGGAACAACACACTCGGCCAGAGTAGAGGCACAGCTACATGCCATGGCCATAATTGAAGAAAAAATTTTACAATCACCATTCTTTGCTCACATGGCCCCTCGAAGATACATATCCGGGCATGAGCTTCAGTATAAACCATACTTTATGTTAATGGCAGAATATCAATTGACCATAGAGAAAGAAACCGGCAAGAAACCTACGCATGCAACTCAATTCGAGCCAGAAGACTTGCCACCCAGGGCGCAGAGAGGTGAAATCCTCCAACCAGACTGGCGCAAAGATTTACTGCAACATTATCCAGAGATGATGAGCACGTGGGTAAAAGCGCCGCTTCACTTAAAATTTAATCCGTGCTGGGGACCAGTACCACGACGCCGCTCTTGGACTGCCTTCGCTATAAAGCTACAGAACAATAAGCAGTGCCAAGACTGGCTGAACTACCCCTATTTCAAGCCACCAGTCGCGTTACCCACAGTTGGCTATATGATGGCGACGATCCGCCACTGGCTCCCTCGATTAAAACCTATGGATGATATAGCCGCGCAAATGACTGTCAAAATCTTTGACATGATGCAGATGGTCTTTAAAGTCTTCCGGCGCATCAAGGCTCCCCATGTCAACACCCCGGGCTTTGAGCATGGCAACTTGGATTTAGTGTATGATATGAGCACAACGCCATCGCTACGGGTGTGTTACGCCTGGCACTGCAGGATCAAATATCTACCGGCATGTTACAAGCAAACATTCGAAGAAATGTTCACCACCGGTTTTTGGGAGTACCATTCAGAAGTATTCATAAGCAGGCCGACACATTTATTGCAATTATTCGCCTGTGAACGAATGGTGTACTCCACACACTATCAGCTCCCACCACCAGACGAGCCGCAACCCATCGACTGGGAGAAACTCGAGGCTGATCTAGCCCGAGGTATTCGTGTATCAGAGCACACCCTCGCTCAAGACCTCCTACAGAATTACATCCGGCAGACCTCACAACAAGGTTCTGTCAGGGACGACAGAAGCGAGAGGGAGGGGGGTGTTGGAAGCAGTCAGAGGCACAGACGCCACGGAAGCATGTGAAGACAAAGCAGGGAGCCAGTCGGATCATTTTTTCAAAACAATTATATTTTTATTACTTCTTCAAACATCCAACAGTGATTTTCATCACTCTTGTAACATATGTAATATAGACAAAACCCCATTTTTGTAATCCATAGCTCCATTTTGTGCAAGCCGAGGAGTCCTCGAGCTTGAGGAGCTTAGGTAGAATGCTCGTACCAAATTTCGTTATTTTTAGACATCGTTTACCCTTCCAAATAGCCTCTAGGACCTATTTTTTAACTAGGCCGGTCATTAGATGTGAAACCGGTCAAAACTAGTCTAGAAACTATAAAAAGAGCTAGAGAGCTCATTTTTGAGGTTAGCTTGTTGGAGCAAAGAAGAGAGTAGAGCTAGTTTGAGCTTGTAAGAGTATTCTTGAGTAATAGAGCTAATTTCCCACCTTCCATTGTGTCTTGCTTGTCTCTTCATTGTGTGTGTGTATGTGTGTGTGCACCTTTGTGCTTCTCACCTTCACTCTCACATCATCTCACATTCACGATCTTCATATCACTCCTACCTCTCCCTCGGATTGACATTAAGGAGGTGAAGCTTCTTAACGTGGTTCTCACCATTGTGCTAGAGCAACAGAGGCTACGGACCAATGATCATCAATAGGATCTCCACGAGCGGAGCAGTACAACTAGCCACGTTAGAAGGTGATGTTCTCCCAAACTATATTAGCGGTTGCAGAGTCAAGTTGTATCAGGAACCCCTCACGGAGGAAATGCTCAGCCGACTCAACACTGCTAAGAAACGCAAAGAGGAAGAAAAGCGAGTTCGAGAAGAAGCTCAAGCAGAAGCTTTAGAACGCATCAGAAGGATGAAGTTACGAAGGCAAGGCCGAGATCAGACTAGAACAGATGACAATGCAGATCAAGGATATCCTATGGCCATGTGTGAAGTCGCAGGAACAAGCTCGCAAAGGATAATTGATCGACGTCCCTTCATAACCCTAGATATAGGACAAGGAAAGAGTGCAAGGACCGTAAGAGCCTTGATTGACTCAGGTGCAGCCACTAGTGCTGTTAAATTGTCTTACTGTCAAGAGTTGTAGTTAACTGTCAATCCTATGGAAGCGTATCTCATAGGATTGGGCGGCGTGGAAACCCCTTGCATGGGCGAGGTGGAACTTCCCCTCTACATTCATGATGAGGCAATGACAGTTAAAGTACTAGTGTGTCAAGATGAGGATCTCACTGAACCCCTTGTCTTGGGTCAAGACTGGATCTATGACCAAGCAGTCCACTTGAACCTAAGAAGTGGACTTCTTCAGATTTGGGTCAATCATAGTCGAATTACAGTAGAGTTAGATAATGGAGCACTCAAGGAACTAGGAAAGGCACAGACTCCTGGTCCTTCCAGGAATACACATGAAGATGACCATGTTGTTCTTGTCCAAAACTATGTGTTGCAGAGGAATGATATTCGCAAAAAAGGAGTCAGAGATGCAAAGGAACTCCCTTCTTTTCCAAGGGCCAGAAGAAGGCAGCAACTAAGGGCAAATCAATCACTAAAGACTCCCCGGACGAGAGACCAAAAGAACGCGCGAAGCAGAACAACTCAACCGATGAAGCAGATATGGGTACGCAAAGGAGAGCAACCACCAACCTTGCCCCCACAAATTCCATCCATGCAAACCAACCAGGCCAGAAGACGAAGGAAGCAGCTCAGACAAGCTCAATCACAAGGTATCCAACAAGTTTGGGTGCCTAAGAAGTTAGCTGCAGCTCAACAAGGGCAATTACAGATGTGGGTACCTAAGAAGCTCCTACATCCACAACAACCTTTGTTCTCCCACATGCAAAAGGTTTCAACAAAGAAGCCAAAAAGAGAAAAGGGTAAGAACCACGTACAGAGACCAAAGGAAGATCAAATCGGCTCTTCCACATTAGTAAGAAGACATGCAAAAAGGATATGGGTTTGGAAGCCAAAAGTGCAAGTAGTCTCCACCGAACCAAAGCGTCAACCACACTGGATACCACAGTTCAGAAAGCATCCAATAAGAAAGACGCCTGAAGTGACCTCTACAGTGCCAAATGATGTTCTAAAATGGACTCCAATAAGGAGGATCACATCAGTTCGAGACTCAATGGATACCTCTACCAAGATCGGCATCAATCTCCACAAATGACATCAAAAGCCTCGAACGAGCAACAACCATGTGCTCCTTGCACAACCCTGTCCTTTGCACCATTCAGGTCATGCATTTCCAAAGTATGCATTAATATAGGGCCACATTACATGGCCGTGCATAGCCACACTTGAGAATCCCACGCACAAGAGCACAGTGACATATGTCAAATATTTCTATTGATACTAACTTTTGTGTTCTTGTTTTGTGATATCCTTTTCTCTCTCAAAAAAAAAAAAAAAAAAAAAAAAAGGGGGGGAGAAAGAAAAGTGGGAGAGAGCTTGTTCCCAGGTTTGGCTTATGAAACATGAATGAGTCACGCTTAGTTGAAGGTGGAACTGTTGATTACTAGGCATTTATCAATTTGGATAGAAGTGTGTCTCGGCCAGCAGTGAGATTATTGCTGCCTTATCTGGAATGAAGAGCTTGAAGGTCCGCAACTTGAGTGAGGCTTAACTACTTCATGTACCAGAGCATCCAAGGAGATATCTGCAAAAGGTAGTTCTGAAGGAGAAGACTCCTGCATATGAGGAGAGAGGATCCACCACTCAAAAGATCTCATCAGTGGACAATCAACATGGACATTCATCAACAATGTTCCATCCCAAAGGCCGAGCGTACAACACGAAGAGACAAACATCCATCAACCTTCTCCATGGTAAGTATCTTTACTCTGGAAACACCATAACCATGATAGTTTAGGAAACCTCTTCGTCAGCATACCCTTGAGCACTTAGCTCAAGACCCGCAATTCTTGCACCATACTTCTTGCCATGCATTATCCAAGTACGCATACGTAGGGCCACATTACAAGGCCATGCACAAGGCACATAATTTGTTCAACCCATGCACTAATGCACTTAACCATCATCCATTATGGGTTACAAGTATTTGGCACGAAAACTATGAAAGCCATCTTTGGAAGAATCAGAGGACATCACGGTGACCACTACAAGAACAAGGGAGCCATCCACCACCGAGAGTTGCTCACAATCAACATTGACCACATCCTTTGAGCAGCTAGCAGTTTTGGAAAACTCACAAATGCACCACCCAGATGGAATACAAGGCAGAAGTACGTACAAAGGGACTACAAACTGCAAGAGATAACAGTGGCAAAGTGAAGAACCAGACAAACGACCAGGATACATTGGGAAGAGGGATCGCCCCTGGTGGACGCAAAGGACGCTACCTCTCAACGTACTACATGGAACGACCACTACAACAAGGGTCTGTCAGGGACGACAGACTCGAGAGGGGGGGGAGTGTTGAAGCTCAAAGTCAAGGACAAAGCATGGAAGCACATCAAAAGGTGGACACACAAGGAAAGGGAGCAAGTAGGGAGCTCCAAGAAGTGTATGTCAAATTTTCAGAAGAATCCCCTACAAAAATAGTGATTTTCATCACTAAAAACCATTGTAAATACCATTATCTATTTTTAGTAACTCCATTTTGTTCAAGCCGAGGAGTCCTCGAGCTTGAGGAGTATTAGAAGTACCATCGTACCAATTTTCATATTTTTTAGATCTCGTTTGAGCCCTCAAATAAGCCCTGGAACCTAATTTTTAACTAGGCCGGACACTAGGTCTGAACAGGGCCAAAGCTAGTCAAAAACTATAAAAGGAGCTAGAGAGCTCATTTTTGAGGTTAGATTGTAATTGAAACGAACTTGTAAGAGCTTTTGAAAGTAATCTAAAGAACTCCATTGATTCTCTCTCTTTGTCTTGCCGTGTGTGCGCGTGTGTGTGTATGTGTGTGCATGCTTGTGTGCTTCTCACTCACGCACTTGTGCCGCCACTTGCTCGAGGTCTTCATACCATCCTCACGTCTTCCCGGATTGACATTAAAGGAGGTGCTACTCATCACTGAGCTACAGCGAGGCATATCACAAATTGGAGCTAGAAAGCGAAGAAAAGACCAAGGAAGCCACTGCTGACTTGGATAATTTATTAAGAGCCCAGACAGTCCGCAATGCAACGCTAACACGAAACATGGGCTTACTAAGAAGACAGCTAGCCGCAGCAAAAGAGGAGAACCAGAGACTCCAAGAGCAGAATAGAGAGAATTTGGAAGCGGCATTGGACCATCCAGAACAACCCTTAAGTCCTAGCAGATTCAAGGCAATCCCATCCGAAGCAATGAAGATGTTGCTAGAAGACAATGTTAGACTGCTCGAGGACTATGATCGGATGAACGAAGAGCATCAGAAGTTAAAGGAAGATCACAAGCTACTACAGCTCAGAGAACCGGCAACACAACAAGTACAAGTAGCTGCAGAAGTACCAGAACCTGTGGACCCCTCTCCTGACCTCCTAGAGGAACTCAACTCATTACGAGCCCAGGTATCGACCCTTGAATCAAGGATTGCAGTATATGAAGCGCCACCAAGGCCAGATTCACCACCTGAGCTTCCGGCTGAGGAAGAAACGGTCACCATCCCGGTGGAGGAAACATTTGAAGAAGCGTACGAGCCACAACCCATCCCAGGCGGACGCGTCACGACCAACGGTCAAATGACGTACGAACTTCCGACCCCCGCGTGGATGAAGACTATTGAGGAAATTGGAACAACGCACTTAGCGAGAGTAGAGGCACAGCTACATGCTATGGCCATGATCGAAGAAAGAATTTTGCAATCTCCCTACTTTGCTCAATTGGCCCCACGCAGGTACATATCCGGGCATGAGCTTCAATACAAACCTTACTTCATGCTAATGGCCGAATACCAGCTGGCCATCGAGAAGCGAACTGGCAAGAAGCCATCACATGCAACTCAATTTGAGCCTGAAGACTTGCCACTGGATGCGCAACAAGTCACTATTTATCAACCAGATTGGCGTACACGTCTTTTACAGGAGTACCCTGAAATGATGAGCACATGGGTAAAGGCACCTTTGCACTTGAAGTATAACCCGTGTTGGGGACCAGTGCCACGACGCCGCTCCTGGACTGCCTTCGCTATCAAAGTACAAAACAATAAGCAGTGCCAAGACTGGTTGAATTACCCCTATTTTAAGCCACCCATTGAGTTACCAACTGTTGGCTACATGATGGCTACAATTCGCCACTGGCTCCCTAGATTAAAGCATATGGATGATATAGCGGCGCATATGACTGTCAAAATCTTTGACATGATGCAAATGATTTTTAAAGTCTTCCGACGCGTCAAGGCACCACATGTCAACACCCCGGGCTTTGAGCGTGGCAATTTTGATCTGGTATATGATATGAGTACTACGCCATCGCTACGGGTTTGTTATGCCTGGCACTGCAGAATAAAGTACCTACCGGCGTGCTACAAGCAGACATTCGAAGAGATGTTCACAACCGGCTTTTGGGAATACCATTCAGAGGTATTCATAAGCAGGCCTACACATTTATTGCAATTATTTGCCTGTGAACAGTTGGTGTATTCCACGCATTACAGACTCCCACCATCAGATGAACCACAACCAGTTAATTGGGAGAAACTCGAGGCAGACCTAGCCCGAGGCATTCGTATCTCCGAGCACACCCTCGCTCAAGACCTCCTACAGAACTATATCCGGCAGACCTCACAGCAAGGTTCTGTCAGGGACGACAGAAGCGAGAGGGAGGGGGGTGTTGGAAGCAACCAGAGGCACAGATGACACGGAAACATGTAGCGACGGAGCAGGGAGCCAGTCGGATCAATTTCTCAAACAAATATGTTTTTTATCACTTTTCAAAACATTCAACAGTGATTTTTATCACTAATTGTAACATATGTAACATAGAAAACCCCATTTTGTAATCCATAGCTCCATTTTGTGCAAGCCGAGGAGTCCTTGAGCTTGAGGAGCTTAAGTAGAATGCGCGTACCAATTTTTGTTATTTTTAGATACCGTTTACCCTTCCAAATAGCATCTAGGACCTAATTTTTAACTATGCCAGTCACTAGATGTGAAACCGGTCAAAACTAGTCAAGAAACTATAAAAAGAGCTAGAGAGCTCATTTTTGGGGGTGGTTAGTGTTGGCTAGTGTGAGCTTAGAGCTAGTTTGAGCTTGTAATAGTGTTCTTGAGTAATAGAGCTAATTTCTCACCTTCCATTGTGTCTTGCTTGTCTCTTCGTAGTGTGTGTGTATGTGTGTGTGCATTTCTATGCTTCTCACCTTCACTCTCACTTCATCTCACATTCACGATCTTCATATCACTCCTATCTCTTCCGCGGATTGACATTAAGGAGGTGGAGCTTCTTAACGTGGTTCTCACCATTGTGCTAGAGCAACACTCTCTAACTTCTCTAGGAGTCCATCCAAGTGCAATTGTGTCTTAGCTGAGCCTGAGTAGTTGAAAAGGCGACTGGCTTCAAACATGGTCTGAGCCAATGGGACCATTTTCGCACACAGCTTGGTTCTGTCTATCTCTAGGTCAGCTCTAGGGTAGCACTTGTCATGATCCATCACATTTGGCCCTTCTTGGATTCTGGCCTGATATGCCTTAAGCATCATGTCTATGTCTTCAGGAGTGGGGTCAGCTAGCACTGATCCTACTCTAGGGGGTGGTGGAATGGTCTGAGATAGGTGGACAGATGGTGGGTTAGATGGTGATGGAAATGAGGGTGGTGGTGGTATGTGAGGGTTTGTTTGAGAGGTGAGCTCAACAATTTTGGCTTTTGTTTCTCTTATGCTTTCTTCTAAGTCGCTCATCTTTTTAGAACATTGTCTTTTCATTCTTTCTCGACTATCCCTCCAGGCTCTCGACCGTTTCTTGGCTATGCTCTCGGTTTCACTAACCTCTGCACTCTTCTCTTGACCTATTCCTGGGTTCTATTGCAAAGCCTGGGCCCTAGTGACCACTTGCACTGGTGTAGTGGAAGTGACACTTCCTGTTGAGTCTACAACTAAGCCAATAACGTTAATTGGAGTTATTTTTGGCATATTATTAGAATTCTTTCGGCAGTCTCGTAAGAGATGCTCCTTTCCACAATCTTGGCAAAAGCCTTGAATTGTCACTGACTGGGGTTGTGTAGGTGGAGGTAAGGGGCAATCACGAATGAGGTGATCTCCCTAACATCTGTAGCATGGCCCCCTAGGGAATGAGGGTCTTACCTGCCTAGGTTGAGGTCTAGAGTTGGGGTTTGCGTACATGATGTTTGTGTAGTCTGGCTCCCAACTAGGTTCATTCAGTTCTTCACTATAGTAGGACTCACCATGTTCAGGAGACTGCATATAGTAAGCTTGAGGACTATCAATATGTGTAGAATCAAAACTATGGTCACTAGGATCACTTTTTAAAAGCAATGGTGTTACTGGCACTATAGCTCTATTCAAATTTTCCTCAGCTACTGCATACTTTACAGGAATCACATCAGCAGGGTTTGGAGGTTGTTGAGCTAACACAGGTTGTGGCCTTTGTTGGTGTTGGTAGGGTTGTTGATAGGGTTGATGCATCCTACCATATTGTTGTGGAGGGTACTGGTTTTGGTATCTTCCCTATTGTGGATAGGACAGAGGGTAGGTTTGCCTAACTGCTTGCTTATTGTATGGACAGTCTTGTGCTGTGTGATTTGTGTATCTCCGTTCTATGGTGCAGTATTGGCTACTAGGATTCACTTGGGGTTGAGCCATGATGGGACATGCGTTCGCCATATGATCACCACCGCAAGTATAGCACCTCTTTACTGGGGCAAATCTAGGAATTTGTTTACTAGAGACACCTAGTTTTTGAGCTAATTTCTCTGGTAATTCCTCGATTGAGGTGGATTGCGAGGAAGAGAGGCTAGAAGCACTATCGGAATCTTTCTAGATTTTTGAAAGCTCTAGTTCCTCCCCTAGGTTATCCTCAATGTCAATGCACATGCGTACACACACTTCTATGGTCCTAGTGTCCTTCAAGTACACATAGGACCTCAATTTGGTACTTAGCAATCCATCCAAGAATAAAGCCACTTGTTTCGCTGGTGTTGGTAGCTCAGGAACGGGGCATCTCACAAGGTCTTGCCTAAATCTTCTTCCTGCAAGTCTCACAGTCTCTTGAGGGGTCTGCTTGAAGTTGTATATCAATGAGGAAGTACTATGCCTTATGCCACTTTTAGAGAATTCGGTGATGAAAGCCTCTAAGAGTTGGTCTATGCTCCTGAAATGTCTCTCATTCAATGGTTGAAACCACGTAAGGGCTGTGTTCTTAAGTGTTAGACCAAAGGCATTATATTGCGTGAATAGGTCCTCAACTTGTTCATCTCTCAAGACTTGCCTAAACTTGGCCACATGATCATATGGGTATCCTGTGCCATCGAAGTAATTCTTCATGGACTTAACTAACTGAGTCGGTCTCAAAATCCTGCCTCTAAGAGTTGGTCTATGCTCCTGAAATGTCTCTCATTCAATGGTTGAAACCACGTAAGGTCTGTGTTCTTAAGTGTTAGACCAAAGGCATTATATTGCGTGAATAGGTCCTCAACTTGTTCATCTCTCAAGACTTGCCTAAACTCGGCCACATGATCATATGGGTATCCTGTGCCATCGAAGTAATTCTTCATGGACTTAACTAACTGAGTCGGTCTCAAAATCCTGGTATGTTCCCTAGGCCTTGGCAAAGGGAAATCATTAGCATTCCTCTGGTTCCTTGGGGCTCTAAGTCCCTCAGGTTCCACTCTATTTGTTTCCGTTCTCGTTCTGTCTCT
Source organism: Ceratopteris richardii (assembly GCA_020310875.1). Classification (NCBI taxonomy): domain Eukaryota; kingdom Viridiplantae; phylum Streptophyta; class Polypodiopsida; order Polypodiales; family Pteridaceae; genus Ceratopteris; species Ceratopteris richardii. Next base: position 164,373 of record MU260196.1, on the reverse strand, counting down.
TTCCACTGGGTTGGCAAAGCTTACCTCCGGTCTATCTCTATGTCTGTCTCTTTGATTTCCATGAGCGTGGGAGGTTCCAGCTCCTTGGTGACCAAAGGACACATTTGATTTTGGTTGGGGGAAAATGAATTCACATTTTGAAGTGTAAGCATGCCTATCATTTTCTGTAACCACAAAGATCCTCTCTGAAGAGTGATCTAAGTAGGTCACTCTACCTGGACTATTAGGATCTTTGAACTCATATGTCATGATTGTTCCTACCTCATTCGGTTGATTAGATCTATATCTCCAAAAGGCTTCATCAGTCTCTCGGTTCAGGAGTAGATCTATGCTCTTATTGTCTTGGGGAATCCACTCTGGTGTGATAATCCTAGTGAGAACAGATTTGCCTCGGGGGGTTCTAGGTTCGACACCCATGTTTCCTTGCTCTAGGTCACCTAAGTCCGTTTCTGGGACCACATTTCCAAATTCATCTGTCCTATCTGGATGACTCGTGACTACATATATTGTCCCTTCCTTGTCTAAGTATGCTCCGTTTTTCAAACTTGATAGCTAGGTGCTCTAGTCCAATGGATTGGTCAGGGTTTTTAATCTGGACCACAGATCTTCCTAGGCCGTCCTCATAGATGCTAGCACCTAATCGGTTGGTCCTAAGGTATTCGAGTTGCATCTTGTAAGGGCCTTCCACCCTATGTAAATATGGCACCCCAGAACTTCCTGTAGGTGTCTCCATATCGTGGGACATCTCAGACTCGCTAGTCTCATAGCTAGGGTAGTACGAATGATGGCTCAACTATTGGGCCCAAGACCTAGTAGTATGATTGACACTAGCCTCTAAAGATCTAAGACTTTGTCTATCTCTCCCTAGGTGTCGTCCTGATCTAAGGTTCATAAGCCCAATTGAATAAACCCAAGTTTTTTTTCCAAAGTACACTTTGCGTTGCTGAGTTCTTTTGTATTAGTCACTTGTTCTTTTTTAATTGCTCTTAGGGTGTCACTTCTTGTCCAATTAATCTTTGTCGCAAGGAACACTTAAGTTTTTATCGTACTTTGAGTGCGGTCGCTCGATTTAATTTCTTTTCCTTAGGTTGTTTCGCAATTGTAATCTCCTAGCACTTGCACTTGAGTGATTAGAGTTCTTGGACTTGGTTGTTCTTAATGTGTTCCTAATTAATCAAAACCTCTATCCGTACTTAGCCTATGCTAGGGATTGACAGAGGGTGCTGAGAATTTCCAACCTTAATTTTCTTCCCTTGGTTGCCCTTGTATGCCCAGGAAGCGTGTCCCCAAGTTTGCACTTACTCTTGCTTCGAGTACCCTTCGTTGCTCGCAAAGAACCTAAAAAAGTCCACAATTAGCTCAAGAATTGAATTCAGTTGACAAACAGATCACTTTCATGCATGTAATTCACATACCCAATTGCCTTTTGCCTCTTATGGAAATCAATCCCAAGGGAAACTTAGTTTTCCTACCCCGGGATATGGTCACTTCAAATTACCCTATCTAATAATCCTGACAAGACTTCTCAAAATGCTTTGGGGTATCGGCCTCACAATGCTCTACTAACCCTTAAAAGTTCCCCACAATTTGCCAAAAAATTAGACCACTATTTTTTTTCCCTAAAAAATTGGCCAAATTTGCCCGTCTATCGCATTCGCAAGCTCTGTCAGTCGCGATAGACGGGCAAATTTGTCCCTTCCTTGTCTAAGTATGCTCCGTTTTTCAAACTTGATAGCTAGGTGCTCTAGTCCAATGGATTGGTCAGGGTTTTTAATCTGGACCACATATCTTCCTAGGCCGTCCTCATAGATGCTAGCACCTAATCGGTTGGTCCTAAGGTATTCGAGTTGCATCTTGTAAGGGCCTTCCACCCTACGTAAATATGGCACCCCAGAACTTCCTGTAGGTGTCTCCATATCGTGGGACATCTCAGACTCGCTAGTCTCACAGCTAGGGTAGTACGAATGATGGCTCAACTATTGGGCCCAAGACCTAGTAGTATGATTGACACTAGCCTCTAAAGATCTAAGACTTTGTCTATCTCTCCCTAGGTGTCGTCCTGATCTAAGGTTCATAAGCCCAATTGAATAAACCCAAGTTTTTTTTCCAAAGTACACTTTGCGTTGCTGAGTTCTTTTGTATTAGTCACTTGTTCTTTTTTAATTGCTCTTAGGGTGTCACTTCTTGTCCAATTAATCTTTGTCGCAAGGAACACTTAAGTTTTTATCGTACTTTGAGTGCGGTCGCTCGATTTAATTTCTTTTCCTTAGGTTGTTTCGCAATTGTAATCTCCTAGCACTTGCACTTGAGTGATTAGAGTTCTTGGACTTGGTTGTTCTTAACGTGTTCCTAATTAATCAAAACCTCTATCCGTACTTAGCCTATGCTAGGGATTGACAGAGGGTGCTGAGAATTTCCAACCTTAATTTTCTTCCCTTGGTTGCCCTTGTATGCCCAGGAAGCGTGTCCCCAAGTTTGCACTTACTCTTGCTTCGAGTACCCTTCGTTGCTCGCAAAGAACCTAAAAAAGTCCACAATTAGCTCAAGAATTGAATTCAGTTGACAAACAGATCACTTTCATGCATGTAATTCACATACCCAATTGCCTTTTGCCTCTTATGGAAATCAATCCCAAGGGAAACTTAGTTTTCCTACCCCGGGATATGGTCACTTCAAATTACCCTATCTAATAATCCTGACAAGACTTCTCAAAATGCTTTGGGGTATCGGCCTCACAATGCTCTACTAATCCTTAAAAGTTCCCCACAATTTGCCAAAAAATTAGACCACTATTTTTTTTCCCTAAAAAATTGGCCAAATTTGCCCGTCTATCGCATTCGCAAGCTCTGTCAGTCGCGATTGATAGGTCAATCACGATCGACGTGTTGGTCACGATTGACAGGTGCATCGTGACTGTCAGTCGCGATTGATGGGTCAATCGCGATTGACACATGGCCCGGATTTTAAGTCGATCGTGGTCAAAGGGTCGTTGACTCTGTGAGTCGCGATTGATGGGTCGATCGCGATTGACAAGTCCATCGCGAGGGTCTGTCCGTCGTGGTCAAGCAATCGTTGACTGTGTCGGTCGTGATTGACAGGTCCGTCGGGGCTGTCAGTCGCGATTGACTGGCTTCATCTCTTTTTCGTTTTTCTTCTACATTGGATATGTGAGAAATAAGAGATTGATCTTCTATTGGTGATTCCCAAGCCGTTATTCTCCTAATCTCATCTCGTGCTCTTACTAAAGCCTCTATGGAAAAATCACCTTCCTTTGTGGGTTTACTTGATTCCACTTGTTCATCAAGAGCTTCTAGTTTCACTCCTCTAGTTCCTACATACGTTATGGTTATATTTTCATCGTGTTTTTTCATTCCTCCCTTACCATAATTTCCTTGCAAAGGTAGCCTAGATCGATAGTCACATATTTTCTTGTCTATGTCTATTACTAGTCGTTGCTCCTTAGCAGCCTTCAATAGTTCACAATCTCTCAAAAAGTGCTCTAACGAATCACACCAAGGACACCTACGAGGGCCACACACAAAACCATTTTGATTTTGAGGATTTTGATTAACTTGTGGTGGGAAATTTTGAAACTAAGGATTTTGTTGATAAGGTATTGCTTGAACAGGATAATTAGGATTTTGAAAAGGCAATTGATGTATTTGAGGAGCTTGGGGAGCAACATGTGGTACTTGAGGTGCAAGAGGAGCTTCCATATTATACGGTTGATGATTTTGAAAATTTTGATTTTGAGGATTTTGAAAAGCTATTTGAGAAGCTTGAGGATACATGTTTTGGATTTTGCACATGAGGATGAGGATTTTGCATTGAAGGATTATGCATTGGAGGAACTTGATATGCTTGAGTAGGAGCTACTTGTGGATTTTGATTGGTAGCTATAACATGTTGATTAGGCTCTTGAAAAGTCATTGGGTTCATTTGATTTTGGAAATTTTTGGTGTAACTAGATTGTAAAGCATCTATAGTCTTGGCCAAATTGGATTGTGTAGCAATAAGACTTTCCATTTGCTTAGTGAGAATATCCACTTGAGATTGTTCAACTACACTTTTATTTGGCTCTACTTTAAAACCTTGAGTAGGCTCCATCATTTGAGGAATAGGAGTAGAGTCAAAAAGCATAGCATGGGATTGTTCTCTAACTTGCTCCTTAGTTTGTGGAAGGCTAGCTTGAGGAAGACTAGTTTGCTCATAAAGCATGGATTGTCTTTGATGTCTATGGGCTACAGCCTCTACTACTTTACGCACTTTTTGCCAATTGTCAGTAAGACCATAGCGCTTATCTGGTTCTTCTAATCGCCGTTCAACTTCCCTACGAGTTTCAGGATGAAGAAGCTTAAGAAAATTGATCACAAGATCAGGTTCCAAAGTTATCTTATCCTCATCAGGAAGTTGCTCATAGCGTCTAATATACTCATTTTGTAAGTGAGTAATAGAGCTACTAGGCTTTGGAGAATTGACCCATCGTAAGAATCCATCTCGATTATGTTGGCTATAATCTTCAAGATAGAATTCTTTGAGCATCTCCTTTCTAAAATCACTCCAAGGAAGATTATCATATTGAGTGACACGGTTTATGATAGAGCTATCAATAATTCGTTCAAAGAATGATATCAAAAGATCTTCGGGAAGACCAAAAATCATAGCTTGCTCTTCAAACAAATCTAAGTAGCTTGTTATGTTGATGCTATTGAATTTTCCCTTCTCTCTCAACATAGAAGAGACTATTCTTTGGCCTTGTTTCTCAACAATAAGGGATTTGAATCCTTCCTCTATCTTATGTGAATAAGAAAGTGATGCACGATGCTCTAGATCTCTCACAAATGCGTTTACTTCACGACGAAGATGTGCACGATATTGTGAGAAATCCAGTGCAACACTCAAGACTGATGATGATGAAATGATGAGGATAAAAAATATGAAACAAAGGATATGGATCACAACCTCCCAACAAGATCAGAAGCAAATGCCACGAAGCGTTTCACGTCGGGTTCAAATGTGGAGGTGATCGCAATCCGGGTGGATCGGGTCCGGTCGTGGCACACACAGGGTGTATGAAGCTAATGAATGTTGGATGGTTTAAGGACATGAAAGTGAAATTAATGTTGAGTATGGAGAAGAGAGAGATGTTGAAATGATTATGGGAATGGGAAAGTAGGAGTGCAAGTTAGATTTATGAACATGAATGATAAGAATGAAAGAGAACCATACACACGAATCAAATTTGGAAGGAAGAATGGTCCATTGAAGGAGCTTCTTAAACACTTCCTAATTCTAATCCATATGCATAGTCTTCTTTGGATGATATGTATGCATGACGTGAATAGATGGAATCCTTACACATAAACCAGTTTCGAAAGGAAGAATGGTCCAATATTGGAGCTTCTTATACACTTTCAGAAACTAATCAATATGTATGGGTATGTATGGATTATATGAATGCAAGTGAATTATGATGATAGAGTTTACTCACAAGCTCAAAGAAACATCCTCACTGGTTCAACGCAATACTGCGGAGCCTTCTCACACATAGAAGAAATAGAAGACATGTAAAAATACTTAAGAGACTGAGAGAGGAGACAAGAGACAAGTGACAAGTGACATGAATTAAAAGGATTGGAATTAAGATACATGTATAAGATCGTCGTGGTACGTCAAGCTAGGCAGTCTACTGATCAAAGGTGGTTCCGACCCTCAAACCATGACAGTTCAACCGAATGTCACACGTAAGAAGGTGAGTTCCACTCCAGTGACCCTATGTATGTCTAGGCTCGTAACGTCTAACTAAAGAAGTCTAAGACTCATTAAAATCAGCTCTAACTCACTCACACGCTCCACCGAGGGTGAGTCGAGATAGAGATGCTGGTTTCAAGAGCCTATCCTAGATTGGAGTTCTAACTTAAAATTGAAACTAGGTACTATACTCATACTAGCTCACCTTGGATCCTCACTCGCTCAACCAAGGGTGATCGTCTCAAGGAAACCGTAAGCTAGCATGAGCCCTATGGATGCCTAACAATGATGCTCTAGGAGTTTGGAGGGGGGTTTATATAGTTTTTTGAATGAATTTGGGCCCTTGGATCTAGAGAAATCAACTCTCAACTCTAGGATCACTACTTTCGATTACAACCATTTGATTAATCAAATCAATGGCTTGGAATTGTTCTTTCTATCAAATTTAGGCGCCCTCATTCTCCACCATTGGATCTAGGGATGATTTGGACCGTCGGATCAATGCTGACATCAATTCGGATAAGATAAGCCACTATTTTTGGAGAAACACTGCATTATTGATCTTTGATTGTAAAAAAAGTCTTCTTTTATGGAAAAACTCGTGGATCCTCCTTGCTTTAAGCATAAGTGCATCTCCACCCTTGAATATGAGCTCATCTTGATCGTACAACATGGCTCAATCAGCTTTCGCCATGTGGTGGCCCTTCAACCCTTCAATTTGCTTAAACTAGAAAACTGCGGTGATCCTGAAAACTGGACTTTGTACTCTTTGACCCTCCAAATAGGCTGTGATGAAGATGAAACTTTGTAGGACTATGTTTCCAAAGATCTCCTTCAGGAATATGCAGAAAAAACTCCCATCTGAATCTCCCTTGTACAAGTTTGACTACATTTGGAAGCTTGCAAGGTGGCATTAAGGTGTCTAGGAAGCTCTGATAGCCTTGAAAATTTGTAGAAATATGTAGCCATATATGATCTTTATACATACCAAACCATATGGCTAACATAAATTTCTATACAAGAATTTGTAGGGTCAAACTAGAAAAATTACATTTTTATAAAATGAACATAGCATATCAATGTGCTACAAATTCCATTTTCTGCTGAAATTGGGGCTATAGACTGCCTTTGACAATCTTTACAAGTATATGAATTTTCATCTAATTTGGTGATAATGAAATTTTTGCCCTAATTTCCTAACTTTGACCAGCTTTGACCGCTACCATGGACTTTCTTGATTTCTTTGAAACTTTGTATGTGAGCTTCCTTTGACATCCTTGATGCATCTTGGACTTCTCGGGGAATTTCGGCTACCTTCACCAAATATGTTTTTTGTAGGCCTTCACAAGTGAGAGAGGAGAGAAAATCTCGACGACAGCGGAACTTGTGTCACCGGAATAGGATATGGGAAGACTGGAGATTCTGTGGTGGTCCACTGACTAGCTTTATCATACATTCTTTGCTGTTCTTGGATGCCTGGTTCAAATACTTCAACTGCTGGTTGCAGTGGCTTACCGGATCTGGTTTGAACTACGGCGGCTTGTGTTTCTATTGGTGTGATATGAACCATATTTGTCATTGGATTCTGACGTTCTTTTTTCCTCTGATCATATTCTGCTGCATCTTTACAAAATCTTCAAATATGCCCAAGCTCACCACAAAAGTGACAGCGAGGGGGTGGCAAAGCAGAACCTTCTTGCGATGTACCAGCCTACCAGCGGTTAGCATTGTAGTTATTATTCCTCTAGCCTCTGTAATATCGGTATCCCTGCTGCTGGTTGTTTCTCATTTTAGGGGGTACATAGTGAGTGGGAGGCTGCCCTGGTTCCTGTATAATGGCATTTACTGTTGCTGTTCCCTGCACTTTGGCATTATATGCACAGTGTTCGGTGGTATGTCCGGTAGTATTACAGATAGCGCAATATAGCTGATTAAGGGTGCAAGTGGCACTGGTATGCCCTGAATTCTTACACGTGGTGTAGTACATTTGTTTGGTTGGATCTTCTACAACATTTTTACTGGCTTTTAACCATTCCAGGTCTTCGGTAAAACCTCCAACCTTGTTCTCAAGCTGCAAAGCCATTGCAATCACCGCATCTAGTGTCATAACTCCCACACAACGTATAATCATAAACTGTTTAAGCTGCGGAGTCAAACCATTAAAAAACCATTGCATGATGACATCATCCGGTAAATTAGCATGTGTCGGAGGTAGTTGTCTCAAATGAGTTCTGAATAGGGTGGCATATTCCTGCACTGTTTGATTCAGCTTCTATCTATTATTTTGCAGATAATAAAAAATTTCTGCAGGATTCTTCTTTAGCCAAAATCTCTGCAGAAACGCATCCCTTACCCCTTCATAGGTGCCGAAATGGTTGGTGTCATATTCTATAAGCCACCTGGCGGCTTCATTAACTAGTGTTGACTGGAATACTATGGCCTTATATGCCGGATCGAGTGGATGATTAAGTACTGCATAACTAATTTCAAAGGTTCTTACATGAGCATCAAGATCATCACCTGGAAATCCACCAAATTTGGTGTAAGTGACTCCTGTTAGAACCGGCCGAAGTGGAAGCGGTTGTGGCTGTTGTTGTTGTTGTTGTTGTTGTTGTTGTTGTTGTTGTCCACTCATGATGCTGGCTGTTGTATTGTTACTATCTTCTGAGTCCCGAGGCTGAATATCTGAACCATCGAAATCTGTATCGTCAGCCTGTGCACTCTCCGGCTTTATAATATCGTTCAGTCTCTTCCGGATTTCAGCTTCAAATAAACTACCTTCCTCCTTGATATCAAATGTAGGGAAGCTTACTCTGAATAGTGGTGACCGGAATGAAGATTCACCAGAAAATGGTAAACCGTCACCGGAAAATTGTGAACTCTCGGCAACTGGGACCGAAATATCACCGGAATTTGTCAAATTTTCACCAAAACAAGGTACTTTTTCACCTTTACTGATTTCTTTGGCCAACTCGTTTCTATCCTCAGATAAATTCGAATCTTGACCAGATGGTGTTAAGTTAACTGCATACTGTGTCCTGGTAGACTCTGGAGTTACTATATCTTCGATAGATTGTGCCGAAATCGCACCGAAATCTACCAAAATTGCAGTACGTTCCACTGGAAATCTACCGGAATCACTACTAACGTTCTTCAATTCCTTGACAACTAGGTTAAACTTATATGTGCTTCTACCTCCTGGAGGCGTCCTTAGCAAATTAGGTATCGCCCAAGACTATTGGTTTCTCCTATACTTCGGGTATGGCTCACCAGAACGAGTAACCGGCATATATCACGTTTGCAATACTTTGCGTACTATTCTTCCTTACTCTCGATTCACAATCTATGACCACTTTCACAATCAATCAACAAATACTCTTGATGCCACCTTTCCACAACTATATTGCATCATTCTGGTGCCACTTTCCCACAGACGGCACCAGTGTTAAACGTCACTCGCCGTTAGAAGCGCGTTTAAACATCTATTTGGGTTCTTGGGAGTGGAAGGGGTCTGCTAAGTAGAGGCGCTGTACTTAATTTTCCCAAAGACTTACTTCTCACGACAGTCTATTAAACAACTGTGCTAACCCAACTTACTAACAGAAAACTCTGGCTCTTCCTTGCCAGACTTACTCACATGGTAGTTCATTCACAGAATATCAACTCATACACAGATTAAGACTCTCTCAGTAACCAACGCATAAGGTAAACATTACCATACACAGACTCAAAGTAATAAACTTAGCGGAACAGTAATTCAACACGTAACTTACTATGAATATTATCCTAACCCAATCTTTACCTAACAGGTATCGATAAACAAACAAGACAGAGATGAGAACAGAATACTCAGAATTACTCAAATACACACCACAGGCAACGTTACAGATCAATCACCCAGACAGACAGTCTAGTGATCCAACTGATCCTCACCGAAAGTGTCTTTTTCATTGATTTATATAAAAGGTTACAACGTCTACGCAATGACCTTTTGGTTCATGCGGAATATGAAAAAGGGCAGACTTTACAATTGCCAATCCGGCGGCTAATAGAACAGATTCTATTCAAGGTTTTAGGTATTTTGTTATGTTCACTGATGATTTATTCATGGATTTGCAGTCTTACAGTGAACTTAGAGGTTTTTCCTACTTTCAAGAATTTTTTAGCTATGGTTGAAAATGAAATTCAATCAAAGATCCAGATTTTGAGAAGTGATGAAGGAGGAGAATACATGTCTAAAGACTTTAGGTCTTTTCTTGAAGACAAAGGTATCTCTCACCAACTCACTATTGCTTATATGCCAGAACAGAATGGTGTTGGAGAGAGAAAGAATAGGATACTTGTTGAGATGATGTATCGTATGATGTCATCCAAAAGGCTTTCACCCAAGTTTTGGTTTGATGTAGTACATATAGCTAATCACATTCTAAATAGGTCTTCCACAAAAGCTTTGAAGGTCATTACACCTTATGAAGCTTATTATGGGAAGAAGCCCAATTTGGTTACTTCAAAGTTTTTGGTTCCCTAGCTTATTTTCACATTGAGAAGAAGGATCGTGGTAACCTTGATGTAAAAGCCATTAAAGAAATCTTCATTGGTTATGAAATTGAAAGCAGAGGATATGGATTCTATGTTCCAGATACAGGTGATATCCTACTCTCACGCAATGCATATATTGGAGAAAGTCAGATTTATGATAAGAAGGAAGAAATTCTAGATTTCATAAAGGCAGATGTCTATGCATTTTTCAAAAGGAATTTGGATGCTTACATTCAGCCATACAAGGGGAGTGATGAGCCTTCTCAAACACTAAGAGATACAGGTGAAGAGAGAATTTCATTACCTACACTAGTACCTAGTACATCATCAATACCTATTGAAGTCCTGACTTATGAAGTTGGAGAAGGTTCGAGAAATCTAGAAGAAAGAGATACTAAAGAACCAGAAAAGATACCACCGCTTTTCAGAAATGCACCAAAGTGGTTATATCAAACCCAGAAGGATAGTGGTATAAAGGAATACATTGGAAGAACCAGAAGTCAAACAAGGAGACAACAAGAAGACTAGGTAAACTATGTAGAACATTTTGACAGTCATAATATTTTAGCTCTTACTTCAGTTGAAAATGAACTAGCTAGTGTTTAAGATGCACTACAAAGTGATGCGATTATCACAAGTCCCAGGATTGAGTTCAAATATAGAGATGAGTGTATCTACATGACACAATAGAAATACATTGAGAAATTATTGGAAAGGTTTGACTTGACAGATTCTAAGCCTATGCAGACACCTATGGATGTCAATGTGTTATTACAATTGGAAGTAGATTCAGAACCATTTGATGCTACATTATATAGTGAAGCAATAGGTTGCTTGATCTGTCTATGTAATACACGTCCGAACATTCAGTTAGCAATTTCTCAAGTATCTAGGTTCATACATAGTCAGCCCAAGATTCAATGGAAAGAAGTCAAGAAAAAGTCACAGGAAGTTTTTGTAGGTTATTCAACCTTGTACCATTGTGACATTGAAGGGGGGATTGTTGGAAGAAATGTCCAACAATGGTCCAAAATTGTTGAGGAGTAGCTATAATATAGATTCTTTCTATATGCCTCTACAAGAAAGCCATGTGGGCATCGTGGCTAGTACAAAGCTCTCTCAAAGTGAGCACCTGGGTTCGATATCCAGTGGAAGCACAGTGGAAAAATCGCGTGAAAAGTTTTTTTTGTTTTGCTTCTAGGCGACATTTGTGATGCGTTTTCTATGGTACCATTTTTTAGTTTGACTTTCGTAGCGATTGAGATTTAATATAACAATTCCAACCATGATGAGCTACAAGTGCACAGATGCTATGAACTGTAGTCATTCGGCAAGTAGGTGCAAAGGTCTCATCAAAATCAATGCCTCTTTCCTGCACATAACCCTTTGCAACAAGTCTAGCCTTATACCTGTCAATTGTACCATCAGGCTTACGCTTCAGCTTGTGTACCCACTTAGTCCCAATGGCCTTCTTGCCAGAAGGCAAGTCACATAAAGACCAAGTACCATTCTTCATTATAGCATCCCAGATTGCATAGCAGCCATCCAATTTTCTGAGTTTTGTGCTTCATCAAACAAAACAAGCTCATTCGCATCACAGAGACTAGATGCAGCCATAACATAGAAATCTGATGCAAAAGAGGCACTATGAGAGCCTGAACGAGTACGATATGAAAGAGCTGCATCTAATTTGCTGTCACGCAAAGTCTGCACTAGCCATTTTGGCATAGTTTTTGCCTGCTCAATATCAGCTCTCTCATCAACTAGTGCATCATGTAAATCTGCATAAAAAATGGAATGATCTACATCATCACATGAAACCTACAAAGACTGAGAAGTTGCCTCATTGGGACCAGCACTAGACTATCCACCTGTAAAAAGAGGCAGGAAAGTTTCATACATGTCTTTGGATCTAATAGATGTCTCCTTAGTACATGAAAGCAATGGTTGAATAGCATCTTCCACAAAAACAACATCACGGCTAACCAGAATGCGTTTAGTCTGTGGATGATATAGATGATAGCCTTTACTTTCAGAACTGTACCCAACAAAAATACATTTTATTGCTTTATCATCTAATTTTCTACGATATTGTTCAAGCACTAATGCATATGCCAAACAATCAAAAACACGCAGATGAGCAACAGATGGCTTGCGATCATGCCAAGCCTCATATGAAGTGATAGACTGTAGCGCTTTAGTGGGACACCTATTAAGTACATATGTTGCACACATGGCAGCCTCAAGCCAAAAACTATGTGGTAAAGCTTGACTCTTGACCATACACCTCGCCATCTCCATGAGTGACCTGTTCTTTCGTTCAGCAACTCCATTCTGATGAGGTGTATACGGCACTGTACACTGGTGTTTTATCCCACGTTCAGCCATAAATGCATCAAAATCACAAGACATATATTCCCCCCCCTCAATCTGAATGGAGGGTGCCCATTTTACATCCTGACAGATTTTCAGCCAAAACCAAAAACTATTTGAAGCACATGAAAGACTTTGCCTTCAATGGATATACCCATGCATGCTTGGAAAAATCATCAATGAAAGTCATGAAGTAAAGATAGTTTCCAAAAGAAGGTGTCTGCATAGGACCACAGACATCACTATGTACAAGCTACAATTTCTAAGTAGCCCGAACTGAACCATCTTTTGGAAATGAGGAACGCTGCATTTTGCTCAAAATACAGCCTTCACAAACATGTTTTCTAGGTGCCTCAACTTTGGGCAAAGACGACACTATTTCAAATTTCTGCAGGTATAACAAACTAGCAGAATTTAGATGACCAAAGCATGCATGCCAAAGCTTTGCATCTGACATAGCCTGAGAATCATGTACTGCACATACCGAATATAGAGATGTTTCGCTTGGAGTTAGAAAGATTTGAAAGGAGTGGACCCAAATATCTGCTCTCATAGAATCCCGATGTCTTTGGAAGCCAAGCCTACCAAATAGAAACCTTACAACTATAATGACAATTACATAGCCAAAATCAAAGAAGAAATTGATTTCTTTATAGAATCAGGATTTATCTATGAGATTGAGCACACGCAATGGGTATCCCCATTGTGGTTTTCTCAAAAAAGAATGGGTAGCTACATGTATGCATTAACTTGAAAACAATTAACGTAGCCATCATAAGAGATAATTATCCTCTTCCTATCATTAAGTATCTCTTAGAACGTGTAGCAAGCAAGGAAGCTTATAGCTTTCTTGATGGATTCTTAGGCTACAATCAAGTAGCCCTTGCCCTTGAAGACCAACATAAGATGGCTTTTGCTAGAGACTGGGGTATCTTTGCATTTCACATGATGCCATTTGGGCTCACCAATGCTCTTGCTACATTCCAAAGGCTGATGTGTCACGTGTTTAAGGAATTCTTGTGAATAAACTTAGAGGTTTATGTTGATGACCTATGTTCTCACTTCGACACCAGACAAACCCATATCCCTGAAACTAAACGGTTCTTTGACAAATGTAGAGAATATGAGGTCTATCTGAATCCAAAGAAGTGCATCCTCATGGTTAGGCAAGGCAAGATTCTAGAATGCATAGCGTCAATAAATGGGATATCAATGGACGAAGATAAAGTTCAAGCCATTGCAAAGCTCCCTAGACCAAAGATGGTTAAGGATGTAGAGGCTTATTTGGGACATTGTGGATATTACAGACACTTTATCCACATGTATGCGATAATTGGAAAGTGTTAGCAGTAGTCAACGAACTGAAGGACTCACAAGGCAAGGAAGCTTACGAAGGGAGTCAGAGCAAAGAGAAGGCACAAGCAGACAGAGTAGTCAACGACAATCTGGCAAGTAGGCCATTATTTTTTCAGGACACTAAAGCATATCAAAGAGGTGGACACACAAGGAGAAGGAGCAAGTAGGGAGCTCGAAGATGTGTATGTCAAATCGTTAGAAGAAATCCCTACAACAATAGTGATTTTCATCACTAAAAGCCATTGTAGATACCATTTCATATTTTTGTAGCTCCATTTTGTGCAAGCCAAGGAGTCCTTGAGCGTGAGGAGCATTCGAAGTAGCTACCTACCAATTTTCATACTTTTTAGACTTCGTTTGAGTCTTCAAATAGGCCCTAGAACCTAATTTTTAACTAGGCCGGACACTAGGTCTGGACACGGCCAAAACCTAGTCAAAAACTATAAATAGAGCTAGAGAGCTCATTTTTGAGGTTAGCTTGTAATTGATTTGAACTTGTATGAGCTTTTTGGAAGTAATCTAAAGAACTCCATTGCTTCTCACTCTTTGTCTTACCTTGTGTGCACGTGTTTGTGTATGTGTGTGCATGTTAGTGTGCTTCTCACTCACGCACTTGTGCCTTCACTTGCTCGAGGTCATCATACCATCCTCACGTCTTTCCGGATTGACATTAAAGGAGGTGCTACTCATCACTGAGCTACACCAAATTTTGGCGCCATTGCCAGGGATCGATCTTTGAGGACGAGCGTGTGATAGTAAGACGTAGAGTTGAGACGTTGGCGTTGTAGGTAATTTCTTTACTTTTCTTATTTTTCTCTTTCTTACCTTACCATCATCATCACCATCATCATCCTCTCCATGTCCGATCTCCATCTCCATCATCGTGAAGAATTTCAATTTTTTTATCATATCACATTCTCCCTTCCATTTCCTTCATTCTACTTGTGAGAGAGAGCGAGAGAGCGAATTGTGTGCATTGCTTTTTTGCATGTTTTGGGATTGATCTTGCAGGTACAGCTGTATCAACCCTCCAGTGTGCAGGTATGAAAAAGTTCGAAACTGTCTCTGTGTCGCCGACCTCTGTCGATCGCGATCAACAGAAATTTTCACCTTCTGGTAAAACAAAGTACACCACCATGACATGCACAAGGAGCACATTCCAAATCACTAAACAAAACTAAAAAATTCTGTGTTTCTCTGTCAATCATGATCGACACCATCGATCGCGATTGACAGCCACGATCGACAGATTCTGTCGATCGTGACCGACAGAAACGACCGACTGACCCTGTCAATTGCGATCGACACCATCGATCGCGATCGACAACCACGACCGACACCTCTGTCAGTCGCGATTGACACCGTTGATCGCGAGCGACTGAATTTTGACGATTGATTGAATTTTTCGTGTTGCCACATGTCCATCGCGACGGACACATCCCCGATTGACTGAAATTACGGTGAAAATCTCGGAAAACGTGTCGATCACGATTGACACCATCGATCGCGATTGACACCATCGATCACGATTGACAGAACCCACGTCCGGCTCTGTCGATCGCGATTGACACTGTCAATCGTGATTGATGTGTCGATCGCGACCGACAGGCCTGACGGACACCTCTGTCAATCGCGATTGACAGACCTGTCGATCACGATTGACAGGCTTTTTCGGCCAAATTTCTAGGGTTTTCTCTTGCATGTTTTTGGAGTAATTTTTGGCATACTTATCAAACAATTAGTGATTTGTGAGGTCCCTACACGTGTGTCTTGAGAAAAATCCTGTGAACTGATAGCCTGATTGAGCCCTGTTTTAACTCCAAAACCCTCATCTGTCATAACTTCCTCATACGAAACCCGTCTGTTGTGATTCTTGTTTTGTTGGAAAGCTCGTGGGGAGTACAACCAAAACTTCCACTGTTCACGGTAAATTTAATATCAGGATTATTAGATATCCTATTTTGAAGTAAGCATACTAAGGGGGAACAAAACCAAGGGATCTCTAGGATTGTTTGCAATAGAGTCAGGGGACATAATTGATATCCAAATTACATGCATGAAAGTGATCTATCTGTCATTTGAATTTAGGTCTTGAGCTAACTTTGGGACTTTCATAGGTCCACTGAGAGCTCTTGAAGGCATCCAAGGCAAGAGCTTTTTGCAAGCTGGAGAATCGGGTTCTCGAGCACTAAAGAACAAGGGATCGACAAGAAAGGTCGGAATATTCTCAACTCCCGTTGTCAATTCCTAGCTTAGGCTAAGTTGGAGTAGTGCTAGGAGTAAGTCAGGACAACGATAGGCACGTGATAAGTCAAAGACTATCTAAGAAATCAAGTTCAAGAGATAACATGTGTGTGACCGATAACTTTAAAGGAAAAGAACTTAACATGGAACGATCAACTTAAGTGCAGAAAATCAAATCAAATATTCCTGACGACGCGATATCAGACAAGATCATAAACACAATAACACACTAAAAAAGACTCAAGTGACTGACACCAATTGATCGGCAACGAGGTTGTACTTTGGGCAAAAATTGGTCTACTTAATTAGGCATATGAACCTTAGATCAGGACGACATCTAATAAGAGAAAGACAAAGTCTTAGGTCTTCAGAGGCTAGCGTTAATCATACTGATACGTCTTGGGCCCAGCAGTTGAGCCATCACTCTCATTACCCTAGCTCTGAGACTAGTGAATCAGAGATGTCTCAAGGTATGGACAGACCTACAGGAAGTTCAGGTGTGCCATATCTGTATAGGGTGGAAGGCCCCTACAAGACGCAGCTAGAATACCTTAGGACCAACCGATTAGGTGCTAGCATCTATGAGGACGGCCTAGGAAGATCCGTGGTCCAGATTAAAAACCGTGACCAATCCATTGGACTAGAACACCCAACTGTCAAGTTTGAAAATGGAGCATACCTGGACAAAGAGGGAACCATATATGTAGTCACAAGTGACCCAGATAGGACAGACGAATTCGGAAATGTGATCCCAGAAACGGACATAGGTGACCTAGAGCAAGGAAACATGTAGAACCTAGAACCCCTCAAGGCAAATCGGTTCTCACTAGGATTATCACACCAGAGTGGATTCCCCAGGATAATAAGATCATAGATTTACTCCTAAATCAAGAAACCGATGAAGCCTTTTGGAGGTATAAATCTGATAGGCCAAATGATGTAGGGTCAATCATGATCTATGAGTTCAAAGATCCTGATAGCCCAGGCAGAGTGACCTACTTAGATCACGCTTCAGAGAGGATCTTTGTCCTATGGTCACCCTGGAGCTAGAGCATCCCAAGCTCATGGAGCTCACAGAGACAGAAGTAGAGATAGGCTAGAAGTAAGCTTTGCCAACCCAGGGGGCAGAGAAAGAACAAGAACGGAAACAAATAGAGTGGAACCTGAGGTACTTAGAGCTCCAAGGAATCAAAGAAATGCGGATAAGTTCCCTCTACCAAGACTTAGAGAGCACACAAGGACTTTGAGACCGACTCAGCTAGTTAAGTCCATGAAGAACTACTTTGATGGCACTGGAGATCTATACGATCATGTGGCTGAGTTTAGGCAAGTCTTGAGAGCTGAACAAGTGGAAGATCTGTTCACGCAGTACAATGCCTTTGGTCTAACCCTTAGGAACACCGCCCTGACATGGTTTCAGCCACTAAACGAGAGGCAGTTCAGGAGCATAAACCAACTTCTAGAGGCATTCATTATCGAATTCTCTAAAAGTGGCATAAGACATAACACTTCCTCACTGATTCACAGCTTCAAGCAAACCCCTCAAGAAACCGTGAGACTTGTCGGAAGAAGATTTAGGCAATACCTAGAGAGATGCCCTGTCCCTGAGTTACCCACACCAGCTAAGCAAGTGGCTTTATTCTTGGATGGATTGCTAAGTACCAAATTGAGATCATATGTGTACTTGAAGGACCCTAGGACCATAGAAGAGTGTGTACGCATGTGCATTGACATCGAGGATAACCTAGGGGAGGAATTAGAGCTTTCAAAAATCTAAAAAGATACTGATAGTTCTTCTAGCCTCTCTTCCACACAATCCACATCTATTGAGGAATTAGTAGAGAAAGTAGCTCAGAAAAGATTTGCCCCTGTGAAAAGATGCTATACTTGTGGAGGTGACCATATGGCAAATGTATGTCCCATTATGGCTCAACCCCAAGTAAATCCTAGTAGCCAGTACTGCACCATAGAACGAAGATACACAAATCACACAGCACAAGACTGCCCATACAATAAGCAAGCGGTTAGGCAAACCTACCCTCAGCCATACCCTCAACAAGGCAGATACCAGAGTCAATACCCACCACAATAGTATACTAGGCCTCATCAAAATTACCAACCGCAATATCAGGCCCAACTGATTCCCCAGCCAGTGCTAGCACAACAACCACCTGCTCCTACTAATGTGATTCCGGTAAAGTATGCAGCTGCAGAAGAAAACCTGAATAGAGCTATAGTCCCAGTAACGATGACAGGAGAGTCATGATCAGAATGCCTAAACGAGAGGCACAATCAGGAGAGGCCTATGATAACAAAGAAACCACCAAGAAAATAGTGGTAGCTCTAGAAGAAGGAGAGGAGAGATGCACTTACATAGGACATGACCTAACGGAAGACGAAGAGCACGAATTGATAGCCTTGCTAAGAGAATACAGAGATGTATTCGCTTGGAGTTACAAGGATTTGAAAGGTGTGGACCCTGACATATGCTCACATGACCTCAGATGCCAAACCTTCTAAGCAAAAGCCATACACATATAATGATAATTATGCTGCTAAGATCAAGGAGGAGATAGATAGACTGGTTGAAGCTGGATTCATCTATGAAATTGAGCACACTGAGTGGGTATCCCCCATCGTAGTGGTGCCCAAGAAAAATGGAAAGCTGCGTGTATGCATTAACTTGAAGAAGGTCAATGCAGCCACAATTCGAGATAACTATCCGCTTCCTATCACAGAGCATCTCTTAGAAAGAGTAGCAGGCAAGGAAGTGTACAACTTCCTTGATGGATTTTCGGGCTACAATCAACTAGCCATAGCTCCAGAAGATCAGCATAAGACGGCTTTTGCCAGTGAATGGGGCATATTTGCCTTTAGAGTAATGCCATTTGGGCTTACCAATGCACCCGCTACCTTCCAGAGGCTGATGTGTCATGTATTTAAAGAGTTCCAGAGGAAGAACTTAGAAGTCTATGTTGATGATCTTTGTGCTCATTCCAACATTAGACAAACCCATATTCCTGAACTCAGACAAATCTGTGACAAATGTAGAGAATATCAAGTCTGCCTAAACCCAGAAAAGTGTGTTTTTATGGTCTAGCAAGGCAAGATTCTAGGACACATAGTGTCAAAGAATGGCATATCCATTGATGAAGAGAAAGTGAGAGCCATAGCGGAGCTACCTAGGCCAAAGAATATCAAGGAAGTACAAGCTTTCATGGGGCATTGTGGTTATTACCGATGGTTTATACACATGTATGCCATCATAACAAAGCCTCTATATGGACTTTTGACTAACTTTGAGTGGACTAATGAATGTGAGAATTCCTTCAATGAGCTTAAACGGCGATTATGTTCTGCACCAATCTTGACCACACCAGATTGGAATAAGCCTTTCCATGTTCATGTAGATGCATCCAATTATGCTATTGGGTGTGTACTCGCGCAACCTACCGGTGAAGGTAATATGGATCTTCCAATTGCCTATGCTAGTAGACAATTGAATGCAGCTGAACGAAATTATACCACTACTGAGAGAGAAGGACTAGGCATGGTATATGCGGTTAAAAAGTTTAGACATTACTTGCTTGCAAATAAGTTTAAATTTTTTACTAACCATCAGGCACTGTTATATCTCGTGAACAAGCCATGCAATACAGGAAGATTAGTAAGATGGTTTCTCTTGCTAATGGAATATGATTTCGAGGTTGTGGTAAGGAAAGGGAAGACTCACTTGAGAGAAAACCATCTCTCTAGGCTGACATCTGAAGAAGCCCCACAAGGAGTATCAAATGAAATGACCTTCCTGATGCTTACTTGTTTAATTTGGAAGTGGTGCCGCAGTGAGCTAAGCCATTAGTGCCAGTATTGACATACGGGCCTAACCACCCAGTAATAAACACACAGGATAGAGAGGTAGTAAAAGCCCAAAAGTATCACATCATGGTAGGAAGTATGTACAAGCACACAGATCAAGGGATCTTGGCTTGTTGTGTGGAAGAGGATGAGTACGCTAAATGGTTGCAATTAGCACATGTAGGTGCATTAGAGCAACACTACTCAAAGCAACGAACCCTACAGACACTAAGGAGACTCGGAGTGCATTGGCCGACTATAGAAGCTGATGTCCAAAAGTTGTGCAAGGAATGCCCAATCTGCTGCACTAAACCACCTGTGGAACATGCCACTCTTTATCAAGTGTCCATAGTGCCAGATTGGAGTGAACCACTAGTATCCTTCTTGAGGACAAAAACATTCCCTCCAGACATGACTCTGGCTAGGAAAAGGAGTTTAGAACAAGAAGCCCTGGATTACTCACTCATTGGTGATAATCTATACAAACGTGGTAAAGATGGTTACCTCAGACTATGCGCCCATGAGAGTGAATATCTAGAGATCTTGGAAACTGCTCATCAAGGTGTAGCAGGAGGACATTTTGGACCAGACAGAGTGATTAAATCGATCATATTTGCAGGCTTGTGGTGGCCTACCCTTCACATGGATGCACATACCTATGTGAAACGGTGTGATGTTTGCTAGAGAACTCAGTGTCCTGTACGCAAAGATGAGATGCCACTGAAACCTATGATAGGTGGACGTGCATTCTCTAAGTGGGGAATAGACTTTGTAGGTCCTATTAATCCCCCAGCTAAGGGTTCCCATGCTGAGTATATCATTGTTGCCACGAACTATCTAACCAAATGGGTAGAGGTAAAAGCCACAACGAAGAACGATGCTCAAACAACAGCTAAGTTCTTATTTGAGAATGTGTTCACCAGATACGGGTTACCTATAGAGCTAGTCAGTGACAGAGGCACTCACTTCTTGAATGAAGTTATTGAAAATCTGCTCCAAGAATTCTTGGTAGTACATAAGAAGTCTGCCCCCTATCACCCCCAAGCTAATGGTCAGGCTGAGAGCACAAATAAGATCTTATGCAATGTACTGACAAAATTAGTGAACAATGAACGCTCTGATTGGGACAAACAACTACACCATGCTGTTTGGGCATACCGAGTCGCCTACAAAATGGTACTCCAAGCCACCCCCTTTCAGATGGTATTTGGCCAAAATGCAGTGCTACCGTTGGACTTCTTAATACTTACATTGAAAGTAGCACAAGAGCATGAATGGACGGGTCATGAACTCTCCTCTAGACTTTTTGACCTTGAACGATTAGGAGAAACACGATTGAGGGTGGCTGTAGGGATATATGCAGCTAAGAAACGACAGAAGGCATACTTTGATGCCCACGTTAAGGATAAAGGTTTGAAGGCAGGCGACCTAGTACTAGTCTACACTTTGAAACAACATGCAAGGAAACTAGAGAAGAGAGGCTATGGACCCATGATCATCAATAGAATCTCAACAAGTGGAGCAGTGCAACTAGCCACATTAGAAGGCGATATTCTCCCGAGCTACATAAGCTGATGCAGAGTCAAGTTATATCAGGAAACTCTGACGGAAGAGATGCTAAGTCGACTCAACACTGCTAAGAAATGCAAAGAAGAAGAAAGACGAATTCGAGAAGAAGTTCAAGCAGAAGCATTGGAACGCATCCGGAGAATGAAGTTGAGAAGACAGGGTAGAGAGCAGCCTAGCACAGATGCATATGCAGATCAAGGATATCATGTGGCTATGTGTGAAGTTTCAGGTATTAGCTCTCATAGGATAATTGATCGACGTCCTTTTATAACCTTAGAGATAGGACAAGGAAAGGGTGCAAGGATTGTAAGAGCCTTGATTGACTCAAGTGCAGCCACTAGTGTTGTTAAATTTTCTTACTGTCAAAAGTTGAAATTAACTGTCAATCCTATAGAAGCATATCTCATAGGATTGGGAGGTGTGGAAACCCCTTGCATGGGCGAGGTGGAACTTCCCCTCTACATTCAAGACGAAGTAATGACAGTCAAAGTACTAGTGTGTCAAGATGAGGACCTCACTGAGCCTCTTGTCTTGGGTCAGGACTAGATCTATGATCATGCAGTCAACCTAAACCTAAGAAGTGGACTTCTTCAGCTATGGGTAAATCATAGTCGAATTAGAGTTGAATTGGAAAATGAGGCACTCAAGGAACTAGGTAAGGCACAAACTCCTGGTCCTTCCAGGGGTGCACATGAAGTTGACAATGCTATTCTTGTCCAAAATTGTATGATGCAGAAAGAGGATTGTCTCAACAACGGAGTCAAGGATAAGACGGAACTCCATTCTTTTCCAAAGGCCAGAGGGATGCAACAACCAAAGGCAGATCAAATACAGAAGGAGCAAAGTACTACCTATACTGGAGGCCAAAAAAACATGCGAAGCAGAATGTCTCAGCCATTGAAACAAGTGTGGGTGCGGAAAGGCGAACACCCTGAAGGCCAGCCCACAATCACGACAAATCTGGGTGCCTAAGGCTTGCTTGCGGGCTCAAATAGCTACACCGAGGCCACACCAGGTACAACATGTTTCACTCACTCGAACATCTTATGCCCATTCTTATACATCACGCACGGACACATATTCTTCCATGAGCACAAGTAGAATCACTTGTAAATGGGTCCCTAAAAAGTCTCATTTTCAAGCAGATACTCCTATAAAGCTCTCCAGAGTCTCCAAAAAATCAAGATCAAAACCCATCCACTGTATTTGGCAGCCTAAAACTTGTAATAAACCCTCGGACCCCAGTTGTAAATCCATTCCCACCTACTAACTACGTCACTCTCACACTACATCATTCCACTTAGCTCCTAGGTCTACCCAATTCCTAACTACACACACAAGCACCGAGCACTTAATAACCTACTAATCTCTCCCGAACCTCATGTTAATGTTGTAATGGGGACAAAAACGGTTCTATCTTGTCCTTTACAATGTTAACACATGTTTCTATATTCTCACAAAGTCAGGAGGCAAGAAGTAACATGGCAAATACGACAGGAACTAGCTCCCAGGCAGGCACCAGCCCCCAAGTTGTGGACATTGAAATTCTTCCCATTGAGGAGGAATTGAAGGAATGCCCAGTGGCATTGAGGGCATTACATGCCATACCGATTCAGAATCCTCCACAGGGGCACACAATGCCAGTCAACAAAAACTCACATTGGTTCAGTGATGTGGCAGGATCTCTAGGTGAAGGCACTTACATGTGGGAGTCCGAGATAGAATTCAATGGGTGCTCGGGCAGGTATCACTTCTTCACCAGGGAATTTGAGAAACTGCAAAATAATGAAGGGCTGAAACCTATATGGAAGAATGCGGGACTCTACGATTACTTCAAATCCCAATTGCCAAAGCCCGACTTTCTAAGATGCTCGTATTTGATTAGCACCCTCACTCCGAGCAAAGACAAAAAGGGATACAGCACCTTTGTCCTCCCATCTCTCACAAGGGGCAATGAGCTGAAGCGCTTCAGGCTGACTATCAATTTGGTAAGGGAAGCTCTAGACATGAAAGGAATGCACATTCCCACTGAGAAGGAGTCCATGGTCCCCGACAATATGAAGAACAAGAATCTGACAAAATTAAAGGACATGGTAGCAATGACACCAACGATTGCCATTCATTTGCGAATGGTCATGCAGCATTTCACATTTCCCGCTCAGGAGAGGTTCACAATGCCACCCAAAAAGATATGGTTTAGTCTATACTTGGCCGACGCCTTCGATTTGACAATCAACATGCCCCACTGGATTATCGACCAAATCCACTTGGCTCATCAAAGGTGGTATAAAAAGCAAAAGTATGTACTGTATGGATGTTGTGCCCTCACCAGGATTGTGTATAGATGTTTGGCTTATGATGTGCCAGTTCAAAGGGCATTGATTTGGACTAGGGTACAGGAATTTCAACGTAGACTATCAACCGCAGGGCCTCCATCAAAGAAAACGAGAGGCGCAGTTCAGATGCCCTGTGCACAAGCCCGCAGTGCGACATTGACACCAGAGACAACTCCACGACTTCCAAGGCGTGTACAACCCTTCACTATCAGATTACCAAGACACAACACTGATGGACCGAATCTGGTGTTTCCACCTGTACCAACTGACCTAGAGTTTCCTCACGGATTCACATTAGAAGACCTAACTGATGAGGAGGTAGCCAGAATAATCGAGGTTGTTAACGTGGAAGTCGAGGTAGAGCAAGCTAGTGGACAACAAACTGCTACAGACCAACCCCATCCTAGACAACCAGAGGTCATCGAAGTGGAGGATGAAGAAGAAGAACAAGAGGAGGAACGAGGTGGACAATCAGAGGAAGAAGAGCAGGAATATGATCAGGAAGCTCTGCAAGTACTTGAGGGTGCCCCGGCTTATATGAAGGAATTGAAAAAGCTCTATGATACCATCAACAGAGTTCAAGAGGAACATAGACTGTCCCTAGCAGCAGGAAAAGCCCTCATGAACCAAATCCTTGAGGAGGAAGGTGTAGACGAGCAATACCGCACCACACTTGACATGATATCTGATGCTTTAGGAGTACCTGAGATGGTGCATACTGCCCTTGCACAATCACGAAGAACGGAGCAAATATATGGCAGACGCCCCCCTCGAGCAGGAAAACAAATGAATGTATTAGCATCAGAACCACAAGGCACCACATCCACAACCACGGGCACAGCACACACCGTTCATGACACTGAGGAAGCCCATACATCAAGTGCACCTCCGTCACCCCCTCTGCCAACCCCACCTCCCACTCCACCACATTCACCTCCCACTACCAGTGTAACCACTACTGTCACCTTCTCAGAGTCCACTGCCCATACCAAAGCACAGACCATCAGTCAACCCACACACCCTATCTCCACCTCTCTTGTATGCACTACCACGAACACTGTAACCATGGAAAACCCCATTCCCCCGATCACATTTCCTGGCGGTTCATATTCACAATTGCAAACACCACTGTACACTTTCACCACTATCAGTGCACCCACAATTCCCATGTTCACAATCACTCCCACTACTGCATCCACTTTTGATTTTATGGACATATCACCCACCTCCGCACCTCTCCCTCCCCCCATACACCCACCATCTCCCATTCCCCCACCACCCACTTCACCCTTTTCCAGCACAGCATACACACTCCCATTCCCTTTCCCCTTCCCTTCTACATTCAACACCCTTCCCGCATGTACCCCTATTAATAATGTATTTAATAATATGTATCAGTGTATGTCTCAACTACAACAGCACTACCAGCATCTTGATAACCAACATACGAGACTCTTCCGAAGCCATGAAGAACTTCAAGCATGATTCATTGATCTAGAAAGGGAAAAGCCGCTACTACAACAACAGTATGTCACTTTACAGGAACAACATGAGCAGTTAGTAGCCAATCCACCCCATTCAGATGCAGGAGAAAAACAACAAATGGATGATCTGCTACACGCCTAGATAACAGTGAATCTCAAGCTTCGATGCAACCTGGCCCTCTTACGCAAACACATGTCTATAGCACTCGAGGAAAATAAACGACTACAGAAACAGAACGAAGAAAACTTGGAAGCAGCAATGGAGGGTTTCCCACAGGAAATCGACCCTGAGAAGTTCAAGGCCATCCCCTCAGAAAACATGCAAATTGTGTTGGAAACCCATGCCGACCTCTTGGAAGCCCACGCAGCATTAGAAAGAGAAAGAGATGATCTATTAAAGCAGTTGGCAACCGAGCAGGAGTCACCAAGCAGAGTCACAACTGCAACTGACACGTCTGAAGAAGTCGCAAAACTCAGAGTAGAACTAGAAGAATTACAAAATAAAGTCATGCAATACGAGCGTCAACCCTCTTCCCTTGTAGAACCCGAACCTGAAGACTTAGTGCCAATTGAAGTAGAGGAAACCTTTGAAGACCCATATGTTCCCATGCCTGCACCAGGGGGCAAGCAAACAGAAGAGGGCATGGACACCATTGAGATCGAGGCGCCTGAATGGATGGAGAGGTTAGAGAAAGTGGCCACAACCCATGATGAGAGGTTGTAGTACAGATTGCATCAATGTCTTGATTGGAAGAGGTCATCATAAAATAGGATTACTTTAGAAATCTATCCCATCATAGGTGGATCGGCACATCCGATGATTTGTATGTTCCATTTTGTGTCTTAATGGCGGGTTACTATGCTGAAATCAAGCACCACAGATCAAAAGAACCAACCTCGGCAACACAGTTTGCACCGGATGACATCCCTGCAAGTGCCCAAGAGGGGAATATACGTCAACCTACTTGGAGGATCTGCCTGCTTGAAACCTACCCGGAGATGGTAAGGACGTGGAATAACATGCCTTTGTATATCAGATACAACCCATGCTACTGCGCTGTCTTTCAAAGGAGGTCTTGGCCGGAATACACAAAAACTGTGCTTACAGCCAAAGGATGTGAGAAATGGCTCAATTATGTCTACTTAGCACCACCTAAAGGCCAAACTACCATAGGATATATGATTTTGACAATTCGGCATTGGGGGGTCAGGTTCAAAAACGTACCAGATGTCATGGCCCAAATGTGCCTCAAAATTATTGAGCTCATGTTGGTCACCTTCAGGACCTTCAAGAATGTCAAGGAACCTCATCTGTCAGCTCTCGGATTTAATGAAGCTAATCAGGACCTTGTATACGACATGAGCACCACACCATCTATTAATGTCGTATATGCATGGCATGCGCGTATAAAGTATCTACCTGCCTGCTTCAAACAGACGTTTGAAGAAATGTTTGTCAAAGGGTTCTGGGAATATCATTCAGAGATATTCATTCCCAGACCATCACATTTATTGCAATTGTTTGCAGTGGAACAAGCTCTCCATTAAGAAAAGTTATGTATACCACATCCAATGGTTCCCGGGCCGGTAGATTGGGATGCTCTACTTACTGACTTGGCCAAAGGGTTGCGAATTGCAGAACATCATTTAGCCACAGAAGTGGTGGAGTACTACATCCAACGACCCACTCAACAAGGGTCTGTTAGAGACGACAGACGCGAGAGAGGGGGGGGGGGGGGGTTGTTAGCAATAGTCAAGGAACTGAAGGACTCACAAGGCAAGGAAGCTTACGAAGGGAGTCAGAGCGAAGAGAAGGCACAAGCAGACAGAGTAGTCAACGATGATCTGGCAAGTAGGCCATTATTTTTTCAGGACACTAAAGCATATCAAAGAGGTGGACACACAAGGAGAAGGAGCAAGTAGGGAGCTCGAAGATGTGTATGTCAAATCGTTAGAAGAAATCCCTACAACAATAGTGATTTTCATCACTAAAAGCCATTGTAGATACCATTTCATATTTTTGTAGCTCCATTTTGTGCAAGCCAAGGAGTCCTTGAGCTTGAGGAGCATTCGAAGTAGCTACCTACCAATTTTCATAATTTTTAGACTTCATTTGAGTCTTCAAATAGGCCCTAGAACCTAATTTTTAACTAGGCCAGACACTAGGTCTGGACACGGCCAAAACCTAGTCAAAAACTATAAATAGAGCTAGAGAGCTCATTTTTGAGGTTAGCTTGTAATTGATTTGAACTTGTATGAGCTTTTTGGAAGTAATCTAAAGAACTCCATTGCTTCTCACTCTTTGTCTTACCTTGTGTGCGCATGTGTGTGTATGTGTGTGCATGTTAGTGTGCTTCTCACTCACGCACTTGTGCCTTCACTTGCTCGAGGTCATCATACCATCCTCACATCTTCCCGGATTGACATTAAAGGAGGTGCTACTCATCACTGAGCTACAGAAAGCCTCTATACAACATATTGTTTAAATTTGAGTGGAACAAAGAGTGCACAAACTTTTTTAATGATCTTAAATGATGATTTTGTTGAGCACCAATTTTGACAACACTGGATTGGACTTAGCCATTCCATGTTCATGTGGATGCTTCCAATTTCTCTATTGGATGTGTGTATTTTCTTGCAAATAAGTTTAAGTTTATTACAGATCACCACGATCAACTCTACTTAGTGAACAAACCTTGCAACATAGGTAGATTAGTGGGATGGTTCCTCTTACTAATGGAATACAATTTTGAAGTGATGCTTAGGCAAGGCAAGGCTCACCTTTGGGTGGATCATCTTCCTAGACCAACTTCAAGGAGTATCAGATGAGCTTCCTGATGCTTACTTGTTCAAATTGGAAGTAGAACCCAATTGGATTAAAGCTATTGTGCATATTCTCACTTTTGGACCAAAGCATCCCACAATCATAACAAAGGATAAAGAGATTGTTAAATCTTCAAAATATCATTTACTAGTAGGGCGTATATACAAACACACTAATCAAGGAGTTCTAGCTTATTCTGTGGACGAAGAAGAGCACAAGAAATGGTTGCAGCTCACACTGTTGGTGCATCGGAGCAACACCATTCAAAACACTAAACCCTATAGATTCTAAAGAGATTAGTCATATATTGGACAACTATGGAAGCAGATGTCTATAAGATGTTTAAATCTAATACCGGATTGGAGGAGTCCCTTAGTGGACTTTCTAAGGAAAAGAACATTCCCTCAAGAAATGACTTTAGCAAGAACAAGGAGTCTAGAGTAGGAGGCACAAGACTATAGGCTCATTAGAGATCATCTATATAGGCATGGATGTGATCAATACCTAAGACTATGTATCCATGAAAGTGAATATCTAACAATCTTAGAAGTAGCACACCAAGGTGTGGTGGGAGGACACTTTGGACCTGATTGAGTGATCAAAAAAATTCTATTCTAAGAAGTTTGGTGGCCAACCCTTCACATGGATGCCTATACCTATGTGGAGCTATGTGATATATGTCAGAAAACATAATATCCAATAACCAAGGTCGAGATGCCATGAATACCCATGATGGGAGGACATGCCTTCTCTAAGTGGGGAATAAACTTTGTAGGTCCTATTAATTCCCAACCAAGAATTCACATGTTGAGAACATCATTTTCACAACACATTATCTAACCAAATGGTTAGAAGTAAAAACAACTAAGAAGAATGATGTGCAAACAATAGCCGAATTTTTATTCAAAAACATATTCACAAGATATGGATTGTACATAGAATGGGTAAGTGATCAGGCTACCCACTTTTTGAATGAGATCATTGAAAACTTGCTCCAAGAATTCATGGTCATTCACAAGAAGTTTGCCCCCTACCACCCACAAGCCAACGAACAAGGTGAGAGCACGAACAAGATCCTATGCACTGCTTGTTAATAACAAACATTCTCATTGGGCCAAATAGCTACATCATGTTGTTTGGGCATATGAGATCGCTTACAAAACTATACTTAGCACCACTTCCTTTTAGATTGTGTTTGATCAAAATGTAGTACTTCCATTAGAATTTTTAATACCCACACTGAAAGTGGCACAAGAGCATCAACGGAGAGGACATTAACTATCATCTAGTATCTTTGAACTAGAATGAATAGGTAAAACCGGATTGAGAGCAAATATAGGAATATACGCTGCAAAAAAGAGGCAAAAATCATATTTTGATGCATATGTAAAAGACAAGGGATTGAAAGTAGGAGACTAGTCTTGGTGTATACATTGAAACAACATGCTCAAAAGTTGGAGAAGCATGGCTATGGACCAATGATAATCGATACGATATCAACAAGTGGAGTGGTCCAACTAGCTAAGATGAAGTCTTACCAAGTTATATCAATGGATGCAGAGTAAAGCTATATCAAGAGCCTTTAATGGAAGAAATGTTGAATCAACTCAATATAGCAAAGAAGCGCAAAGAAGAAGAGAAAAGAATTCGTGAAGAAGCCCACAAAAAATCCTTAGAATGTATCAAACGAATGAAATTGAGATGCCAAGGAATAGATCAACCCAAGCACATTAATTACGAAGTTCTGAGATATCATATGGCTATTTGCCATACCAAGAATGTTTCCTGTCATCACATGAGAGATAGATGTCCATTCATAATAGTAGCATTGGGATAGGGCACTATCATAAAGTCAATCAAGACTTTGATTGACTTAGGAGCAGCCACTAGCGCTATAAGATATTCTTGTTTTTAGGACATGGACTTCTTCATCAATCCTATTGAAGCTTATCTTGTGGGATTGGGAGGAGTGAAGACCCCTTGCATGGGCAAGGTGGAGCTTTGCATCTCCACCCAAGATGTCCATATGAAAATCAAGGTGCTACTTTGCCACAATGAAGACCTCACTAAGTCTCTCATCCTTGTTCAAAATGGGATTTATGAGGATGCATTCAACTTAAACCTAAGGAGTGGATTTCTTCAAGTTTGGGTAAATGAACAACATGTCACGACTGAACTAGGGAGTTGCACAATCAATGATATAGGCACAACACAAAATCCTAGTTCTTCTAGGGTTAAACGTGAAAAAAAAGATATTGTTATTGTCCAAAACTATATAACGAAAAAGGATTCCCTGGTTGAAGCACAAGCAGGAGAGAGGATGGAACTCCCTTCTTTTCCAAAGACAATAGAGGTCTCAATATCGCAATCAAAGAAGCATGATAAGTAGCTTACAAGGACTACGGAATCCCCAACGCAAATGACATCTCAAGGCAAAGCTATTCATGGAGTGAAGCAAATCTAGGTACGCAAGGGTGGGTGTTGGAACATCAAGCTTACACTATGCTTGAGGTGGATTTGATCTACATCAAAGGCTATCGCGTCGAAAGAATATCTGTTGGAGAGTTCTTTTTCATATGCTCATTTATTGTATTTTTTTGAGAGATTTTTGATGGTTCATTTATCGTTGTAAAAGCCTTGAGCTTTACACATGTAAAGGTAGAAATATAGAGCCCAAATATGTGGTGGTTGAAGTTGCATTCAATCAAGCAAACCAAATCACCTAAAAGTAGATCAAACTAGATCTTCACTTTTCCTAGATTGTAGGGAAGTGAATTAATTCCCTCCAACAACCATTCCCACCTTCATTTGAATTCAAATTCAACTTGTAAAAGTCGTTGAACACTCCTGGAGTCTATATAAAGACTTAGAATCACTTGTACATTACATGGAAGCAATATACATACACTTGTGACCATCATTGTCTTGCTCCTTCAATTTTCTGCATCATCTTCTTCGCCAACAATAATCTTGCAGAGGCTGCTTCTCTCTCTCTAGAGCTTTAAATTGAGTGCAAGATGACTCATTGGAAAGGTATTAGTGTCTAATTTATGCCTGTAAATTTTCATAGCATTTGGTTTAGAAGATTTGGATAAATATGAGTTTTTCTGTCTCGGGGTCAATCTCTATGTATTCCTGAAAAATAGGAAGTACCACCCATGAATGTCGCATTCATTCCTAAAGCATATGTAGCTCAGTGATGAGTAGCACCTCCTTTAATGTCAATCCGGGAAGACGTGAGGATGGTATGAAGACCTCGAGCAAGTGGCGGCACAAGTGCGTGAGTGAGAAGCACACAAGTATGCACACACATACACACACACGCGCACACAAGGCAAGACAAAGAGTGAGAATCAATGGAGCTTTTTAGATTACTTTCACAAGCTCTTACAAGTTCGTTTCAATTACAATCTAACCTGAAAAATGAGCTCTCTAGCTCCTTTTATAGTTTTTGACTAGCTTTTGGCCCTGTCCAGACCTAGTGTCCGGCCTAGTTAAAAATTAGGTTCCAGGGCTTATTTGGGGGCTCAAACGAGATCTAAAAATTATGAAAATTGGTACGCAACTACTTCTAAGGCTCCTCAAGCTCAAGGACTCCTTGGCTTGCACAAAATGGAGCTACAAAAATGTGAAATGAGATTTACAATGATTATTAGTGATAAAAATCACTGTTGTTGTAGGGATTTCTTCTAGTGATCTGCCATACATATCTTCAAGCTCCCTACTTGCTCTTCTCCCCTGCATGTCCATCTCTCTGGTTTGCATTAATGTCTTGAAAAAATATTGGCCTACTTGCCAGATCTTCTTTGACTGCCCTGTTTGCTCGTGCTGTCCCTTCGCTCTGACTCCCTTCTTTGACTTTCATGTCTTGTACGTCCTGGTGTACCAAGGCTACTGCCAACACCCCCCCCACTCTCGCGTCTGTCGCCCCTGACAGACCCTTGTCTAGCTGCTTTTTGTACGTAGTATTGTACAACATCGGCGGCGAGGTGGTGTTCTTCTAACCTGAGTCCCCTTGCTAGATCTGTCAGCAATGCATCCCAATTGACTGGCCCTGGGACCTCTGGATGTGGCACCCGTAACTGCTCTGAGTGAATGGTTCGCTCCACAGCAAATAAATGGAGGAGATGTGAGGGTCGGGGCACAAATATTTCTGAGTGGTATTCCCAGAACCCTGTTATGAACATCTCTTCGAATGTTTGTTTAAAACAGGCCGGGAGGTATTTTATTCTGGCGTGCCAAGCGTAGATCACCTCTATAGAAGGAGTGGTGCTCATGTCATACACTAAATCTTGGTTTCCTGTAAGGAATCCGACGCCTGAGAAGTGTGGGTCCTTGATATTCTTGAATGTCCTGAATGTAATAAGCATTAACTCAAAAATTTTCATGCACATCTGGGCCATTACATCAGGGGTATTCTTTAATCGGAGGCTCCAGTGCCGTATAGTGGAGATCATGTAATTGACGGTGGGAGGCCCTTGAGGGGGTGCTAGATAGACGTAGTTTAACCATTTGGCGCATCCCTTGATATTCTTGACTGCAATGGTAAACTCTGGCCATGTGCGTCTGCGGAGTACAGGAACATAACAAGGGTTATATTTAATAAAAAGAGGCATATTCGTCCAGGTGCGAACCATCTCCGGATAGGTTTCGAGGAGTCGGATCCTCCAAGTGGGTTGATGAATGGATCCTTTTTTAGCGCTCTCTGGGATGTCATCTGGCCCAAATTGTGTAGCAAACGTTGGAGGCTTGCCACATTTATGTTGGATTTCTGCATTGTAGTCCGCCAGGAGTATACAATAGGGCACGTATTGATCATCATTGGTTCCGATCCATCTATGGTGGGACATGCTGCGGAAGTATTCTGATTTAATAATAGTGTCCTCTATCTTTGCCATAGACTGGATTTGAACTGCGACTCGATCTTCATGAGTTGATGCCGTTTTTTCTAGTGTTTGGAGCCACTCAGGTACTTCGATTTCTAGCGTATCCATTCCTTCTGCGGTTTGTTCCCCACCTGGCATTGGCATAGGAACGTAAGGTTCCTCATACGTCTCATCTACCTCGATGGGTACCAAATCCTCGGGTGCAGGTTCGACCACTGGGGAGGGTTGCCTTTCATGTGTGAGTAATCGTGCCTGTAATTCGGTCACCTGCTCTTTCAATGCCATGACTTCTTCTGAAGTCGTGGTCGTTTCTGTGACTTTGGGTACTGTCTGTTGCTCTTGGAGTTGATTGCGCAGCGCATCACGTTCCCTTTCCAGGTCATCATGAGCTTCTAATAGATCTGCATAGCCGTCCAGGATGGTCTTCATTGTCTCTGAGGGCACAGCTTTAAATTGCTCTGGGTCAATTTCGTGTGGGGAGCCTTCCATTGCAGCTTCTAGATTTGCTTCATTTTGCTGCTGCAGTCTCTTGTTTTCCTCAAGGGCGGCCGCCATGTGTTTTCTGAGAAGTGCCAGGTTACGCCGAACTTTGAGATTATCGGCTTGGTATACCTCGAGCAAAGCCTCTAGTTGTTTGGCACCTGATTCCGTCGATGGTTGGGGTGCTGCCGATAAGGTTTGGTGAGCCTGCTCAAGTGCCGCGTAGCGTTGATTCAGTTCTGCATTTTCTGTGTGTAGAATGTGAAATTGTGTTTGTAAGTTCTGGTGGTGCGTTTCCAGTTGCTGATACCGGTTGTCCAGAGCTTTGTACTCATGTTGGAGCTGATATACACATTGGTTTAATGCGAAAAATATGTTATTTACATTAAATAATGCTGGGAAAGGTGAAGATGCAGGGGGAATGGGGGCGGGAATGGGAGAGGTGAATGTTGTGGATGTAAGTGGAGATGTGGGTGGAGGGGGTATGGGTGATGGTGGCATGGGGGGAGGGAGCGGTGCTGTGGCTGGTGATGTTTCCATCGTGTCAACTGTTTGAGTGACGGTGTAGATGGGAATCGTGGGTGTAGTGGATGTGACATCGGTGAACAGGGTGGTGAAGGTCGGCATGGTGACTCCCCCGAATTGGATTCCCGGGGAGAGTGGGATGCCCATGACAACGGTAGTGGTAGTGGATGTGGTAGTGTCAGTGTCCTGTGGTGGAGTGAACTGCGTAGTGTGAGGTGGGGATGGGGGTGACAACGGTGCTTCGTGATATTCTTCTGCTTGCGCTGACCCGCCTGGTGCTGATGTATCGATGTGAATTTGCTTTCCGGATCTCCTGGGACGAGTAGGAACTCTTTTTTCAAACCTGTGGATGTAGGCCATTGCCTCATGGATGGCTTCGTCCAGTCCTACAGCGTCGGCATGAAGGTTCATGGACTCAATGAACAATTCGTCCACACCTTCCTCCGCTAGCAAGTCGTTCATGAGTCTTTTGCCTTGTTCTAGAGACATCTTATGCTGTTCCTGAACCAGTCGCATGGTTCGATATAGTCTCTTGACTTGTGCCGAATATGCTGGGGCACTTGCTAACTCGGAGAGTTCGTCATATTCTTGCTGTTGTTCCTCTTCGGCTGCTTCTTCATCTCCTCCTGCCTCTTGTTCATCTACGTCGACTTCTACAGTTTGTGGTTGGGTGGGGGCCGATGTTGTTTTGGGTCGTGGTTCCTGAGCGCGCGCTGCTTCAGCTTCGAGGTTAGAGTCATAGATTAATCGGGCAATTTCTTCATCCGTGAGGTCCTCAAGAGTAAATCCCTGCGGGAATTCCAAATCGGATGGAATGGGTGGAAACACCAGATTAGGCCCCTCCGTGCTTGGTCTTGGTAGCCGGATTGTGAATGGCCTAACTCGTCGTGTCTGGGGAGGAGTGATTTCTGGTGTAGCGGTAGCTCCCCTTGGTTGAGCACAGGGTAGCTGGACTCCCCCCCTCATCTTCTTGGACGGGGGACCTGCTGTTGATAGTCTTCTTTGGAATTCTTGGACTCGGGACCATACGAGTGCTCGCTGAACAGGCACGTCATAAGCCAAGCATCTATAGATTATTCTGGTCAAAGCACAACACCCGTGGAGCACATTCTTCTGTTTCTTGTTCCACCTTTGATGTGCTAGGTGGATCTGGTCTATGATCCAGTGTGGAACATTGATGGGCAGGCTTTCGGTTTCTGCTAGATATAAACTGAACCATATTTTTTTTCGGGGGCATTGTGAATCGTTCTTGGGCGGGAAAAGCGAAGTGTTGCATGATGGTGCGCAGGTGAAGCGCAATGGTAGGTGTCATGGCTACCATATCCTTCAACTTATTCAGATCCTTGTGCTTCATTCGACCTGGGACCATGGTTTCCTTTTCTGTTGGGATGTGCATGCCGTACATACCCAACGCTTCTCTTACCAGATTGAGGCTCAACTTGAATCTTTTGAGCTCATTACCCGGCAGCAGTGATGGCAACACAAAGGTGCTGTCGCCACCCTTGGCTCTGCTTGGCGTGATGGTACTGATCAGATAAGAGCATCGTAAAAAATCCGGCTTTGGTAAGTGAGTCCTGAAATAACTTTCCACACCTGCTTTGACCCAAACTGATCTCATGACTTCAGCATTTTGGTAGCTTTCAAATTCGCGTGTGAAAAAGTGGTATCGACCCCATTTGCCATTGAATTCCAATTCTGCTTCCCAGAAGTAGGTTCCATCGCCCAGTGGTCCAGCAACATCACTGAACCAATGCGCATGCTTACCTACTTGAGAGGTGTGTCCTTGAGGAGGATCCTGGATGGGGAGCACATGCACTTCTTGAAGCTCTTGCGGTCTTGCAGTGAGACGTGGCTCAAGGAGAAGTGTTTCTATGTCCACGATCTGGGGACCAGATCCGGCTTGAGAGCTGGTACCTGCTTCTGCCATGGCCCTGTTTGCTGATTGGTTCTGTGAGAGTATAGAACCAAGTGTTAACATTATAATGGACAAAATAAATCCGTTGTTGTCCCCGTTACAACATTAACATAAGGTAGATGGTGAGTTAGTGGTTAGTAAGTGCATGAAGGCAGTGTGTGTAGTTAGTGATTGTGTTGTCCTAGGAAACTATTGCAGTTAGTAAGTGGGTTATGAATTTACAAATTGGGGTCGGGGGGTTTATTACAGGCCCTAGGCTGCCAAATGCAGTGAATGGGCTTTGCTTTCGGTTTCGGAGAGTCTCTAAAGAGCTTTCTCGGTGTCGTGGTTTGAAAACGAGGCCTTTTTGGGACCCATATACAATTGATTACATGTACGCTCTTGGGTTTTGGTGTGTACATGAGTGTCGAGAATGAGTGAAATCTGGCAGTATGCGTCGCTGCGTTATGCTGTTTAAGTTGTGGCCTCAGCTTAGCTACTTGTGCCATCAAGCAAGCCTTAGGCACCCAAATTTGCCTTGATTGTGGGCTTGCCTTCATCGACTTCTTGGGCACCCAAATAGATTTTACTTTAGCAGAAAAATTTCTGAAAGACTTCTTATTAGCGTTGCGTTGTTGGTCACTAATAAGAGGCTTTGCCCTTGTAGTTGACGGTGGTGCAACTGGTCGTTCGCCTTTCCTCACCCACACCTGATCTATTTGCTGGGCTGTTCTGCTGCGCCGGTACTCTTGATCTCTGGCATAGGTAGTACCCTGCTTCTTCTGCCTTTGATCCACCTTGGGTTGCTGCCTCTTTCTAGCCTTTGGAAAAGAAGGGAGTTCCTTTGCATTCCTGCCTCCTTTTTTGCGAATATCATTCCTCTGCAACACATAGTTTTGGACAAGAACAGCATGGTCATCTTCAAGTGTACCCCTGGAAGGACCAGGAGTCTGTGCCTTTCCTAGTTCCTTGAGTGCTTGATTGTCTAATTCTACTGTAACTCGACTATGATTGACCCAAACCTGGAGAAGTCCACTTCTTAGGTTTAGATTGACTGCTTGGTCATAAATCCAATCTTGACCCAGGACAAGAGGCTCAGTGAGATCCTCATCCTGACACACTAGTACTTTAACTGTCATTGCTTCATCATGAATGTAGAGGGGAAGTTCCACCTCGCCCATGCAAGGGGTTTCCACGCCTCCCAATCCTATAAGATATGCCTCCACAGGATTGACAGTTAACTGTAACTCTTGACAGTAAGACAACTTAACAGCGCTAGTGGCAGCACCTGAGTCAATCAAGGCTCTTACAGTCCTTGTACTCTTTCCTTGTCCTATATCTAAGGTTACGAAAGGACGTCTATCAATTATCCTATGCGAGCTTGTTCCTGCGACTTCACACATTGCCACATGATATCCTTGATCTGCATAGTCATTTGTCCTCGGCTGCTCTCTACCTTGCCTACGTAATTTCATTCTTCTAATGCGTTCTAAAGCTTCTGCTTGAGCTTCTTCTCGCACTCGCTTTTCTTCCTCTTTGCGTTTCTTAGCAGTATTGAGTCGGCTAAGCATTTCTTCTGTGAGGGGTTCCTGGTACAACTTGACTCTGCAACCGCTAATATAATTTGGGAGAACATCACCCTCTAATGTGGCCAATTGTACCGCTCCGCTTGTGGAGATCCTATTGATGATCATAGGTCCGTAGCCTCTCTTTTCTAGCTTCCTCGCGTGTTGTTTGAGTGTATAGACCAAGACTAGATCTCCTGCTTTCAGGCCTTTATCCTTCACATGGGCATCAAAATATGCCTTCTGTCTCTTCTTGGCTGCATATATCCCTGCAGCGGCTCTCAGTCTTGTCTCTCCTAATCGTTCAAGGTCAAAGATCCTAGAGGAGAGCTCATGACCTGTCCATTCGTGCTCTTGTGCTACCCTCAATGTAGGGATTAGGAAGTCCAAGGGTAGCACAGCGTTTTGGCCGAATACCATCTGAAAGGGGGTGGCTTGGAGCACCGTTTTGTAGGCAACTCGGTATGCCCAAACAGCATGGTGTAGCTGTTTGTCCCAATCAGAGCGTTTAGTGTTCACTAGTTTTGTCAGTACATTGCATAAAATCTTATTAGTACTCTCAGCTTGACCATTAGCTTGAGGGTGATAAGGGGCAGACTTCTTGTGTATGACCAAGAATTCTTGGAGTAGATTTTCAATCACTTCGTTCAAGAAGTGAGTGCCTCTATCACTTACAAGCTCTATGGGTAGTCCATATCTCGTGAATACATTCTCAAACAAGAATTTGGCAGTTGTTTGAGCATCGTTCTTGGTTGTAGCCTTTACCTCTACCCATTTGGTGAGATAATCTGTTGCCACAATGATGTATTCCGCATGAGAACCCTTAGCTGGGGGATTAATAGGACCTACGAAGTCTATTCCCCACTTAGAGAATGCACGCCCACCCATCATAGGTTTCAGCGGCATCTCATCTTTGCGTATAGGATACTGAGTCCTTTGACAGATATCACACCGTTTCACATAGGTATGTGCATCCATGTGAAGTGTAGGCCACCAAAAGCCCGCAAATAGTATTGCCTTGATTACCCGATCTGGTCCAAAGTGTCCTCCTGCTACACCTTGGTGAGCAGTTTCTAAGATCTTAAGATACTCACTTTCATGGACACACAGTCTCAGGTAACCATCTTTACCGCGCTTATATAGATTATCACCTATGAGTGAATAATCCAGGGCTTCTTGTTCTAAACTCCTTTTCCTAGCTAGAGTCATGTCTGGGGGGAATGTGTTTGTCCGCAAGAATGATACTAGAGGTTCACTCCAATCTGGCACAATGGATACTTGATAGAGAGTGGCATGTTCCACAGGTGGTTTAGTGCAACAGATTGGGCATTCCTTGCACAACTTCTGGACATCCGCTTCCATAGTGGGCCAGTGCACTCCGAATCTCTTTAGAGTCTGTAAAGTTCGTTGTTTTGAATGGTGTTGTTCTAATGCACCTACATGTGCTAATTGCAACCATTTAGCGTACTCATCCTCTTCCACGCAACAAGCCAAGATCCCTTGATCTGTGTGCTTGTACATGCTGCCTGCCATGATGTGATATTTTTGGGCTTTTACTATCTCTCTATTCCGTGTGTTCACCACTGGATGATTAGGCCCGTATGTCAATACTGGTACTATTGGCTTGGCCCACTGCGGCACCACTTCCAAATTAAACAAGTAAGCATCAGGAAGGTCATCTGACACTCCTTGTGGGGCTTCTCCCGATGTGAGCCTAGAGAGATGATCGGCTCTCAAATGAGTCCTACCTTTCCTTACCACAACCTCAAAATCGTATTCCATTAGCAAGAGAAACCATCTCACTAACCTTCCTGTATTGCATGGCTTGTTTACAAGATATAACAATGCCTGATGATCAGTAAAAAATTTAAACTTATTTGCAAGCAAATAGTGTCTAAATTTCTTAACTGCATATACCATGCCTAATCCTTCTCGCTCTGTAGTGGTGTAATTCCGTTCAGCCGCATTCAATTGTCTACTGGCATAGGCAATTGGAAGATCCATATTACCTTCACCAGTAGGTTGTGCAAGCACACATCCAATAGCATAATTGGATGCATCAACATGAACATGGAATGGCTTATTCCAATCTGGTGTGGTCAAGATTGGTGCTGAACATAATCTTCGTTTAAGTTCTTGGAAGGAATTCTCACATTCATCCGTCCACTCAAAGTTTGTCAGAAGTCCGTACATGGGCTTTGCAATGACAGCATACATGTGTATAAATCGTCGATAATAGCCACAATGCCCCATGAAAGCTTGTACTTCCTTGACATTCTTTGGCCTAGGTAACTCTGCTATGGCTCTCACTTTCTCCTCGTCAGTAGATAT
The DNA here is from genome assembly GCA_020310875.1 of Ceratopteris richardii. Taxonomy (NCBI): domain Eukaryota; kingdom Viridiplantae; phylum Streptophyta; class Polypodiopsida; order Polypodiales; family Pteridaceae; genus Ceratopteris; species Ceratopteris richardii. The sequence continues at coordinate 124,361 of MU260196.1, read as the reverse complement.
GCCATTCTTTGACACTATGTGTCCTAGAATCTTACCTTGCCTAACCATAAAAACGCACTTTTCTGGGTTCAGGCAGACTTGGTACTCTCTACATTTGTCAAAGATTTGTCTGAGTTCAGGAATATGAGTTTGTCTAACATTGGAATGAGCACAAAGATCATCGACATAGACTTCTAAACTCTTCCTCAAGAACTCCTTAAACACATGGCACATCAGCCTCTGGAAGGTGGCTGGTGCATTGGTAAGCCCAAATGGCATTACTCTAAAAGCAAAAATGCCCCATTCTGTGGCAAAAGCTGTCTTATGCTGATCCTCTGGAGCTATGGCTACTTGATTGTAGCCCGAAAATCCATCAAGGAAGCTGTACACTTCCTTTCCTGCCACTCTTTCTAAGAGATGCTCTGTGATGGGAAGCGGATAGTTATCTCGAATTGTGGCGGCATTAACCTTTTTCAAGTTAATGCACACACGCAGCTTGCCATTCTTCTTGGGCACCACTACGATGGGGGATACCCATTCAGTGTGCTCAATTTCATAGATAAATCCAGCTTCGACCAGTCTATCTATCTCTTCCTTGATCTTAGCAGCATAATTATCGTTATATGTATAAGGCTTTTGCTTAGAGGGTTTGGCGTCTGAAGTCATGGGGATGGTGTGTGAGCATATGTCCGGGTCAACACCTTTCAAATCCTTGTAACTCCAAGCGAATACATCTCTGTATTCTCTTAGCAAGGCAATCAATTCGTGCTCTTCTTCTTCTGTCAGGTCATGGCCTATATACGTGCATCTCTCCTCTCCTTCTTCTAGGGCCACTACTATTTTCTTAGTAGTTTCTTTGTTATCATAGGCCTCTCCTGATTGTGCCTCTCGTTTAGGCATTCTTATCATGACTCTCCTGTCATCTATCTCATACTTCTTAAAATTTTCGGGGACCTCAAACAAAGATTCTTCCTCTTCTGGTGAGGCTTCTCTCTTCTTTCGTTTCTTTCCTTCTTCCTTCGGGGTCACATGTGTTGCTAATCTTACATTAGTTGTAACCTCTCCATGCCTCTGGGGTTGAAATTCTACTTCATGGAAGTATTCTTCATCTGATGCAAATGGTGGGTCCATAATGATTGATTCTAGATCGGAGTCACTTGCATCCTCAAATGCATCAGGGCTAAGTTCGCATTCTTCTAGAACTGCCTCTCCCATGATTGGCTCTATGGAGAAGACTGAAATATCATAACCATCCTCATCACAGTGAGGTGTCCATTGTTCTTCGTTGATGGCTACGTCCATTGTTGCTAAGATTTCTGCCCAACCATGAGGTTCAAATTCTTCGTCTGGAAAAACTACAGGTGCATAGGCTGGGTCTTGAATGGGTCTATGAGTTTCGTTCGCACCTACCTCCCTGGCTTTCTCTCTCTTCTCTTCTTCTACTGCTACCTTGCACATCCATAAGTGGGTATCTTCATGCATCCATGAGGATCCAGATCCTATGGAATGCACCGATTCTGTGTCATCTTTGGCTCTATGGATGGGATTCCATTGGATAGGAGGGACATCTCTGTGAGAATAATCTTTGAGATTGACTTTGGTCGTAACACCCAAGTGTTGCAAATACAAGGAGTTGGTTCCCCAATCCTGTACCACTTGCAATTGTCGCATAAATGGCCTTCCCAAAATCATCTCATAGGCATGATTTTTATTGAAGTCACAGATAGCAAAACTATGTTCAAACTCGACACCACAAGTGGTGAGAGTTATTCCTTCTAGCAATCCTAGGGGTCTCTCTATGTGGCCATCGGCCATCTGCAATTTCATTCTCGTCGGCCTGAGTGCTGGCTTGCCCCAACGCTTCCATAAGGAGGTGGTGGCAATTGCAACTCCTGCACCTGAGTCCAAAATTGCCTTTGTGGTGTAGTCTTGGTAGGTAATGGGAAGATAGGTGTTCCCTTCTTCACCTTCGCACATATCTCCTATCTTATCCAAGGGAATTTCTGGCACTGTCCTATGGGATCCTACCCGGGAACGAGGTTTGGCTATCTCTGGTACTTGTTTGGCTACATGTTTCCATAATTCAGGTCTAACCTTGAGTAGCTCTTCTAACTTGAGATTACACTGCACGTTAGTGTTCTTCACTACCTCTGTGTTCCTAGGTATGACTGAGTCGTCGTTCCTTACCATGACTGTGGGTGCTCTCATACATGTGGACTTTGCTTCCCATGGGCCTGTGAAGTGGGGTAGCTCTTGTATGGAATTAGACTCAAAGTCCAATCTCTCGTGAGACTGAACACTCTCATGCTCCCCGTAAATAGATGGGATGTCTTGTGGGAATTGGTCGTGTGCATCGTCCACAAGTTCAAAAGGAGGGGCGACCTCACTTTCGTTATCCCATTTATCTTCTTGAATCTCTCGTAGGAAGTCTGGTGCAAACCGATTCATAGAAGAAGAAGTGTCTGGCTCCGTAGAGTTAGGTACATATGCTACCTGGGACGGAGGGCTTATCCTATCGTTGGCTCTTTCCTCGTTGTCATAGATATTTGAAGCACAAGTTTCTTGGGGAGGATTACTTATGCCATTGCTTTTCCGCACAGGCTCATACACTTTCTGGGAAGGGATGTGGGTTACCTGTGGGGTTGCATACGCTTTCGAGGGAGGCACCTGTGACCTCTGGGGAGGAAGATAGGCTCCTTGAGGAGGCACATGAGCTTCCTGAAGAGGCTGGCTTATCCGTTCTCTTGCCCTTTCCTTTTTTTGAGGGATAGGCTCCTCTTCTGGCTGTGCAGTTAGCCTCTCTAATCTTTCTAAGGAGGGGAGGTTGTCTGGTTTAGTGGAATTGGCTGCATAAACTTCCGATGGGGAATGGCTCAGGTTTTTGCTTGCTTTTTCTTTCTCCCGATTTTTTTCTTCCTTGTCCGATCTGGCAATTATCCTCTCTAACTTTTCTAGGAATCCATCCAAGTGTAATTGCGTCTTGGCTGAGCCCGAGTAATTGAAAAGGCGACTGGCTTCGAACATAGTCTGAGCCAATGCGACCATTTTCGCGCATAGTTTGGTTCTTTCTATCTCTAGGTCAGCTCTAGGATAGCACTTGGCATGATCCGTGACGTTTGGCCCTTCTTGGATTCTGGCCTGATATGCTTTGAGCATCATGTCTAAGTCTTCAGGAGTGGGATCAGCTAACACTGATCCTACTCTAGGGGGTGGTGGGATTTGATAAGGCGATGGGGAAGGTGGTGAGTCGGATAGAAATGGGAGTGGTGGAGGCGGGGTGATGTGAGAGGGAGTTTGAGCTGTGAGTTCAGTTATCCTCGCTTTGGTTTCTCTTATGCTTTCCTCCAGCTCACTCATCTTTTTGGCCCATTGTCGTTTCATTCTTTCTCGACTATCTTTCCATGCTCTAGTCCTTTTCTTTGTCACGCTCTCGGTTTCACTAGCCTCTGGGCCCTTTTCCTTGCTTGTCTCTTGGTTTTGCTGTAAAGCCTGAGCTCTAGTGACTACCTGCACTGGTGCAGTGGAAGTGACGCTTCCTGAGGGATCTACAACCAAACCGATCACATTGATAGGAGTGATTTTTGGCATATTATTAGGGTTCTTAGGACAATCTCGTAAGAGATGCTCTTTTCCACAATCTTGGCAGAAACCTTGGATAGTCACTGACTGGGGTTGTGTAGGTGGAGGCAAGGGACAATCACGAATGAGATGATCTCCTTGGCATCTGTAGCACGGTCCTCTTGGGAATGGAGGTCTTACTTGCCTAGGTTGAGGCCTGGGGTTGGGGTTTGCATACATGACATTCGTGTAATCTGACTCCCAACTAGGTTCACTTGGTTCCTCACTATAGTAAGACTCACCGTGTTCTGGAGACTGCATGTAGTAAGCCTGGGGACTATCGACATGTGTAGAATCAAAGCTATGGTCACTTGGGTCATTTTCCGAGATCAATGGGGTTACTGGTACTATGGCTCTATTCAGGTTCTCTTCTGCGACAGTATACTTTACTGGAATCACGTTAGCGGGGTTTGGGGGCTGTTGAGCTAGTACTGGTTGGGGTCTCTGTTGGGCCTGATATTGTGGTTGGTAGGTTTGTTGGGGTCTAGCATATTGTGGTGGTGGATTTTGGTTTTGGTATCTGCCTTGTTGGTAGGGCTGCGGGTAGGGTTGCCTAACAGTCTGCTTGTTGTATGGGCAATCTTGCGCGGTGTGGTTGGTGTATTTCCGTTCTATGGTGCAGTACTGGCTACTAGGGTTTACTTGGGGTTGAGCCATAATGGGACAGACATTCGCCATATGGTCACCACCGCATGTATAGCACCTTTTTACAGGAGCAAACCTTGGAATTTGTTTGCTAGTCACACCTAATTTCTGAGCTACCTTCTCAGCAAGTTCCTCGATTGATGTAGATTGCATGGAAGAGTGGCTAGATGCGCTATCTGAATCTTTATAGATTTTGGAAAGCTCTAGCTCTTCCCCTAGGTTATCCTCAATGTCAATGCACATGCGTACACACTCTTCTATAGTCCTAGGGTCCTTCAGATACACATAGGATCTCAATTTCGTACTCAACAATCCATCAAGGAATAGGGCTACTTGTTTAGCCGATGTGGGTAGCTCCGAAATAGGACATCTTTCAAGGTATTGCCTAAATCTTCTTCCTGCAAGTCTCACAGTCTCTTGCGGGGTTTGCTTGAAGCTGTGAATCAATGAGGAGGTATTGTGTCTTATGCCGCTCTTAGAGAACTCTACAATGAATGCCTCTAGGAGTTGGTCTATGCTCCTGAACTGACGCTCATCTAATGGCTGAAACCATGTGAGTGCTGTGTTCCTAAGGGTTAGACCGAAGGCATTGTACTGCGTGAACAAATCCTCCACTTGTTCAGCTCTCAAGACTTGCTTGAACTCCGCCACATGATCATAGGGATCTCCTGTGCCGTCAAAGTAATTCTTCATGGACTTAACTAGCTGGGTGGGTCTCAAAGTTCTTGCGTGCTCTCTAGGCCTCGGCAGAGGGAATCCATCTACATTTCTTTGGTTCCTGTGGGCTCTATGCATCTCAGGTTCTACCCTATTCGTCTCTGTTCTCGTTCTTTCTCTGCCCACGGGGTTGGCGAAACTTACTTCTGGTTTATCCCTACTTCTATCTCTTTGTGTACCATGAGCTTGGGAAGTTCCAGCCCCAGGGTGATCATAGGATACATTTGATCTTGGTTGGGGAAAAATAAATTCACCCTTCCAAGTGTAGGCATGCCTATCATTTTCTGTCACCACAAAGATCCGTCCTGAAGCATGATCTAAGTAGGTCACTCTGCCTGGGCTATCCGGATCCTTAAGCTCATAGATCATGATATTTCCTATGTCTGTGGGCTGATTAGACTTATACCTCCAAAAGGCTTCATCAGTTTCTAGATTGAGGAGCAACTCTATGCTCTTGTTGTCTTGGGGGACCCATTCAGGCGTGATAATCCTAGTGAGAACTGATTTACCTCGAGGGGTTCTAGGTTCCGCACCCATGTTCCCTTGTTCTAGGTCACCTAAGTCCGCTTCTGAGATTACATTCCCGAAGTCATCTGTCCTATCAGGGTGACTAGTGACAACATATATAGTTCCTTCTTTGTCCAGGTATGCACCATTTTCAAACTTGACAGCTGGATGTTCTAGTCCTATAGATTGGTCAGGGTTTTTAATCTGGACCACGGACCTTCCTAGGCCGTCCTCATAGATGCTAGCACCTAATCGGTTGGTCCTAAGGTATTCCAACTGTGTTTTGTAAGGGCCTTCTACCCTGTACAAATAAGGCACTCCTGAACTTCCCGTCGGTCTGTCCATGCCTTGAGACATTTCTGACTCACTGGTCTCAGAGCTAGGGTAGTATGAGTGGTGGCTCAACTGCTGGGCCCAAGACCTTGCAGTGTGATTGACACTAGCCTCTGAAGACCTAAGGCTTTGTCTCTCTCTTGCTAACTGTCGTCCTGATCTAAGGTTCATATGCCTAACCGATTATCCCAATTTTTCCCGAGTACAACCTCGTTGCCAATCAATTGGTACCAGTCACTTGATTCTTTTTAGTTAATTATTGTGTTTATGGTCTTGTCTGATATCACATCGTCAGGAACACTTGAATGTTCTTCGTACTTTCAGGTTGATCGTTCCACGTTAGGTTCTTTTCCCTTAGGTTATCGACAGTACAGTAACTAAGTTTTTAGCTTGAACTTGAGTTTTTTAATAGTCTTCAACTTGGTAACTGCCTATCGTTGCCTGACTTACTCCTATCTCTACTCGTTCTTAGCTTGAGCTAGGAAATGACAGAGGGAGTTGAGAATAATCCAACCTTACTTGTTGATCCCTTGCTTTATGGTGCTCAAGAACCCGGTTCTCAAGCTCGCAAAGAAGCCTTGCTTTGTACGCTCTCAGTTGCTCTCAATGGACCTATAAAAGATCCACGGTTAGCTCAATGCTTATATTCAAAGGACAGAACCAACCACTTTCATTCATGTGACACAAACACACATTTGCATTGTGACTTTTAGGAAAATAATTCTAAAGACCCCTGGCTTTGATCCCCCTGGGTATGTTCAACTTCAAAATACCCTCTCTGAAAATCAATGCATTATCTTTATAAAAAACAGTTGAGGGCGTGTAGTATATGCTACGAGCTTTCCAACAAGCCCAAGAGCTCAAAAATTGGATTTCGTATGAAAAAGTTAGGACCGTTCAGGGTTTAGGGAGTTAAATCAGGGTTCAATACAAGCTAACAGTCGAACAGGAATACTCGCATAGCTTGTGGCACGGCCTAACAATGCAATACCACACCTTAAAGCTTGCCCCACACTTAAACACAATTTAGACCAATCACTTTGCCTTAAAAATTTGACCTAATTTGCCCTTCTAACGTGTTCGCAAAGTCTGTCGGTCGCGATTGACAGGTCAGTCGCGATCGACGTGTCAATCGCGATTGACAGGTCCGTCGTGGCTGTCAGTCGCGATTGACTGGTCAGTCGCGATTGACAGGGGTTACGAAAAGTCAATCAGTCGTGGTCAAAGCGTCGTTGACTCTGTCGGTCGCGATTGATGAGTCGATCGCGATTGACAGGTCGGTCGCGAGGGTCTGTCGATCGTGGTCAAACAGTCGTTGACCGTGTCGGTCGCGATTGACAGAGCCGTCGTGGTCTGTCCGTCGTGGTCAAACCGTCGTTGACTGTGTCGGTCGCGATTGATGAGTCGATCGCGATTGATGACTCGATCGCGATTGACACGTGTCAAGCGTATGGTCAGTCGGTCGTGGTCAATCGGTCGTTGACTCTGTCGGTCGCGATTGACAGAGCCGCTGTGGGCTGTCGGTCGCGATTGACGTGTCGATCGCGATTGACAGATCTGTCCGTCGTGGTTTGTCGATCGCGATTGACAGAGCGATCGCGATTGACAGAAATCTGTGGAATTTCAAAAAACTAAACACATTTTTGGGAAGCCCTTGGCCTGTAGGTCATGGATATGCACTTTGTTTAGCAATTAGAGCAATTTTTCTGTCGGTCGCGATTGACAGAGCTCGGCGACACACAGACAGTTACACAGATTTCCGTACCTGCGCAGCGTGCTGGGGATGATGATGCGGCCTGTACCTGCAGAAAGCTCACAAAACATGCAAAAAACAGCACATGCAAATTTGCTCTCTCGCTCTCTCTCACAAGTGAAATGAGGGAAATGAGGTGGAGATGGGGATATAGTCAAAAAACTGAAATTTTCGCGATGGTGGAGATGGACGTGGGAGATGGTGATGATGATGATGGTGATGAAGATAGTGAAGAAAGTAAAAGAAAATCGATGAGAGTGAAGAAAATACCTACAACTCCAACGCGTCAACTCTACGTCTTACCATCACACGCTCGTCCTCAAAGCTCGATCCCCGGCAACGGCGCCAAAATTTGGTGTAGCTCAGTGATGAGTAGCACCTCCTTTAATGTCAATCCGGGAAGACGTGAGGATGGTATGAAGACCTCGAGCAAGTGGCGGCACAAGTGCGTGAGTGAGAAGCACACAAGTATGCACACACATACACACACACGCGCACACAAGGCAAGACAAAGAGTGAGAATCAATGGAGCTTTTTAGATTACTTTCACAAGCTCTTACAAGTTCGTTTCAATTACAATCTAACCTGAAAAATGAGCTCTCTAGCTCCTTTTATAGTTTTTGACTAGCTTTTGGCCCTGTCCAGACCTAGTGTCCGGCCTAGTTAAAAATTAGGTTCCAGGGCTTATTTGGGGGCTCAAACGAGATCTAAAAATTATGAAAATTGGTACGCAACTACTTCTAAGGCTCCTCAAGCTCAAGGACTCCTTGGCTTGCACAAAATGGAGCTACAAAAATGTGAAATGAGATTTACAATGATTATTAGTGATAAAAATCACTGTTGTTGTAGGGATTTCTTCTAGTGATCTGCCATACATATCTTCAAGCTCCCTACTTGCTCTTCTCCCCTGCATGTCCATCTCTCTGGTTTGCATTAATGTCTTGAAAAAATATTGGCCTACTTGCCAGATCTTCTTTGACTGCCCTGTTTGCTCGTGCTGTCCCTTCGCTCTGACTCCCTTCTTTGACTTTCATGTCTTGTACGTCCTGGTGTACCAAGGCTACTGCCAACAGCATATTTTGCTTATTCCTTATACTTTTGTGCATTCCATACACTCAACCCTATGTGTATCACTCTCATAAAAGTATTTTTTCTAATTGTAATCACGCTGGTCGCTATGGGCATTTGAAGTTCATTGTCTCTTCCATAGATAGTAAGTTTTTTGAGCTAGTCGACCCGCGAACCTATCTGTTTTGTATCGACTCAGTCTCTTTGATGCTCCAAAGTACATAGTGTGTTTCTTTGCACTTATAGCATGCCTATAAGGTCTATTTGAGTCTCCATAAGCTCAAGGGCTGGTCTTGTGCCGGTTGGCTTGACCAAACTTCATCGCTTCGAAACGCACTTTCTACCTTCTACAAGCTTCTCGAAGTTCTTTCAGTGGGCACCCATTTGCTCCCTTGCTCACACAATCAATCCTAAAGACACAGTCAATGAAGTCAATGCTACCTGGTGAAGTACATTAAAGAGTTCTTCCATAGTGTGTACACTCCATTGGGGTACCAAAGTGGTCAATGAAGGTTGAAACCAACCCTAGATAGATCTGGGTGCCTAAGATTTGCTTATGAGATCAATTAGCCACACATGAACCCTTAGAAATTAAAAAGCTCTCATCGATCCCAAACCCTCTGAAACTTGTTGTTGAACACAAACCCTCATGTAAATTCCAACATAGACTTACTTGGCAATGCGTACCTAGAACATCCCATGAACAAGGGGAGTCATCCCGAAAACCGTTTATATGTTTTCACACAAAAAAGTTGTAATCCCATAAGGGAAGTATGGAAAGTCAAGTCATGTAACACCCTTAAATAATATTAGATGCATTCATAGCCCATTGCATTCCCCAAGTATGCATCTAGGTTAACCATTCACCATATTCACCTTCACCCACATTAACCTCACACATAACATTCACTAGCTCAATAACATTCAAATGTCACGTTAGTATTGTGAAGGGAACAAGGTCTCATCAAGTTTCTAATATAATAATAATGTGACTCTTCTTCTTCTAGCAGATCCAAAGAACATTGACTATTATCGTCATCATGGTTGAAGCAGCAAGCACTAGTTCCCAAGCAGGCACAAGTCATCAAATGATAGATATTGATACCTTGCCTATTGTCAAAAGACCTAAGAAAAGACCACACACACTACTACATCTTCAAAAAATATCCATTTAGAATCCCCCTGTGGGACACACTAAGAAAGTCAATCCCCACTCTCATTGGTTCAATGAGATGGCTAGACCCCTTGAAGATGCAGCTTATATCTGGGAAGCCGAATTTCAGTTTGACAATGTATGGGGCAAGTATTAGTTCTTTGCGCAAGAACCAAAAAAGCTACAAAATATGGAGGAACTTCAACTGATATGGCACAAGGCAAGCTTAGCCGAATATTTTAGTGCACAACTACCTAAATCAGATTTCATGTGATGTTACTACCTTATCAACACTATGCAACCGAACAAGGACAAGAAGATAGCCAATACCTTTTTTATTCCATTTTTGACACATGGGAATGAATTGAACAAGTTCAAGCTCACCTTTAACCTAGTTTGGGGAGTTGTTGATATGCAAGGCATGCACATTCCCATAGAGAAGAGATGTTAGTACTAGGTAAAATGAAGAATAGGAATCTTACTAAGCTAAATGATATGGTAACCATGATCCCAAACATAGTTGTCCATCTCATAATATGTATACAACACTTTGTTGGTCTAGGACAAGAAGAATTTACTCAACCACATAAGGAAGTGTGGTTTACTTTATACCTAGAAGAAACCCATAACATGACCATCAATCTACCATTTTGGATTATGGAACAAAGCCATGCTACCAACCAAAGATGGACCCATAAGGTGATCTTGAATGGTTGTTGCGCTCTTACCCATATCATTTATCAATGTCTCGCCTATGATATTCCTATTTAGAGAGATTTATCTTGGAACATAATTCAACAATTCAAAAGCAAAAAGGAATTAGCACCCCCATCAAAGAGAATGAGAGGATCAATTCCTTGTGTGAAACCACGAGGAGCTACCTTGATGTGAGATATCTCCCTAGCACCAGAATGTGTAGTATGCCCATTCACTATTAGGTTAACAACGAGAAGTAGAGATGGCCCTCAGTTGATAGTCACGTCGGTACCATCAGATTTAGAGTTTCATGAGTGATTAGTCAAAAGAAGAAGAGCATCAAGAACAATGACAAGAAGAGAAACATGAACATAAAAAAGAACAAGAACAAGATGACAAAGAACATGAAGATGAAAGAGATGAATGTGTTGCCGCTTACATTGCACAGCTACAAGGGTTATATGACACAATAACAGCTCTATAAGAAAGAGGTTGAATCTCATTCCACACTAGCCATTACTGGTCAATCAAATATTGGGAGAAGAAGTTGTTGACCCACAATTTGTCAAATCCCTCAACCTTCTAGTACTGACATGTGGAATAGTTGAAGCCATCCAAACCATGATGTAGAGACCTCGACCTCAATATGACCAAAGGTAAATTGACACTAGGCCAAGGCTAGAAAGAACATCCAAATACATATCATAGAGTCTAAAGCCACCACTACTCATGAAGAAACCTTGATTGTGACTATTGATATGATAATAGAAAATTTTCTTGAAACCTCGCATATTCACCCCGACACCCTCCATCCCCACCCAGAACCCAAGAAGCACAAACCAAAAGCACACTCACCTAAGCCACCCAAGTAGAGCAGCCAATTTTCCATATACCATCCCATTCACCATTGCATACTGAAGATACCAACCATAGGAACCACTAAAGTAATAACCTCTACACCTTCCTTTAGTTTCCCTGCCCATATCTCCACATAGAATTATTTTCTTCTATCAATAACCCATTGTACACTGAAAGAACTTGGAGAAGCTTGTAGGAGTTAGAAAAGTGTGTTTCAAAGCGATGAAGTTTGGTCCAGCCAACCGACACGACCAGCCCTTGAGCTTATGGAGACTCAAATAGACCTTATTGTCATGTGGTAAGTGCAAAGAAATGAACTATGTACTTTGGAAAATCAAGGAGAAGGATTCGATACAAAACAGATAGGTTCACGAATCGACTAGCTCAAAAAACTTATTATCTATGGAAGAGACCATGAACTTCAAATGCCCATAGCGACCAACATGATTAAAATTAGAAAAAATCCTTTTATGGGAGTGATACACATTGGGTTGAGTGTATATATTGCACAAAAGTATAAGGAATAGGCAAAATATACTATAGGAATGAATTTGACACTCAATGGTGGTACCTCCTATTTTTCAGGAATACGTAGAGATTGACCCTGAGACAGACAAACTAAGATTTCTCCCAATCTACTAAACCAAATGCTATGAAAATTTACTCTCAAAGACTAGACACTAATATCTTTCGAATGAGCCATGTTTGAGCAAATTTGGAGCTCTGAAGAGAGAGCAACAGCCTCTGCAAATTACTATTGGCGAAGAAGATGATGCAAAAAATTGAAGGAGCAAGACAATGATGGTCACGTGTATGTATATTGCTTCCATGTATTGTACAAGTGATTTCAAATCTTTATATAGATTCTAAAATTTCTCCACAAGTTCTACAAGTGGATTTTGAATTTAAATGAAGGTGGGAATGGTAGTTGGAGGGAATCAATTCACTTTCCTACATCTAGGAAATGAAGATCTAGTTTGATCTACTTTTAGATGATTGATTGCTTGACTAAATGCAACTCAACCACCACAAATTCACGGGATTTGGGCTCTATCTTTCTTATTTTACATATGTAAATCTCAAAGCGTTTACAATGGTAAAAGATCCATGAAAAAGATTTTTGAAAATACAATAAGTGAGCATAAGAAAAAGAACTCTCCAATGGATATTCTTTCGATGTGATAGCCTTTGATGTAGATCAAATACACCTCAAGCATAGTGTAAGCTTGATGTTCCAACAACTCCCCCTCAAGCTAAAGTATGCTTGAGTCTTCATTCTATGATAGGTTGAATACCTGCCATAGCTTTGAATCTACAAAGATTTATTCCATCAAGTGCCTTCGTCATCATATCTGCTACTTGCTTTTCAGTTGGAACTTGTCACTAGATGCATGGAACTTACATTATCTCCAAACTTACATTTCAGTTTGGAACTCAGAAGTCCCAAATTTGTATACAATGCCTTTAACCATATTGCCTCTTGAGTTTCTATGGTCAAACCTCTCTACTCTGCTTCCATCGAGGATAAAGCAACTGTTGGTTGCTTCTTGGAACTCCATGACACTTGAACCTGCAAATGCTAAGTAACCAAGATTACTTCTTCTATCATCCTTAGCTCCTGCCCAATCTGTATCTGAATAGATTTTGATATCCAAATCTGAAGAGTAAGGATAGAATATACCTTCGTTGGTTGTACCTTTGAGATACTTAAGTACTCCATTAGCCGCATCCATGTGTGGTCTTCTCGGTGAGTGCATGAATTGACTAAGCACTCCCACACTATATGAGGTGTCTACCCTTGTATGAGTAGCATATATCAAGCTACCTACCAAGCTTTGATACTCTTTAATGTCTTCAATTTTCTCACCTTCATAAACACTAAGTTTATGATGTTGGAAATGAGGTAGGCCCATTGCTCATATCACAAGGTTCCATAGGTCCAAGGTTCCATAGGTCCAACATATACAACATAGAATCTAGCAATCTTCCAATATTGACAAAACATGAACATACCACACTTAATCGCACAAATGATGAGACAAAGATAGAGAGAGACTAGACAACATGTGTAAAGTGTGATGTAAGCCACTGCTTACTCATATTATCATATATACCAATGTTCAATGTACAATGTGGGAGCAAAACTCTCAACCACTCTATGTGAACAGTAATAGATGGATGAGTGAATGTACAAATATAACAAAACATATTCAAATGTATGGATAGGAATCTGAATATATATGAGATGTGTGACCTGAGAGGTTGTAGAAGAGTTTAAGGAAATGAGGTAGGTCCAAGGTTCCATAGGTCCAACATATACAACATAGAATCTAGCAATCTTCCAATATTGACAAAACATGAACATACCACACTTAATCGCACAAATGATGAGACAAAGATAGAGAGAGACTAGACAACATGTGTAAAGTGTGATGTAAGCCACTGCTTACTCATATTATCATATATACCAATGTTCAATGTACAATGTGGGAGCAAAACTCTCAACCACTCTATGTGAACAGTAATAGATGGATGAGTGAATGTACAAATGTAACAAAACATATTCAAATGTATGGATAGGAATCTGAATATATATGAGATGTGTGACCTGAGAGGTTGTAGAAGAGTTTATATGAGTGATAGAAAGAGGAAGGATCAGTCTAAAACTGATAATCAACAAACCCTTATCTAACCTTAGGTTATGGAAGACCCTAAGTCAGACACGTGTGTGAAAAGATCACATGCTTACAAAAGTAGCAAAAAATGATAACAAGTTTGCTATTAGAAATCCTCAAACTCATATGACCATACCTTCTCGAACACCTTATCCAAATATGCATAAAGCATATACGTACCGATTCTCTTGTACCTATGCCGAATAGGACTCGTCCTGATATGGATGTTACTGCCTCTATAAACTCCAAGTAGTATCTGTGTGCATAAAGAGAATATGTACCTGAATCCTTAACATAAGATGAAAATCCTATGTTAACCACCATCCAATGTCTTTGAAGTAAACCGAAATATTCATGTAGAAGACAATCTTCAAATACATCATGTAGATGGCCGATCCTCACCACCAAGTTGCTAATGAACAAGTCCTCTCCATGAGCAAGAGTGTGAGCACACTCTTCTCCTCTAAGAAGAACTCCATAGCCACTCCTCAACATGCTCCAAGATAGCACCATGGCTGCCCCATGTGCTACAAGCATCACCTCTATTGAGGTAGCAAAGCTTTCCAAAGCTTGTGTTGTAATAGGTGATGGATGATTTGATCAATGAGCCAAGTTCTTGTTATATAGCCTTGAGTATATCTTGAAAAGCTCCTTTAAAAGCATAACATGAAGCAATTCGTAGCGATTGTTTTAATAAAGCACAAGGCTTTTGTGATCGTGTTTGAAAAATGCCGTCCATCTTTAATATTGCACCTCCACATTCATTGTGTTTTATCTAAAAGAGTAAAAGCAAAAATTGCCGATCGTGCTACCCGCGGGACTCAAAGCTGCACCACCAGTTTGGGAGGACACGATTGTATCCAAGGCACCCAACATGGTTTGCTTTGGAAGGATTCAAAAAAAAGTCTATACATGCTGGACCTTCTGAGTAAAAATGGACCAATTCGACCAATTTTGACCAATGGGACATTGTTTCCAACAATCCCCCTTGCAATGTCATATTGGTACAAACTGAACTGGATTTTGCAAACTATCAAAAGCTACAAATTGTCATAAGCTTTAAACTTTTCTCCCCAAATTGACCTTCAAATGTTTTCTTCAAAAGTCTTCTTAAAAATTGAATTTGACTTTCTTTCAAAAAGCCTGAACTTGCTGAATATGAACCATAATACTTGAGAAAATATGCAAACTAGATATCCAATAGTGTACTCATCAAGCAATCACTGCTTGACAACAGATGTAGCAAGTACTGACTTTGAACGTGCTATCTCTTGTCTTCACAAACCTGAAAACATACACTAGGATCCATATATTTGCAGTTACCTTACAAAAAAGGTTTCTCAACGTACTTCTGCTGTTTCATGTAAATACACTAAACAGAAATGTCAAGTCAAGTCAACTCAACTTAACTCAACTGAAATCAACTCATGAGTCTCATCAAAAAATCTATGATGTCATCATGCCTTCATCCTTGTTGAATCTGTAAGTCCTCCATACCTCTTTCCTTCATAATCTGGTATAAACGTATATGTGCGCACTTCTTAAACATACCTCTCTGAAATATCAAATTTCTCTTCAATAGAACTTTAGAACCTTCTCCTGAACAGGAAGATCCTAATATGAACTTTTTCCAGACATTCTCCTTCTTCTTTCTTCTTTCAAAGCTGGAACATAAAGAGAACCTGACAAAGGAAATATAGGAATACCTAAAATAGGAATACCTGTAGGTATGACTTTGCATTCTTTTACATATGACTTAAAATAAGTCTTTATGTTTCATCACCCCCTTGGATGACTTAACACTAGTATCCAGAATTCTTCAAATATATCAGACTTTATGAATTGGAATATCTTCCTTCTTTCAATAAATCTGATCTTCAGTGATCAATACGTGTATCCGAAACAAAATCTCTGAACCCTTTTTATTAGCATTGTGCACATGCCATTAGCTTTCCCTATCATTACTCAGCTTCCCAAATTATAGAATAAGGTTAGCTGATTTATCTTAAAAACCTTGCTAAAAGCATTTTAGGATTCATAACCTTCTGCAACATAACAAGTATCTTCTTCAATTCCTCTCCAACACAAATATGAAAGAATCTGAATCTTTGACTTACTTCCTCCAATGCCTGTGTAGAATCTGCTCTCATCAAATCTTCAAGACTGAATGTTTGATTTGTTACCTGAATGTCTCTAAGTGTCCATGCTTCTCACAAAGTTGTAAAACTTGTGCAAGTTGATACTTCATATCTTCATATTCTACCCGGGTGAAATGTGATAGTACCTGCTTGATTTTCTTTTGGCTAATTCCACTTCTGAATCAAGTAATAGGATCTGATGGAACACCTTTTTGAATACAAACATGTATCCAAAAGTCTAGACAATCATAAAAAGTAGATCTTCAATTGATTGGTACATCAAAAAATTAAATTTTCCTGAATTTTTCTGAAAATACTGAATATGAGGTAACTTTTCCAAACATAAAACCTCTCTTCAAGTCTCCAACATCTGCTACAAAAAACTCTTTTACCTAAAGAGTTAGATAAAGAAGAAATATACTTCTCTACAACTTGTCATATACCAAGTAGCTCTATATTGACACTCCAAGAATTCTTTGAGGGATCAAAACATATATCTGCTGCTTTTCTTTCTCTCAATGTAATTCTTTGTCAAATCTACTAAATCATGACCAAGTATCATGCAAAACAAGAAAATTGCTTCTTCTTTAAGCTATCTTTTTCACAAGATGTTCTTGTAGACTTGTCTTTGGATGTAGAGGATAAAGTAGGAAAAATATATGGAAAATATGAGAGACATGAAAGTCTTGCTTTTCTTTTGGAAATGTTGGACTTTCGTCTTTTGCATCTTTCTTCCACCTGATGATGTCAACAACTTCAAACTTCTCTTCCATACCTTTTTTTTCTCTTCATCTTGAAGTAGCAAGCACTCTTAACTTCTTCAAATGAACTTTTCTCTTCCTCTAGTGCTAAGAGTAAGAGACAAAACAAATATGGTATACAAATGGAAGTGAACATAGATTCATGTTTTATCATCTCCTCATATCTCTAAATCAAAAACTCTGCTTCAAATGTGACTCATATGACTGAATTCACCAGCCTTTTGTATGAATGATGAATTACCTTTCTAGAGTGACCTTCTCTAGAAACAAAATGTGAGAAGAAAACTTCTAACCAACTTACAGCTAAAGATTGGCTGAAAACAAAACTCATCCCATCTCCAAATTTGTCTTCTTAGATGAGCTTTCAAGAGATCAATCAAAAACTCTCCAGAAAAACATCTAGATACTTGTCTTTGATGTAGCCTTTAACTTTCAAATAATGAAAGTGTTTAAAAGCACTCCTTGAATCCTTCAAATCTCTTCATAACTGCTCTTCTAAGATATGACCTGCAAATGATAATCTGATAGTAGAAACTGATACCTATGATTTGATGTTGATCTGATTCCTTCATCTTCTCCAAACCATTGTTTTTCCTTGAATTTGAAGTAGCCTTCTCTTCATCAATTCAGGAACTTCAAACAATACTTTTGTAAAGTATTTGCATATTCTTCCAAAAATATTCGGCTGCTAATAGATCATTAACTTCATACTCCACACTGATGAATACACATGTGACTGAATTGTCGAATTCTCAAATCTCTACTCATCTAGATTAAGTGTGTATGTCAAATGTCAAATATTAAAAGATGCTCTTAAATCATATGTTGTAAACCTGGAAGCCTGGGAACCTGGGAATCTAAGAGCCTGATTATTCTGCTCATATCACAGGTCCAAGGTTCCATAGGTCCAACATATACAACATAGAATCTAGCAATCTTCCAATATTGACAAAACATGAACATACCACACTTAATCGCACAAATGATGAGACAAAGATAGAGAGAGACTAGACAACATGTGTAAAGTGTGACGTAAGCCACTGCTTACTCATACTATTATATATATCAATGTTCAATGTACAATGTGGGAGCAAAACTCTCAACCACTCTATGTGAATAGCAATAGATGGATGAGTGAATGTAGAAAATTTAACAAAACATATTTAGATTTATGGACAGGAATCTGAATATATATGAGATGTGTGACCTGATAGGTTGTAGAAGAGTGTATATGAGTGACAGAAAGAGGAAGGATCAGTCTAAATCTGATAATCAACAAACCCTTATCTAACCTTAGGCTATGGAAGACCCTAAGTCAGACACGTGTGTGAAAAGATCACATACTTACAAAAGTAGCAAAGAATGCTAACAAGTTTTCTATCAGAAATCCTTAAATTCATATGACCATACCTTCTCGAACACCTCATCCAAATATGCATAAAGCATATACGTACTGATTCTCTTGTACCTATGCCGAATAGGACTCCTCGTGATATGGATGTTACTGCCTCCATAAACTCCAAGTAGTACCTGTGTGCATAAAGAGAATATGTACCTGAATCCTTAACATAAGATGAAAATCTTTTGTTACCCACCATCCAATGTCTTTGAAGTAAACCGGAATCTTCATGTAGAAGACAATCTTCAAATACATCATGTAGATGGTTGATCCTCACCACCAAGTTGCTAATGACGAAGTCCTCTCCATGAGCAAGAGTGTGAGCACACTCTTCTCCTCCAAGAAGAACTCTATAGCCACTCCTCAACATGCTCCAAGATAGCACCATGGCTGCCCCATGTGCTAAAAGCATCACCTCCATTGAGGTACCAAAGCTTTCAAAGCTTGTTTTGTAATAGGTGATGAATGATTTGATCAATGAGCCAAGCTCTTGTTATATAGTCTTGAGTATATCTTGAAAAGCTCCTTCAAAAGCATAAAATAAAGCAATTCGTAGCGATTGATTTAATAAAGCACAAGGCTTTCTGATCATGTTTTAAAAATGTCGTCTATCTTTAATATTGCACCGCCACGTTCATTGTGTTTTATCTAAAAGAGTAAAAGCAAAAAGTGTTTATCGTGCTACCCGCGGGACTCGAACCTATGCCGCCAGTTTGGGAGGTCACTATTATATCCAAGGCGCCCAACATGGCTTGCTTTAGAAGGATTCAAACAAAAGTCTATACATGCTGGACCTTCTGAGTAAAAATGGACCAATTTGACCAATTTTGACCAATTTTGACCAATTTTGACCAATTTTGACCAATGGGACATTGTTTCCAACATATGATTCATCTCCAAAGGTGTACCTACAGGTTTTGTGTTCTCCATTTTGAACTTGAGAAGAAAATCTTGAATGTATCTTCTCTGAGTCAAATACATTCCTTCATTTGTGTATATCACCTGCATACCTAGGAAATATGTGAGCTCACCTAGGTCACCGATTTTGAACTCCTCTTGCATGTGTCTCTTGATCCTTTGAATGCCATTTAGATCATCACATGTCACAATAATATGATCTACATATACACATAGATAGATAACCTCATCGTGATCCCTTTTGATGAATAGAGAAGGATCTGAGCTGCTAGCTTTGAACCCTTGATCTTGAAGGTATGTAACTAACCTGTAATCGCAAGCTTTAGGAGCTTGTTTCAATCCATACAATGCTTTATTAAGTCTGCAAACATAAGATAGATGATTAGGGTCTTCAAAACCTGGTGGTTGTGACATGTATACCTCTTCATTTATCCAACCATTTAAGAATGCATTTTTTACATCAACTTGGAGGAGCCTCCAATTCCTTACAATAGCTACACTTATCAATGTCCTCATTGTAGTCATCTTTGCAACTGGTGAGAATGTTTCCTCATAGTCTATACCATGAGTTTGATAGCATCCTTTGGCAGCTAATCTCGCCTTGTACCTGCAAACTGATCCATTTGAATTTCCTCGAACTTTATATACCCATCTGCAACCAATTACCTTTTGATTCAATGACATTAGAACCGAATTCCAAGTGTCCTTCTCCTTCAATACATCTATTTCTTCTTTCATGTCCTTTTCCCAATTAGGGTTTCCTGTTGCCTCTTCATAGGTTGAGGGTTCCTCTGAAATAGAGTCTTTTGCCAAGTAGATTGAATGCTTCGTAACAAATGTGGAATCATATCCATACCTTTCTGGTTGTTTCTCCTCTCTTACTGTAATTGATGAGAATTAGAATCAAGACCATATGGTAGAGTTACCTTTTGTTTGCCTTCATCATACCAAGACCTGTGTTCTTCAAACACAACATCTCTACTTGTAGTGAATTGCTTGGTTGAAGGATTATAGAACCTGTAGCCCATCTGAGTTGAATCATATCCAATAAACACTACCTTTGTTGCAGCTTCATCTAGCTTACCTCTTATTTGTGACGGTACATTGTAGCTCAGTGATGAGTAGCACCTCCTTTAATGTCAATCCGAGAAGATGTGAGGATGGTATGATGACCTCGAGCAAGTGAAGGCACAAGTGCGTGAGTGAGAAGCACACTAACATGCACACACATACACACACACGCGCACTCAAGGTAAGACAAAGAGAGAGACAATGGAGTTCTTTTAGATTACTTCAAAAGTGCTCATACAAGTCTAGATCAATTACAAGCTAACCTAAAAAATGAGCTCTCTAGCTCTATTTATAGTTTTTGACTAGGTTTTGGCCGTGTCTAGACCTAGTGTCCCGCCTAGTTAAAAATTAGGTTCTAAGGCCTATTTGAAGACTCAAATGAAGTCTAAAAATTATGAAAATTGGTAGGTAGCTACTTTGAATGCTCCTCAAGCTCAAGGACTCCTTGGCTTGCACAAAATGGAGCTACAAAAATATGAAATGGTATCTACAATGTCTTTTAGTGATGAAAATCACTATTGTTGTAGGGATTTCTTCTAACGATTTGACATACATATCTTCGAGCTCCCTACTTGCTCCTTCTCCTTGTGTGTCCACCGCTTTGATATGCTTTAGTGTCCTGAAAAAATATTGGCCTACTTGCCAGATCGTTGTTGACTACTCTGTCTGCTTGTGCCTTCTCTTCTCTCTGACTCCCTTCGTAAGCTTCCTGGCCTTGTGAATCCTTCAGTTCCAACACCCCCCCCTCTCTCGCGTCTGTCGTCCCTGACAGACCCTTGTTGGGTGGGTTGTTGGATGTAGTATTTTACAACGTCTTGTGCTAAGTGATGTTCTGCAATTCTCAACCCTTTGGCCAAGTCCGTGAGTAGAGCATCCCAATTTACCGGCCCGGGAACCTCAAGATGTGGTATCCGTAACTTTTCTGAATGGAGAGCTTGTTCCACTGCAAACAATTGCAATAAATGTGATGTTCTCGGAATGAATATCTTTGAATGATATTCCCAGAATCCCGTGACAAACATTTCTTCAAACATTTGTTTGAAGCAGGCTGGTAGATACTTTATACGCGCATGCCATGCATATACAACATTAATAGATGGTTTGGCGCTCATGTCGTAGACAAGGTCCTGATTATCTTCATTAAATCCAAGAGCTGACAGATGAGGTTCCTTGACATTCTTGAAGGTCCTGAAGGTGACCAACATGAGTTCAAAAATTTTAAGACACATTTGGGCCATGACATCTGGTACATTTTTGAACCGGACCCCCCAATGCCGAATCGTCGAAATCATATATCCTATGGTAGGTTGGCCTTTAGGTGGTGCTAAGTAGACATATTTGAGCCATTTCTCACATCCTTTGGTTGTCAGCACAGTTTTTGTGTATTCGGGCCACGACCTTCTTCGAAATACAGGGCAGTAGCATGGGTTGTATTTGATATACAAAGGCATGTTATTCCATGTCCTTACCATCTCAGGGTAGGTTTCCAGTAGACGAATCCTCCACGTAGGTTGATGTATATTTCCCTGCTTGGCACTTGCTGGGATGTCGTCCAGTGCAAACTGTGTAGCTGAGGTTGGTTCTTTTGAGGTGTGGTGCTTGATTTCAGCATTGTAATCCGCCATTAAGACACAGAAAGGAACATACAAATCGTCGGATGTGCCGATCCATCTATGATGGGAGAGGTTTCTAAAGTAATCCGATTTTATGACTACCTCTTCCAAACGTGACATAGACGCTATCTGAACTGCCACTCTGTCATCATGGGTTGTGGCCACTTTCTCTAACCTCTGCATCCATTCAGGAGCCTCGATCTCGATGGTGTCCATGCCCTCTTCTGTTTGCTTGCCCCCTGGTGCAGGCATGGGAACATATGGGTCTTCGAAGGTTTCCTCTATTTCAATTGGTACTAAGTCTTCAGGCTCGGGCTCTACAAGGGGAGAAGGTTGACGCTCGTATTGCATGACTTTACTTCGTAATTCTTCTAGTTCTGCTCTGAGTTTTTCGACTCCTTCAGACGTGTCAACTGCGGTTGTGACTTTGCTTGGTGACTCATGTTGGGTTGCGAGCTACTTTAATAGGTCATCGCTTTCTCTTTCTAATGTTGCATGGGCTTCCAGGAGGTCGGCAGGGTTTCCAACACAATTTGCATATTCGCTAAGGGTATGGCCTTGAATCTATCTGGGTCGATTTCCTGTGGGGAACCCTCCATGGATGCTTCCAAGTTTTCTTTGTTTTCTTTCTGTAGTCGTTTATTCTCCTCGAGTGCACTAGACATGTGTTTGCGTAAGAGGGCCAGGTTGCATCGAAGCTTGAGATTCTATGTTATCTGGGAGTGTAGCAGATCGTCCATTTGTTGTTTTTCTTCTGCATTTGATTGGGGTGGATTGGCTACTAACTGCTCATGTTGTTCCTGTAAAGTGACATACTGTTGTTGTAGTAGCCGCTTTTCCCTTTCTAGATCAATGAATCGTACTTGAAGTTCTTCATGGCTTCGGAAGAGTCTCGTATGTTGGTTATCCGGATGTTGGTAGTGTTGTTGTCGTTGAGACATACACTAATACATATTATTAAATACATTATTAATAGGGGTGGATGCGGAAAGGTTGTTGAATGCGGAAGGGAAGGGGAAGGGGAAGGGAAATGTGGATGTGGTGCTGGAAAATGGGGAAGTGAGAGGTGGGGGAATGGGAGATGGTGGGTGTATGGGGGGAGGGAGAGGTGCGGAGGTGGGTGATATGTCCATAAAATCAAAAGTGGATGCAGTGGTGGGAGTGATTGTGAATATGGGAATCGTGGATGCGGTGATAGTGGTGAAAGTGTACAGTGGTGTGTGCAATTGTGAATACGAACTACCAGGAAGTGTGATCGGGGGAATGAGGTTTTTCGTGGCTGCAGTTAGAATTACTGTGTCAGTGGCCATATAGACAAGAGAGGTGGAGATAGGGTGTGTGGGTTGTGTGGGTTGACTGATGGTCTGTGCTTCAGTATGGGTAGTAGACTCGGAGGCGGTGACAATAGTGGTTACACTAGTAGTGGGAGGTGAATGTGGTGGAGTTGGAGGCAGGGGTGGCAAAGGGGGTGACGGGGGTGCACTTGATGTATGGGTTTCCTCAGTATCTTGAACAGTGTGTGCAGTGCCCGTGGTTGTGGATGTTCCTTGTGGTTCTGATACTAATACATTCATCTGTTTTCCTGATCATGGGGGGCGTCTGCCATATCTTCGCTCCGTTCTTCGTGATTGTGCAAGGGCGGTATGCACCATCTCAGGTACTCCTAAAGCATCAGATATCATATCAAGTGTGGTGCGGTATTGCTCGTCTACTCCTTCCTCCTCAAGGACTTGGTTCATGAGAGCTTTTCCTGCTGCGAGGGACAGTTTATGTTGCTCTTGAACTCTGTTGATGGTATCATAGAGCTTTTTTAATTCCTTCGTATAAGTCGGGGCACCCAAGTACTTGCAGAGCTTCCTGATCATATTCCTACTCTTCTTCCTCGGATTGTCCACCATGTTCCTCCTCTTGTCCTTCTTCTTCACCCTCCACATTGACGACATCTGGTTGTCTGGGATGGGGTTGGTCTGTAGCAGTTCGTTGTCCACTAGCTTGCTCTACCTCGACTTCCGTGTTAACAGCTTCGATTATTCTGGCAACCTCCTCATCAGTTAGGTCTTCTAATGTGAATCCGTGAGGAAAATCTAGGTCGGTTGGTACAGGTGGGAACACCAGATTCGGTCCATCAGTGTTGTGTCTTGGTAATCTGATAGTGAAGGGTTGTACCCGCCTCGGAAGTCGTGGAGTTGTCTCAGGTGTCAGCATCGCACCGCGGGCTTGTGCACAGGGCATCTGAATGGCGCCTCTCATTTTCTTGGAGGGTGGCCCTACGATTGATAATCTACGTTGAAACTCTTGTACCCTGGTCCAAATTAATGCCCTCTGAACTGGCACATCATACGCCAAACATCTATACACAATCGTGGTGAGGGCACAACATCCATACAGTACAGACTTTTGTTTTTTATACCACCTTTGATGAGCCAAGTGGATTTGGTCGATAATTCAGTGGGGCATATTGATTGTCAAATCAAAGGCGTCAGCCAAGTATAGACTAAACCATATCTTCTTAGGTGGCATTGTGAACCTCTCTTGAGCGGGAAATGCAAAATGTTGCATGACCATTCGCAAGTGAATGGCAATTGTAGGTGTCACTGCCACCATGTCCTTTAATTTCGTCAGATTCCTATTCTTCATATTGTCAGGGACAATAGTCTCTTTCTCCATAGGAATGTGCATACCTTTCATGTATAGAGCTTCCCTTACCAAATTGATAGTCAACCTGAAGCGGTTGAGCTCATTGCCCCTTGTGAGAGATGGGAGGACAAAGGTGTTGTATCCCTTTTTCTCTTTGCTCGGAGTGAGGGTGCTAATCAAATATGAGCATCTTAGAAAGTCGGGCTTTGGCAATTGGAATTTGAAGTAATCGTAGAGTCCCGCCTTCTTCCATATAGGTTTCAGTCCTTCATTATTCTGCAGTTTCTCGAATTCTCTGGTGAAGAAGTGATACCTGCCCCAGCGCCCATTGAATTCTATCTCGGCCTCCCACATGTAGGTGCCTTCACCCAGAGATCCTGCCACATCACTAAACCAATGTGAATTTTTGCTGACTGGCATTGTGTGCCCTTGTGGAGGATTCTGAATCCGTATGGCGTGTAATGCCCTCAATGCCACTGGACGTTCCGTCAATTCCTCCTCAATGGGAAGGCTTTGAATGTCCACGACTTGGGGGCTGGTGCCTGCCTGGGAGCTAGTTCCTGCCGTATCTGCCATGTTACTTCTTGCCTCCTAACTCTGTGAGAATATAGAAACAGGTGTTAACATTGGAAAGGACAAGATAGAACCATTTTTGTCCCCATTACAACATTAACATGAGGTTCGAGAGAGATTAGTAGGTTATTAAGTGCTCGGTGCTTGTGCGTGTAGTTAGGAATTGGGTAGATGTTGCTCTAGCACAATGGTGAGAACCACGTTAAGAAGCTTCACCTCCTTAATGTCAATCCGCGGAAGAGGTAGGAGTGATATGAAGATCGTGAATGTGAGATGAAGTGAGAGTGAAGGTGAGAAGCATAGAAATGCACACACACATGCACACACACTACGAAGAGACAAGCAAGACACAATGGAAGGTGGGAAATTAGCTCTATTACTCAAGAACACTATTACAAGCTCAAAAGAACTCTAAACTCACACTAGCTCACACTAACTAACCTCAAAAATGAGCTCTCTAGCTCTTTTTATAGTTTCTAGACTAGTTTTGATCGGTTTCACATCTAGTGACCGGCATAGTTAAAAATTAGGTCCTAGATGCTATTTGGAAGGGTAAACGATGTCTAAAAATAACGAAAATTGATACGCTTGTTCTACCTAAGCTACTCAAGCTCGAGGACTCCTCGGCTTGCACAAAATGGAGCTATGGATTACAAAATGGGGTTTTCTATGTTACATATGTTACAATAGTGATAAAAATCACTGTTGGAGGTTTTTGGATAGTATTTGAAAACATAATTCTTTGAAAAATGATTCGACTGGCTCACTGCTCCGTCGTTACATGCTTCCGTGTCATTTGTGCCTCTGGCTGCTTCCAACACCCCCCTCCCTCTCACTTCTGTCGTCCCTGACAGAACCTTGCTGTGAGGTCTGCCGGATATAGTTCTGTAGGAGGTCTTGAGCGAGGGTGTGCTCGGAGATACGAATGCCTCGGGCCAGGTCTGCCTTGAGTTTCTCCCAGTCGATTGGTTGCGGTTCTTCCGGTGGCGGGAGCTGATAATGTGTGGAATAGACCATTCGTTCACAGGCAAATAATTGTAATAAATGTGTAGGCCTGCTTATGAATACCTCTGAATGGTATTCCCAGAAGCCGGTTGTGAACATCTCTTCGAACGTCTGCTTGTAGCACGCCGGTAGGTACTTTATTCTGCAGTGCCAGGCATAACACACCCGTAGCGATGGCATTGTACTCATATCATATACCAGATCGAAATTGCCATGCTCAAAGCCCGGGGTGTTGACATGTGGTGCCTTGATGCGTCGGAAGACTTTAAAAATCATTTGCATCATGTCAAAGATTTTGACAGTCATATGCGCTGCTATATCATCCATATGCTTTAATCTAGGGAGCCAGTGGCGAATTGTAGCCATCATGTAGCCAACAATTGGTAACTCAATGGGTGGCTTAAAATAGGGGTAATTCAACCAGTCTTGGCACTGCTTATTTTTTGTACCTTAATAGCAAAGGCAGTCCAGGAGCGGCGTCGTGGTACTGGTCCCCAACACGGATTGTACTTCAAATGCAAAGGTGCCTTTACCCATGTACTCATCATCTCTGGATACTGCTGTAGTAAATCTTTTCGCCACTCTGGTTGATAGATCCTTCCTTTCTGTGCATCTAGTGGCAAATCAGCCGCCTCGAATTGAGTTGCATGCGATGGTTTCTTACCTGTCTCTTTCTCAATGGCTAACTGGTATTCGGCCATTAACATGAAATACGGTTTATACTGTAGCTCATGCCCAGATATGTATCGTCGCGGGGCCAAATGAGCAAAGAATGGAGACTGTAATATCTTTTCTTCTATCATCGCCATGGCATGTAATTGTGCCTCTACTCTCGCTGAGTGCGTTGTTCCAAGTTCCTCAATAGATTTCATCCACGCGGGGGTCGGAAGTTCGTACGTCATCTGACCTTTGGTCGTGACGCATCCGCCTGGGATGGGTTGTGGCTCGTACGCTTCTTCAAACGTTTCCTCCACCAGGATGGTGACCGTTTCTTCCTCAGCTGGAAGCTCAGGTGGGGAATCTGGCCTTGGTGGCGCTTCATATACTGCGATCCTTGATTCAAGGTGTGATACCTGGGCCCGTAATGAGTTGAGTTCCTCTAGGAGGTCAGGAGAGGGGTCCACAGGTGCTGGTATGTCTTGGTGTGCCGGTTCTCGTAACTGGAGTAATTTGTGATCTTCTTTGAGTTTCTGTAACTCCTCGTTCATGCGGTCGTATTCATCTAGTAATCTTACATGATCGTCTAGCAGCATCCTCATCGAGTCTGAAGGAATGGCTTTGAACCTGCTAGGACTGAGTGGTTGGTCTGGGTGGTCGAGCGCTGCTTCTAAGTTTTCTCGGTTCTGATCCTGTAAGCGCTGGTTTTCTTCCTTGGCGGCTGCTAGGTGTCTTCGTAGTAAGCCCATGTTTCGTGTTAGAGTTGCATTGCGGACTGTCTGGGCTCTTAATAAGTTATCCAGGTCAGTAGTTGCTTCCTTGGTCTTTTCTTCGCTTTCTAGTTCCAATTTGTGATAAGCCTCGCGTAATTCCTGGTATCGGGTGTTCAGAGAGGCATTCTCAATAGACAATAAATTAAGCTGCGACTGTAAGTCATTGGTTGTCCTCTGCAGGTGCTGATAATTATCACCAAGAGATGTGAACTCATCTCTTACTTGCGTCATACACATGAACATCTGTCGGAATGCATTATCTACAGTGGGTGATAGTATTAATGGGGTGCTAAATGAAGATGCAGTTGGTGTAGATGCAACGGGAATGGGGAATGGGGGTGGGAAGGTGGATGATGTAGTGATTGTTGAAAATTGTGATGTGCCTAAAAGTGTTTGTGCCGTGAGTGAAGTGAGTGATGGTGCAGTGGGTGGTGAGATGTCCATGTCAGTGGATGTATCTAGTGCGGTGATCGTGAATATGGGTGTGATCGTGGGTGCTCGTGCTGGTGTAAATACGGGATTTACAAAGGTTGAGGGGTAGTTTACAGGGGGGCTGGCTGGAGCAGCTTGGTGGAAAGGGGAAAGAGGGGTTACAGTGGGTCGGGGGGGTGAGACGGGGGAGAAGGTTAAGGGCTGGGGAAATGGGAAAAGGGGTCTTGGAGTTGTGGGGAAAGATGAAAAAGATGGATGGAGGAATGGGTTGGATAGAAAGGTGGGTGTGTGAGGGGGTAGACTAGGACTAATGAGTGGATCTGCAACACCACCGGTGAATGAAGATGTTGGTCTGGGGGAAGGAGGGTGAAGAGGGGAGGCTGGATGGACGGGCGGTGAGAGAGGAGCGGTTGGGGTGGTCGGTGGTACTTCAGTGACTACTGAGGTTTGTACAGCTGTAGCGCGGGGTGGGGAATCTACAAAGATGGTTTCCACAGCCAACGAACTTTCGAGGACGAGGCGTACCTCCCTGGCTTGTTCTGAAGATTGTGCTCCGGTTGGTACAGGAATGTATTCGCCGGGCTTTGAAAGTAGTCGTACTCTGCGGGGGTCAACTGTGGTAGTGGCTTTCTTTGCAAGTACCTGAGTGCCTCGTTGGAGCCTACTGATTTGACTAATTCTTTGAATCCTTTGATGTATGCGTCTTTGAATCCGCCTGTGACAAGTTCTTGTTCTATTATTTTTTGGCTCTCCTCCTCTGTCAGCTTCTTGCGTGCCCAAACTTTTTCCATAGTTCTATACAGCTTCTTGATAGCCAGTGTGTAAGCCGCTGCTTCGTAAGTTTCATCTTCATGGGTACTTGTATCACCATGTGTGTCTGTTTGTTGGCCTTGGCCATCTGTCTGTTCATGCTCTTGGGATTCATGTGTTCCCTGGCTAGCTTCGTCGTCTCCTTCGTCGTCATCGGTTGCTGTTCTTTCGTCCTCAGAGCTGGACACGATCTGTCCTTGTGGCTGATCCCTGGGTGTGGTAGGGTAGCTAGGCCTTTCAAATTCTTGAGAAAACAATTGTCCTTCTGAAAACTGGAACTTATTGGAGAATGCATCGGGCATCTCAAAATCAAAAGTTTGGTCCAGTGGCTCTGCTTGTCCTGGTTCTAAATGCGGTATTGGAAAAGAGAAAGCTTCCGCACCGATAGTGGTGGAAAGTTCAGCTGTTGTGGTGATAGGTTCTGTGGTTGTGGCTGCTTGAGGTGCGACAGTACTGGTGGTGCCCTCCGTTACCACTGGTCTAGATAACCTTATGCGAATAGGTTGTACTGTGGGAGTGGCTGCTGTTAGTGACTGCGTTGGAGATGGTTGTGGAGAGGGTGATTCTGGGACTTGTAGGCACGGGATAGTACCTCTCATCCGCTTTCCGGCTCTGCCTTTGCTAGACTTTCTAGCCTTCCTAGTGGTGCCTTTGAATGCTTTCAGTTCCTCACTGGTCATGGCATGCTCTATGGGTAAATCATATGCCAAGCACATATATATGATCCTGGTGAGGGCGCAGCACTCATTGATTACCTTCTTTCGCTCCCACCTATGTTGTGCCAAATAGAGCTGATCAATTATCCAGCTATCTAGATCAACCGTTTGAGGTCCAGTACATGCTAAGTACAATCCAAACCAGATTCTCTTGTGGGGCATGGTAAAACGATCCTGAGTTGGGAAAGCAAAGTGCTGCATGCATATCCGTAATGGCTTAGAGAGCTCAGGTGTTATAGCAGAAATATCCTCCCACTTAGTTACGTCACCACGTTTCATCTGCTCTGGGACTAGCCGTTCTTTCTCCGTTGGAGTGTGTGTTCCATGTATTTTCAGAGCTGCGCGAATTAAATCTTTAGACAAATAAAACCTTCTAAATGGAGGATCATCTACCAAGGATGGTAACATGAATGTGCCGGGTAGATCCTTGTTCTCTGAAGCCGTTAAGGTGGTTACCAAGTAAAAGCTTCTGTAAAAATCAGGTTTAGGCAGAGGGTCACTAAAATATTCTGTAAATCCCGCTCATGCCCAAACGTGCGTTAAATCTTGTGTATTCTGTAGTCCTTCAAATTCTCGTGAAAAGAACTGGTACTTGGTCCATGTGCGAAGATCAAATGCCAAATTGGCCTCAAATATGAATTCAGCGTCTGCTAAAGGTCCTGCTAGGCCTTGAAACCAATGAGAATTACGATGAATCTTCTCGGTGTATCCTCTAGGAGGATCATCGATTGGCATGGGTCCTGGGAAACCTTGAAACTCTGGTGGTTGCATCGTAGGATAAGATTCCGCGAGTAATTCTCCAATAGTGGCCACCGGTGCACTAGGGCCAACCTCTGATGGGCCTGCTTCGGTTTGCATGATGATTGATGAGCTAATGGAAAAGATCTGCTACAAAAGATTAACACATTAGTATGGAAATTAATTATGATCCCATTAAGGTGAGACCGTAATCCCTTTCCATAACCGATGTGTAACCCGTGTAGCCAAGTGTCGTGAAGTGACTGATGCAATGATTATTTGCAAAACTAATGCAGGTCTCTAGACACCTACATGGTTCAGATTATGCATACATTTCTTGATGAGCTTTTATTATGCATGATGTGGGGTTTGGGTGTATGAATTTATACAGGGTTTGGTTGAGGGTGAATTAGTACAAGGGTGGAGTTTAAACGAGGTGGGAGAATCGTTAGATAATGGGGTACAAGAAGACGTCTGGATACGTTTCGGTATCCATTTCCTAAGAGTCTTTGAGTGGGTGGTGTGTTTCTGCTGAGGGATGAAAAGTGGTATCGGGTTTGGTGGTATTGAAGGATGAAAAGATTTCTGAGGGGTATATATTACATGGCTAGAGGGTTGGGCTATAATACATTGTTTGGGTACCCAAATCTGCATGGGTGTGGGTCTATGGATAAGGTATTTCTTGGCGATCCAAATCTGTCGAGTATTTGTACTTGTAGAAGAAGATCGAGGGGACTTTGGATGCTGACTCTGCTTTTGTTGAAACTTTGTCCTGTTCT
The DNA here is from genome assembly GCA_020310875.1 of Ceratopteris richardii. Classification (NCBI taxonomy): domain Eukaryota; kingdom Viridiplantae; phylum Streptophyta; class Polypodiopsida; order Polypodiales; family Pteridaceae; genus Ceratopteris; species Ceratopteris richardii. The sequence goes on along the minus strand of MU260196.1, from coordinate 93,339 downwards.
CGTCTGCAGTGTTGCCAATAGCATGTGGTTGCTGTCCTTTTGGCACCCATATTTGTCTCGTGCCACTTGTTCTGTGATGTTGATACTTCTACTTTCTTTGCCTTGTCTGGTGATGTTGTCGGTCTGGGTTCCTCTGTTGTGGTTGACTTGTTCGTGGTTGGGTTTGAGAGGTCCATTGGACGCTCTGCTTTGGAAAAGAAGGGAGATCCAACACTTGCGTGACCTGCCCATTAGGAAGTGATTCGTTCTTTATCTTTAATCTAGGCCAGTCCGCAGCAAGTTTGGAAGGATGAGCACTGCAGGGTGTCATGCTCATTTGGCCTCTGATGCAACCCACCTGACCGCTGATTGTATCCATCTGCTCTAGCGGTTGGGTAGCTGCCCCTTCTAATTTGCAGAAAGCCCCAAGGAAGATCTCATGTCGTCCTTCTGATTGACGACTGTCCCTAGCCAAGCCCGAGTGGGTTGGTGTAGACGTAACGTGACTGGTCTGACCCAAGATCTTCCGGTCTTCCATCGCATGTGTTTCATAGGGTCTAGGGTTACAAACCTCAATCGGAATGCCGTTAGGGAAGTCAAGCGGTATCACTCGCTTCTATTCTAAGGTTCCAATCTGTAAGGAGCCTTGTCTAAGATTTAGGTCCACTGAGTGATCATATAGCCAATCTTGGCCAAGGATTAGGGGTTCTATCAGGTCGTCATCATGGCACACTAGTAGCTTTGCTGTCGTGGTCACATCCTTAATGAGGATAGGAAGGTCCACCTCACCCATGCAAGGGGTTTCCATGCCTCCTAGGCCTATGAGGTATGCCTCAATTGGCCGCATTTCTATTCCTGAATCCTTATAGTGGGACCATCTAATCGCACTAGTCACAGCACCTGAGTCAATTAAAGCCCTGAGCTCTTGGCAAGGGTTGCCGTGCTCTAACGTGACTGTAATGAATGGTCTCCTGTCCACTATACTAGGATGAGTGGTTGACTTTACTTGACACATGGCCATGGGGTATCTGGGTGTAGTTTCCAGATGGTTATAATGTTCTCTCCCTAGTCCTTGTCTTCTTAACTTCATGCGTTTAATGTGTTCTATCGCTTCTGCCTGAGCTTCCGCTCGTATTCTATTTTCTTCCTCCTTACGCTTCTTTGCCAACGTGAGTCGTCTAAGCATATCCTCAGTAAGAGGTTCCTGATATAGCTTGACTCTACAGCCACTAATATAATTAGGCATTATATCTCCTTCTAAAGTGGCTAATTGTACTGCTCCACTTGTTGAGAGTCTGTTAATGATCATAGGTCCATAACCTCGCTTTTCTAACTTACGTGCGTGTTGCTTTAGCGTATATACTAGAACTAAATCTCCTTCTTTTAGGCCTTTATCTTTCACATGTGCATCAAAATACGCTTTCTGTCGCTTCTTTGCTGCATATATTCCTGCTGCTGCCTTTAGCCTGGTTTCTCCTAATCGTTCCAAGTCCATTATTCTTGCTGATAATTCATGGCCGGTCCACTGATGTTCTTGTGCAACCTTAAGGGTCGGTATCAAGAAGTCCAAAGGAAGCACTGCATTCTGACCAAAAACCATCTGAAAGGGAGTTGCATTGAGTACGGTCTTGTAGGCCACTCGGTATGCCCAAACAGCGTGGTGTAACTATTTGTACCAATCTGAACGTTTGTTGTTCACGAGTTTCGTCAGTACGTTACAAAGGATCTTATTAGTGCTTTCAGCCTGACCATTGGCCTGAGGATGATATGGTGCAGATTTCTTGTGAATCACCATAAAATCCTGTAACAAATATTCAATGACTTGGTTTAGAAAGTGAGTGCCTCGATCGCTCACTAACTCTATAGGCAATTCATATCTTGTAAAGACATGTTCAAATAAGAATTTTGCAGTTGTGTGTGCATCATTCTTTTTCGTGGCTTTTGCCTTTACCCATTTCGTCAGATAATCTGTGGCAACAATAATGTATTCAGCATGTGTACCTTTTGCAGGGGGGTTAATGGGTCCTACAAAGTCTATACCCCACTTTGAAAATGCACGTCCGCCCATCATGGGTTTCAATGGCATTTCATCTCTGCGAGTAGGAAACTGAGTTCTTTGGCACACATCACATCTCTTTACATAGGTATGCACATCCATGTGAAGAGTGGGCCATCATAATCCTGCAAAGAGGATGGCTTTGATTATCCTATCGGGTCCAAAATGACCTCTTGCAACACCTTGGTGTGCAGTCTCTAGTATGCTCAGATAATCGCTTTCATGAACACATTGTCTTAGATATCCATCTCGTCCTCTTTTGTATAGGTTATCGCCAATAAGTGAATAATCTTGAGCTTCTTGCTCTAGACTGCGTTGTCAAGCTAAGGTCATACCTTGAGGGAATGTGTTCGTCCTCAAATATGTCACTAACTGTTCACTCCAGTCTGGTGTGAGAGACACGTGATATAGTGTAGCATGCTCTACTGGTGGTCTTTCACAACAAACGTGGCATTCTTTACACAACCTGTAGACATCTGCTTCCATCGTAGGCCAATATACTCCTAATCTATGCAGAGTCTGTAATGTTCGATGTTTTGAATGATGTTGCTTTAGTGCACCTACATGTGCTAATTGCAACCAATTCGCATGTTCTGATTCATCTACACAACAAGCAAGAATCTTTTGATTATCCTGTTTATATATGCTTCCTGCCATTATTTGGTATCTCTGAGACTTGGTAATCTCTCCCTCTTTGATCTTTATCCTAGGATTCTTGGGTCCATATGTCAGAATAGGGACTATAGGCTTAGCCCATTCTGGTGCTATCTCAAGGTTAAACAAGTATGCATCTGGTAGATCATCTGCTACTCCTTGAGGAGCTTCTCCCGAGGTTAATCTTGAAAGGTGGTCAGCTCTAAGATGTGTCTTTTCTTTCCTGACTACGACTTCAAAATCATACTCCATGAGTAATAGAAACCAACGTATCAGTCGTCCTGTGTTACATGGCTTGTTGACTAAGTATAATAGGGCTTGATGATCTGTAAAGAACTTGAATTTGTTGGCCAACAAGTAGTGCCTAAACTTCTTTACTGCGTAGATCATCCCTAATCCTTCTCGTTCCGTCGTGTTGTAATTTCTTTCTGCTGCGTTCAATTGTCTGCTTGCGTAAGCTATGGGGAGATCTATGTTACCTTCATTCGTGGGTTGTGCTAACACGCATCCTATGGCGTAATTGGATGCATCCACATGTACATGGAATGGCTTACTCCAATCTAGGGTTGTCAATATAGGTGCTGAGCACAAGCGTCGTTTAAGTTCATTGAATGAATTTTCACATTCATTTGTCCATTCGAAATTGGTTAAAAGAGAGTACAAAGGCTTGGCTATGATTGCATACATGTGTATGAATCTCCTATAATAACCGCAATGGCCCATAAATGCTTGTACCTCTTTCGCATTAGTTGGTCTAGGTAATTCTGCAATTACCTTCACCTTTTCTTCATCCGTAGAGATTCCATTTTTAGACACAATGTGTCCTAGAATTTTGCCTTGTCTGACCATGAAAACGCATTTTTCTGGGTTCAAACAAACCTGATATTCTCGACATTTGTCAAATATTTGTGTTAACTCTGGGATATGTGTCTGTCTTACATCTGAATGTGCACATAAGTCATCGACATAAACTTCCAAACTCTTGCGTAGGAATTCCTTAAAAACATGACACATGAGTCGCTGGAAAGTGGAAGGTGCATTTGTTAAGCCAAATGGCATTACACGAAATGCAAATATGCCCCATTCAGTGGCAAATGCCGTCTTGTGTTGGTCCTCTGGAGCAATGGCTACTTGATTATAACCTGAGAATCCATCAAGAAAGCTGTAAACTTCCTTGCCCGCAACTCTTTCCAATAGATGTTCTGTGATAGGAAGAGGATAACTGTCTCTAATCGTGGCGGCATTAACTTTTTTAAGGTTAATACACACACACAATTTTCCATTCTTCTTGGGCACAACCACAATGGGGGATACCCATTCGGTATGCTCAATTTCGTAAATGAATCCTGCTTCTATCAAGCGATCTATCTCCTCTTTAATCTTCGCAGCGCAGTTATCATTATACGTGTACGGTTTCTGTTTTGTCGGTTTTGCATCTGGAGTCATAGGGATTCGATGAGAACATATATCTGGATCTACTCCTTTCAAATCTTTGTAACTCCAAGCAAAAACATCTCTATATTCGCGCAATAGGGCAACTAGCTCTTCTTCTTCTTCCTTCGTCAAATCATGCCCTATGTATGTACATTTTTCTTCTTCTCCTTCGATAGCAACTATTACTTTCTTAGTTTTCTCTCGGTTATCATATACTTGTCCGTCATTCGCTTTTCTATTAGGCATTCGTACCATGATTCTTCTGTCTTCGATTTCATATTTCTTGAAGTTCTCGGGTACTTCAAATAAAGATTCTTCTTTTTCTGACATGGTTTCTTTCTTCTTTCTTTTCTTGCCTTCACTCTTGCTAGTCACTTCCGTGGCTAACCTCACCTCATTCGTAATTTCCTCGTGTCTCTGAGTGTGAGTCTCTACCTCGAAAAAATATTCTTCCTCTGATGCAAAGGGTGGGTCCATGATAATTGATTCTAAATCAAAATCGCTTGCATCCTCAAATGCATCAGTGCTAGGTTCACATTCTTTTAAAATTGCATCGCACATGATTGGCTCTATCGTGAAAACTGAAATGTCATAGCCATCCTCGTCACAGTGGGGTGTCCATTGTTCTTCATTGATGGCTACATCCATGGTTGCTAGGATTTCTGCCCAACCATGGGGTTCAAACTCTTCGTCTGGGAATACTACAGGTGCATAAGCTGGGTCTTGAAGGGTTCGTGGATGTTGTTCTGCACCTAAGGCCCTGGCTTCTAACCTTTCTTCCTCTTGTTTTGCTACTTTACACATCCATAAATGAGTATCCTCATGCAACCAAGAAGGATCTGATTCTCATGAGTGCACGGATTCCGTCTCTACTGGTGTCTTATGGATGGTATTCCATTGTATTGGGGGTATGTCTCTTTGTGAATAGTCTTTAAGATTGACTTTGGTAGTCACTCCTAAATGTTGCAAGTACAACGAATTAGTTCCCCAATCTTGTACAATTTGCAACTGACGCATGAATGGTCGTCCCAATATCATCTCATAAGCATGGTTTTTTGCAAAGTCACAAATGGCAAAGGTATGCTCAAATTCTACGCCACAAGTGGTGAGAGATATGCCTTCTAGTAAGCCTAATGGTTTTTCTATGTGTCCGTCAGCCATTTGTAGCTTCATCCTGGTGGGTCTTAATGCTGGCTTACCCCAACGTTTCCATAAAGCGGTGGTAGCTATGGCTACCCCGGCTCCCGAATCTAAGATGGCTTTCGTGGTGTAGCCCTGATGGGTTATTGGAAGATAGGTGTTACCTTCCTCTCCTTCGCTCACATCTCCAATCTTTTCTACGGGTATCTCTGGTACCTTATTTTGTGATCCTATTTGTGAGGGAGTAGTAGCAAGCTCAGGGAATTGATTTGCTACATGTTTCCACAATTCTGGTTTTACCTTTAACAACTCCTCCAGAGTAAGATTACATTGTACTTTAGTGTTCTTGATCACTTCCGTGTTTCTAGGGATTACTGATTCTTCATTCCTCACTATTATCGTGGGTGCTCTCATACTAATAGACTTTGCTTCCCAAGGTCCTGTGAACTGAGGTAATTCTTGTAAAGAATTAGATTCAAATCTTGTGTGTTCACTCAGTTGTTCTTCCTCTACATCATCGTAAATAGAGGGAATGTCTTGGGGAAATTGTTCCTGCAAGTCATCTATTTCTTGAATAGGAGGATGGGTTCCTTGTTCTTTTCTCCATTTCTCTTCTTGGATCTCTCTCAAAAATTGATGTGAGTACCTATGTATGGAAGACAAATTGTCTTGACTTTCTGAGTTGGGTACTTGAGATAGGGATGGTGCATTCCTTTCCTGTGTCTCTGGGGCAATAGGGTTCCTAGGCTGATCCTTTTTCTCTTTGCTTTCAATCAAGTATTCTAGCCTCTCCATTAGTCCTTGAAAGTGTAATTCCGGTTTTGCCATGTTATTCCAATTGAGATATCTAGAGGCTTCGAACAAAGCTTGTGCTAGTTCTACCATTTTCATGCAAAGTTTAGTTCTCTCAATTTCTAGATCAGTTCGAGGGTAATTTTTGCTCATTTCAGCTACATGAGGTCCCTCTTTTAGTCTAGCCTGATATGCACGAAACATCATGTCTAGATTTTCTGGTATGGGTTCCGCTAAAACTGATCCTGATTTCTGAGCTGGATTCTCTTGATTCAATTCCTGTGAAGTCAATTCTTGGATTTTGGCTCTAGATTCCTTCAAACTTCCTTCCAACTCCGTTATCTTTTTACTCCATTTTCTCTTAATTCTTTCTCTAGAATCTTTCGAAGATTTTGTCTTTTTACTGCTAGATTCTGCAACTTCACTACTTCTGGCTACTTTTTCCTGATTAAGCTGTTGGTTCTGTAAGAGCGCCTGGGCTCGTGTGATAGCTTGGATAGGCACGTGTAGCTCAAGCGTAAGCACCACCTCCTTTACTTGTCAATCCGCGGAGACGTGAGGACCGGTATGAAGACCACGAGCAAGTGAAGGCACAAGTGCGTGAGTGAAAGCACACAAACATGCACACACATACACACACACGCGCACAAAGTAAGATCAAAGAGAGGAACAATGGAAAGCTTAGATTGCAAAAGAGTTCTCTTACAAAAGTTCTATTCTCTAACAAGCTAACCCCCAAAATGAGCTCTCTAGCTCTTTTTATAGTTTTTTGACTAGTTTTGGCCCTGTCCAGACCTAGTGTCCGGCCTAGTTAAAAATTAGGTTCCAGGGCTTATTTGAGGGCTCAAACGAAGTCTAAAAATTATGAAAATTGGTACGATGGTACTTCTAATACTCCTCAAGCTCGAGGACTCCTCGGCTTGAACAAAATGGAGTTACTAAAAATAGATAATGGTATTTACAATGGTTTCTAGTGATGAAAATCACTATTTTTGTAGGGGATTCTTCTGAAAATTTGACATACACTTCTTGGAGCTCCCTACTTGCTCTCTCTTCTTCTATGTCCACTTCTTTGATGTGCTTCCATGCTTTGTCCTTGACCTTGAGCTTCAACACTCCCCCCCCTCTCGAGTCTGTCGTCCCTGACAGACCCTTGTTGTAGTGGTTGTTCCAAGTAGTGCCTTGAGAGGGAGTGTCCCTTCTGTATGAACACAAGTCGTCCGACGTTCTTCATCTATCACTGTGAGTCTTTGCAGGTTGTAGTCTCTTGGTATGTGCTTCTGCCTTGTATTCCAGCATGACTGTGTCGTTGTGAGTCTCCGTTGATGTTTTCTAGATCTTCCAAAGTTGATCTTCATAGTAGTCATGCCAAGTACTCATAACCCATATTGAGTGATGGGTAAGTGTGTTCGTGCATGGGTTGAGGAAAATATGTGCCTTGTGCACGGCCTTGTAATGTAGCCCTATGAATGTTTACTTGGGAAATGCATTGGAAGAAGAATGGTGCAAAAATTGGGGCTCTTGAGCTAAGTGCTCAAGGGTATGCCGACGAAGAGGTTTCCTACGCTATTATGGCTATGATGTTTTCAAAGTAAAGATGCTTACCATGGGGAAGGTCGATGGATGTTCATCTCTTCATGTTGTACACTTGGCGTTTGGGATGGACCATTGTTGATGGTCCACTGATGAGATCTTTTGAATGGCAGATCCCCTCTCCTCCAGAACTATCCCTTGCAGATATCTCCTTGGATGCTCTTGTACATACAGTAGTTAAGCATCACTCAAGTTGTGGACCTTCAAGCTCTTCACTCCTACTATAGTAAGAGGAAACCATAGTTGTGGATGCCCTGCTCATGCTAAGTTCTTGACATCTATGAGATAAGGCAGCAATTAAATCATCTGCTAGCCAAGACACACTTCTATCCAAACTGATAAATGCCCAGTAATCGATGGTTCAATCTTCAACTAAGCATGACTCATTCATGTTCCATGAGCAAAACCTGGGAACAAGTGCTTCCTCGTTTTTTTTTTTTTTTTTTTTTTTTTTTAAGAGGAACAATATCACAAAACAAGAAGACAAAAGTTAGTATCAATAGAAATGTTCGACATATGTCACTGTGCTCTTGTGCATGGGATTCTCAAGTGTGTCTATGCACGGCCGTGTAATGTGGCCCTATATTAATGCATACTTTGGAAATGCATGACCTAAATGGTGCAAAAGACAGGGTTGTGCAAGGAGCACATGGTTGTTGCTCGTTCGAGGCTTTCGATGTTATTTGTGGAGGTTGATGCCGACCTTGGTGGAGGTATCCATTGAGTCTCGAACTGATGTGATCCTCCTTATTGGAGTCCATTTTAGAACATCATTTGGCACTGTAGAGGTCACTTCAGGCGTCTTTCTCTTTGGATGCTTTCTGAACTGTGGTATCCAGTGTGGTTGATGCTTTGGTTCGGTGGAGGCTACTTGCACTTTTGGCTTACAAACCCATATCCTTTTTGCATATCTTCCTACTAATGTTGAAGAGCTGATTTGATCTTCCTTTGGTCTCTGTACGTGGTTCTTACCCTTTTCTCTTTTTGGCCTCTTTGTTGAAACCTTTTGCATGTGGGAGAACAAAGGTTGTTGTGGTTGTAGGATCTTCTTAGGTACCCACATCTGTAATTGCCCTTGTTGAGCTGCAGCTAACTTCTTAGGCACCCAAACTTGTTGGATATCTTGTGATGGAGCTTGTCTGAGCTGCTTCCTTCGTCTTCTGGCCTGGTTAGTGTGCATGGATGGGATTTGTGGGGGTAAGGCTGGTGGTTGCTCTCCTTTGCGTACCCAGATCTGCTTCATGCCTGGAACCGCTTTTTTATCGAATGGTGTCTTTCTATTTGATGTAGCAGTTGTCGTGAACGGTTGTGTTTGCTTGTGTGGTGGGCTCACTACTGTGGCTACTTGAGTCTTTGGAGAAGAAGAAAGATCCACCCGCCTTCGAACCTGGTCTTCCACGATTGACTCCTTCTGCATCATAGAGCTTTTGACACATACAACATCTTCTTTCATATGATTAGTCTTGGAAGAACTAAGAGAGTGTGTGGTGCCATGATCTAGGAGCATGCCGTTCTCTAATTCTAATGTAATGCATTGTTCTTGTACCCAAACTTGAAGAATTTGACTTCTTAGGTTTAAGTTAACTGCATGGTCATAGATCCAATCTTGACCCAAGACAAGTGGTTCTGTAAGGTTCTCATCTTGACATACTAGCGCTTTGACTTTCATTGGAACATCTTGAAGGTAGATGGGAAGTTCCACCTCGCCCAAACAAGGGGTTTCCACACCTCCCAATCCTATGAGATAAGCTTCTATGGGATTGATGTTCAACCCCAAGTCTTGGCAGTAGGAAAGTTTAACTGCACTACTTGCTGCACCTGAGTCAATCAATGCTTTCACCGTCCTTGCACCCTTCCCTTGTCCTATCTCTATGGTCACAAAGGGTCTTCGGTCAATGACCTGAGAAGTCGCAATGCCTGACTTTTGACACATATCCATGTGATATTTTGGGGCTTTTGAGTTGACATCTAGGCCTAATCACCTTAACTTATTTCGCCTAATACGCTCTCTGGCCTCTACCTGTGCTTCTTCTCTCACTCTTAACTCTTCTTCTTTTCGCTTCTTCGCAGTGTTGAGTCTCATTAGCATATCCTCAGTAAGAGGTTCTTGATATAGCTTGACTCTACAGCCACTAATATAGTTTGGCAAGATATCTCCTTCTAGAGTGGCCAACTGAACTGCACCACTAGTGGAAATTCTATTAATGATCATGGGTCCATATCCTCTTTTTTCCAACTTACGGGCATGTTGTTTTAGTGTGTATACCAACACTAGATCTCCCTCTTTCAATCCCTTATCCTTGATGTGTGCATCAAAGTATGCCTTTTGCCTCTTCTTTGCAGCGTAGATGCCTGCTGCCGCTCGTAGCCTCGTTTCACCCAAGCGTTCGAGATCAAAGATCCTAGAGGACAATTCATGCCCATTCCACTCATACTCTTGTGCTACTTTTAAGGCAGGGATTAAGAAATCTAATGGTAGCACAGCGTTCTGTCCGAAGACCATCTGAAATGGGGTGGCGTTGAGTACCGTTTTGTAGGCAACTCGATAAGCCCAAACAGCATGATGAAGTTGTTTGTCCCAATCAGAGCGTTTATTATTCACCAGTTTTGTCAATACGTTACAGAGGATCTTATTGGTACTCTCGGCTTGTCCGTTGGCTTGTGGATGATAGGGGGCGGATTTCTTATGTATCACCAAGAATTCTTGGAGAAGATTTTCAATGACTTCATTCAAGAAGTGTGTGCCTCTATCGCTCACCAACTCTATTGGTAGTCCATATCTCGTGAACACATTCTCGAATAAGAACTTAGCCGTAGTCTGAGCATCATTCTTTGTTGTGGCTTTGACTTCTACCCACTTTGTAAGGTAATCTGTGGCTACAATGATGTACTCTGCATGGGAGTTTCTAGCTGGGGGGTTAATAGGACCTATGAAGTCTATGCCCCACTTCGAAAATGCACGTCCTCCCATCATTGGCCTCAAGGGCATCTCGTCTTTTCTCACTGGATATTGTGCACGTTGGCATGTGTCACATTTCTTCACATAGGTATGTGCATCCATATGAAGAGTGGGCCACCAAAGTCCTGAGAATAGAATGGTTTTAATCACTCGGTCAGGGCCAAAATGTCCACCTGCAACACCACTGTGTGCAGTCTCTAAGACCCTTAAATAGTCTGATTCATGAACGCACAGTCTTAAGTAACCATCTTTACCTCTTCGGTATAGGTTTTCTCCTACTAAGGCATAGCCTTGAGCCTCTTGCTCCATATTTCGTCTTCTTGCTAGACTGGCCTCTTTGGGTAATCTTCCCGATCTCATAAACTCTACCAATGGAGTACTCCAATCTGGAATTAATGATACTTGATAAAGGGTCGCATGCTCCACTGGTGGTTTCTCTCTACACATTGGACAATTCTTGATCCACTCATGTATTTCTTTGTCCATGCTAGGCCAATACACTCCTAAACGTTTCAAATTCTGCAATGTTCGTTGTTTAGAATAGTGATTTCCTAGCAATCCCTCATGAGCTTGCTGCAACCAACTACTATGTTCATCATCCTCGACACAACAAGCTAATACACCCTGAGTATCTTGTTTGTACATGCTTCCTGCCAATATGTGATATTTTTGTGATTTTACAATTTCTTCTTGTGATGTTTTCACATTCTTATTTGTAGGGCCGAAGGTTAGGACTGGTACCAACTTATTTGCCCATTTAGGAACAACTTCCAAATTGAACAGATAAGCATCAGGTAGTTCATCAGACACTCCTTGTGGTGACTCTCCTGAAGTAATGCGAGAAAGGTGATCTGCCCGAAGGTGGGTTCTACCTTTCCTGACAACAACTTCAAAGTCATACTCCATTAGTAAGAGGAACCATCTTACTAAGCGTCCAGTATTGCAAGGTTTATTGACCAAATATAACAAAGCTTGATGATCAGTGAAAAACTTGAACTTGTTGGCCAATAAATAGTGTCTAAACTTCTTTACAGCATATACCATGCCTAACCCTTCTCGCTCGGTTGTGGTATAATTTCTTTCGGCTGGGTTTAGTTGTCTACTAGCATATGTTATGGGCAAATCTAAATTCCCTTCACCTGTGGGTTGTGCCAGCACACATCCTATGGCATGATTGGATGCATCCACATGGACATGGAATGGTTTATTCCAATCAGGAGTGGTCAGTATTAGTGCTGTGCACAAACGTTTCTTCAGTTCATTGAAAGAATTCTCGCATTCGTCGTTCCACTCAAAATTAGACAGCAAGGCATAAAGGGGTCTAGCTATGATCGCGTACATGTGGATAAACCTACGGTAATATCCACAATGGCCCATAAAGGCTTGTACCTCTTTAACATTCCTTGGCCTTGGCAGCTCCGCTATGGCTCGTACCTTATCTTCATCCGTTGAGATTCCATTCTTAGAAACAATATGACCGAGGATTTTACCTTGACGCACCATGAACACACACTTTTCTGGGTTCAGACACACTCGATATTCTCTACACTTGTTGAAGATCTGTCTGAGCTCAGGGATGTGAAATCTTCTTTCTTGGGAATGAGCACATAAATCATCCACATACACTTCTAAGCTCTTTCGTAAGAACTCTTTGAAGACATGACACATGAGCCTTTGGCATGTTGCAGGTGCATTGGTGAGCCCAAATGGCATCACACGAAATGCAAAGATTCCCCATTCGGTGGCAAAAGCCGTCTTGTGTTGATCTTCTGGGGCAATGGCTACTTGGTTGTAACCTGAAAATCCATCAAGAAAGCTATAAACTTCCTTGCCTGCAACACGCTCCAATAAATGTTCGGTGATTGGAAGCGGATAGCTATCTCTGATTGTAGCGGCATTAACTTTTTTCAGGTTAATGCACACTCGCAACTTTCCGTTCCTCTTGGGCACTACTACAATGGGGGACACCCATTCAGTATGCTCAATCTCATAGATGAATCCAGCTTCAATCAACCTATCAATTTCTTCTTTTATTTTGGCTGCATAGGTATCATTATATGTGTAGGGCTTCTGTTTGGTGGGCTTGGCATCAGCAGTCATGGGGATAGTATGAGAGCAAATTCTTGGATCTACCCCTTTCAAGTCTCTATAGTGCCACGCAAACACATCCCTATATTCCCTTAATAGAGCTACAAGCTCCATTTCTTCTCTTGCACTTAGGTCATCTCCTATATATGTGCATCTCTCTTCGTTCTCTTCAATGTGAGGTACTTACAATGTGAGGTACTCTTCAATTGCTCCTGACGACGTGATATCAGACAAGAGTATAAACACGATAATCAACATAAAAAGGAATCAAGTAATTGATATAAAAGAACTCAGCAACGAGGTTGTACTTGGGCAAAATAGGGGCTACTTAAATAGGCATATGAACCTTAGATCAGGACGACATCTAGTAAGGGATAGACAAAGTCTTAGGTCTTCGGAGGCTAGCATTAATCATACTGCTAGGTCTTGGGCCCAGCAGTTGAGTCACCACTCGCATTACCCTAGTTCTGAGACTAGTGAATCAGAGATGTCCTAAGGTATGGACAGACCTATAGGAAGTACAGGTGTGCCATATCTGTATAGGGTGGAAGGCCCCTACAAGACGCAACTGGAATACCTTAAGACCAACCGATTAGGTGCTAGCATCTATGAGGATGACCTAGGAAGATCCGTGGTCCAGATTAAAAACCCGGACCAATCCATTGTACTAGAATGCCCAGCTGTCAAGTTTGAAAACGGAGCATACTTGGACAAAGAGGGAACCATATATGTGGTCACTAGTCACCCAGACAGGACAGATGAATTTGGGAATGTGATCCCTGAGACGGACATAGATGACCTAGAACAAGGGAACGTAGGAGGAGAGCCTAGGACCCCTCGAGGGAAATCTGTTCTTACTAGAATCCTCAATCCTGAGTGGGCTCCTCAGGACAATAAGAGTATAGATCTGCTTCTAAACCAAGAGACCAATGAAGCCTTTTGGAGGTATAAATCAAATAGGCCAAATGATGTAGGGTCAATCCTGATCTATGAGTTCAAAGATCCTGATAGCCCAGACAGAGTGACTTACTTAGATCACGCTTCAGAGAGGATCTTTGTGGTTACAGAACATGACAGGCATGCTTATACTTGGAAGGGTGAATTTGTTTTCCCCCAACCAAGATCGAACGTGTCCTATGGTCACCCTGGAGCTGGAACATCCCAAGCTCATGGAACTCAAAGAGACAGAAGTAGAGATAGGCCAGAAGTAAGCTTTGCCAACCTAGGGGCAGAGAAAGAACGAGGACGAAAACAAATAGAGTAGAACCTGAGGTACTTAGAGCTCCCAGGAATCAAAGAAATGCAGATGAGTTCCCTCTACCACGACCTAGAGAGCACACAAGGACTTTGAGACCTACTCAGCTAGTTAAGTCCATGAAGAACTACTTCGATGGCACTGGAGATCCATACGATCATGTGGCTGAGTTTAGGCAAGTCTTGAGAGCTGAACAAGTTGAAGATCTCTTTACGCAATACAATGCCTTTGGTCTAACCCTTAGGAACACCGCCCTGACATGGTTTCAGCCACTAAATGAGAGGCAGTTCAGGAGCATAGATCAACTTCTAGAGGCATTCATTATCGAATTCTCTAAACGTGGCATAAGACATAACATTTCCTCGCTGATTCACAGCTTCAAGCAAACCCCTCAAGAAACCATGAGACTTGCTGGAAGAAGATTTAGGCAATACCTAGAGAGATGCCCTGTCCTTGAGTTACCCACACCAGCTAAGCAAGTGTCTTTGTTCTTGGATGGATTGCTAAGTACCAAATTGAGATCATATGTGTACTTGAAGGACCCTAGGACCATAGAAGAGTGTGTACGCATGTGCATTGACATCGAGGATAACCTAGGAGAAGAACTAGAGCTTTCCAAAATCTACAAAGACTCAGATAGTGCCTCTAGCCTCTCTTCCTCACAATCCACATCAATTGAGGAACTTTCCGAGAAAGGAGCTAAGAAATTAGGTGTCACTAGCAAACAGATCCCAAGATTTGCCCCAGTGAAAAGATGCTATACTTGTGGTGGTGACCATATGGCGAATGTATGCCCCATTATGGCTCAACCCCAAGTAAATCCTAGTAGCCAGTACTGCACCATAGAACGAAGATACACTAATCACTCAGCATAAGACTGCCCATACAATAAGCAAGCGGTTAGGCAAACCTACCCTCAGCCATACCAACAAGGCAGATACCAGAGTCAATACCCACCCCAACAGTATACTAGGCCTCAACAAAATTACCAACTGCAATATCATGCCCAACTAAGACCCCAGCCAGTGCTAGCACAACAACCACCTGTTCCTACTAATGTGATTCCGATAAAGTATGTTGCTACGGAAGAAAACGTGAATAGAGCTATAGTCCCAGTAACACCATTAATTTCAGAAAGTAATCCCAGTGACCATAGCTTTGATTCTACGCATGTTGATAGTCCCCATGCTTACTACATGCAGTCTCCTGAACTCTAGACCTCAACCTAGGCAAGTAAGACCCCCATTTCCTAAAGGACCATGCTACAAATGTCAGGGAGATCATCTCATTCGTGATTGTCCCTTGCCTCCACCTACACAACCCCAGTCAGTGACGATCCAGCGCTATTGCCAGGAGTGTGGAAAGGAGCATCTCTTACGAGACTGCCCAAAGAATCCTAATAATATGCCAAAAATCACTCCTATCAATGTCGTTGGGTTAGTTGTAGACTCTACAGGAAGTGTGACGTCCACTACACCAGTGCAAGTGATCACTAGAGCCCAAGCCTTGCAACAGAACCAAAGTGTAGGCCAGGAAAAGGGCCCAGATGTTAGTGAAACGGAGAGCATGACAAAGAAGAGGACTAGAGCTTGGAGAGATAGTCGTGAAAGAATGAAAAGGCAATGGGCAAAGAAAATGAGTGAACTTGAGGAAAGTCTAAGAGAAACGAGAGCCAGGATAACCGAACTCACATCTCAAACTCCCTCTCACACTACCCCACCTCCACCATTCCCAACTCCATCCGACCCGCCACCTTCCAACCCGCCTCACATAATCCCACCACCCCCTAGAGTAGGATCAGTCCTAGCAGATCCCACTCCCGAGGACCTAAACATGATGCTTAAAGCATATCAGGCCAGAATCCAAGATGGGCCAAACGTAACTGATCATGGAGAGTGCTAGCCTAGAGCAGAATTAGAGCTTGAACAAACTAAAATTTCTGCTAAAATGGTGGAGTTGGCTCAAACCCTGTTTGAAGCCAACCGCCTTTTTAACATATCTAGCTCAGCCAAGACGCAGCTGCACTTTGAAGGACTGTTCAAAAGAATAGAGAGGTTAATTGCACAATCAGAAAAGGAACCCGCCTCTCAACACAAGGACAAGGCAAGTAAAAGGGTAGGTCTTCCTGCCCAGGAAGCCTATATGCCTAACTCTACAGAGCCAGACACATCATCTTCTATGAATCGGTTCACACCAGAATTCCTACGAGAGATTCAAGAAGACAAATGGGCTAAAGAGAGTGAAGTCCCTCCTCCCATTAAACTTGTGGATGATGCACAGGACCAATTTCCACAAGACATCCCATCCATTTATGAGGAGCATGAGAGCACCCAATCTCAGGAAAGATTCGACTTTGAGTCTAACTCTCTACAAGAATTACCCCACTTCACAGGCCCATGGGAAGCTAAGTCTACTTGTATGAGAGCACCCACAATCATGGTAAGAAATGAGGACTCAGTCATACCTAGGAACACAGAGGTAGTGAAAAACACTAAAGTACAGTGCAACCTCACCTTAGAAGAGCTACTCAAAGTAAGGCCAGAGCTATGGAAACATGTAGCCAAACAAGTACCAGAAATAGCAAAACCTCGTTCCCAGGTAGAATCCCAGAGAACAGTGTCAGAAATACCATTGGACAAGATAGGAGACATGAGTGAGGGCGAAGAAGGAAACACATATCTTCCTATCACCCATCAAGGATACACCACCAAGGCCATTTTAGACTTAGGCGGAGGAGTTGCAATTTCTACCACTTCCCTATGGAAGCATTGGGGCAAGCCAGCACTCAGACCCACGAGGATGAAATTGCAAATGGCCGACGGTCACATAGAGCGACCCTTAGGGATGTTAGAAGGAATAACTCTCACCACATGTGGTGTTGAGTTCGAGCATACATTTGCTATATGTGATTTTAGCAAAAATCATGCCTATGAAATGTTCTTGGGACGACCCTTTATGCGACAGTTGCAAGTGGTATAGGATTGGGGAACCAATTCCTTGTACCTGCAACACTTAGGTGTTACGACGAAAGTGAATCTCAAAGATTACTCTCATAGAGATGTCCCTCCTATCCAATGGAATCCCCTCCATAGAGCCAAAGATGATACGGAATCAGTGCATTCCATAGGATCAGGATCCTCATGGATGCATGAAGACACCCACTTATGGATGTGCAAAGTAGCAGTAGAAGAAGAGAAGAGATAAGGAAAGGGAAGACTCACTTGAGAGCAGATCATCTCTCTAGGCTCACATCTGGAGAAGCCCCACAAGGAGTGTCAGATGACCTTCCTGATGCTTACCTGTTTAATTTGGAAGTGGTGCCACAATGGGCTAAGTCATTAGTGCCAGTATTGACGTACGGACCTAACCACCCATTAATAAACACACAGGATAAAGAGGTAGTAAAAGCCCAAAAGTATCACATCATGGCAGGAAGTATGTACAAGCACACAGATCAAGGGATCTTGGCTTGTTGTGTGGAAGAGGATGAGCATGCTAACATTAGGGGAAAAAATGAACCCTGAATGGGCCTTTTAGATTAAGGAGTGATTAGTGATGGACCAATCAGAAGAGGGTGGTGGCCACAGTCTATGCCCTATAAAATACTAAGCTGAAGGGTGGAGAGGGGACATATTTCTTCCTTATTTAATGAGCTGCCTCTAGAGAGAGAATGAATCTCGTAACTCAGTTGGGCCCAAAAATTCAAAATTTCTGAAAAGTTAAAAAACTCATCATTACACCTGAAAATGGACCCCCCATTACTTTTTAGGGTCAAAAGTACTCTTTTTGACCCCAAATTCAAAATCCGTGCATGTTTTGAGCTGAAAAAAATGAGTTTTTTCAAAAATACTCAAAAAAGAGTTATTTCCCTCCTAAACCTCACATTTTCATACCCAGGTCCCAAAAAGTCATCTTTTCCCACTACTTTCACTCTGTAGCACACCATTGAAGCTCCTGTTTCTACACTCCAACCTACCTGCATCTCCTATCTCGAATTACTATTGTAGCTTGAAGACCTTTAGCTTCAATGGCAGCATCTAAAGCTTCTAGGCGACCAAAAGATGAAATCCTCACATTAAGATGTCACAATATCAAAGCCACAGATGGACAGTGGCTATCACATGAGTACTCCAAAGGTGCATGGGTGTACATGCAACCCTCTAGAGTTGGGCCTCATCGAGTTAGAGATCGTGGAAACTTAGATCTTCATTGGAAGGGAAAGTTACTTGGCTTCAAGAAGCATAGAGACAATGGGATGGTTGCTATTGTACAACATGTTTTTACAATGGCAACTATGAAACTTGAAAACTCTAGTAGTATGAGATATCCTGTGAACTGTAAGTATTACTCTACAATATTTTATGTTTTCTTGTGTCGGATATATTTCTGAACTATTTAGATATGTTTTTGTTTGTTTCAGATGTATTTCCTTCTACTTTGGTGGAAGAGCAACCACTTCATAGTCTTACAGGTACTTTCCAGGCATTGCATGCAGATGTTGGTGCACTAGTCTTTCCAAATATATCTCCTGCTCAACTTTACCATGATAGATTTTTCTTTTACACACATAGATATGTTGTACCCTCTACAATGAATGGTTTTGGAAGGTTAGAGAGAATTGAAGTACATTCTCTTCTTAGCTTGGAGTGGCCAAAACCTGATATATGGTCCGTATCATCTTTGAAGCAAAAGATGGTAATGGATATACATAACTCTTTGAAATTCACAAAAGTGTCTAGGTCTGTAGCTTTGCACTGGTCTTTTCCCATTCATTGTTTTGTATATTTATTCCAAGGATTCTCATTCCAAGAGACTTCCACCATGTTCATGTGTAAAGATATCACATATGAGCAAGTCGAAAGTCTTCTTGGTGAAAATTGGGGTTTGATGGAAGGAATTGCAAAAGGTGATAAATATCTCTGTAAAATAGGTGGAACAGGTATAGCATTTCGATATTTGAAACAACGTACTTCATTATACATCAGATTCTACTATGATCGTTGGATGTGCAAACTTGGCAAATGGATACCATTTCAAAGTTCAGAGGGATCTTTGCATTCATTTGAAATAAAGCTTAGATTGCCCAACAATGAAACAGAAACTATTTTAGTGAATAATCATTGGACCTTGGCTAATCTGAGAGAACACTTGATGATTATGGGGTTTGAAGGACTAACTCAATCCATCTTCAAAATTCAAGGACATAAGGTGAGAAATGTTTCATGTTTTTGTTAAAGTAATCTTTTTGTTATTGTTTATTTTACTTTAATGACTTCAATTTGTTGCAAATTGATTACAGGTGGGCAGAAGAATGGAATACAAAATGAAAGTCCCTGTAGATTGGAGCAAAGATGGAACAGAGCTCTCATTGTCATAGTTCTTTTGCAACCTGATAATGTCACTTCTTGGGCCCTAGTCATTGTATCTCATGGTTTTTGCACTTTCAAGAACCTTGTAAAAAGTAGAACAATTGATTCATGTTAGATATTGTATATACCTTATTCTCTGCAATGATAATTTCAAAACTTTTGGAATGTCGAAAATTCTGTTCACTACTTTGAAATGTGGTTGCTCATGTTTTTTTCTGTGCATTATTTTGTCATCCAAAACTCATTTTTTGAAATTGCACTTCTTTATTCTATACTTTTAAAAGTGGGCCCAGTCAATTTAAAAACTTGAAACTGCTATAAAAATGGCTCTATGTGCTCATTTCTCACATTTGCACTCTCAAAGAGCTAGAAAGCACAGACTGCAAGCCTCTAGAAATCTCGCGCGCAAGCAATGGCTGCTAGCACTTCCACTCCCATGAAATCTCCTCGAGATTTATTCATGGAGTTTTTGGATACTACAGACTACAATGGTCGTACGGATTTGTATGACCTATTCTGTAGAGTCCCTAATCTTGAAGGGACAATAGCCATGAATTCCGATGTGATCGATGAGATCACAGATTTTATGGAACTCTATATTTTAAGATATGCCATAGATATTCCAGCATATGAGTGTAAATGGGTCCCCTGTGACCTGCTTTTTTACATTCATAAAGGAGATGAGGCATTTGCGAAGCGCTTAAAGCGTTTCATGGCGATTGCTGAGGCTTCAGGGCACCTGTTAGATGACACAGTGCCCTTAATTAAACAATTAAATAAGAAAAGGAAAATGGGAAGAAAATATCTTTCCTACATAGCAACAACAATCTTTTTTGTCAATGAGGAGCCCGAACCTCCACCCATGGACCTACCCCATCTTGTTACTGGGGGTTTTGTAGATGACAAGAAGGAACCCCAGACAGAAGCTCTCAACTTATTAGAAGAGAGTCAAAAAATTTCCAGAGAATTTCCTCAAGGAGTAGTGGACAAATTAAAGGAAGCCAGTACACAGAAGAGTCCACCCTCCAACTTAGACCCCGTGGAACCCACTCTACCAGAGGTAGAGATGGAAATGTTTTCAGTTGTACTTGTTGATGGAGAGGAGTTTTTGTTCCTGCACGATATTGAGAAGGCATTCGGTCTACGCCTCGACGAATGCCTTAGTATTTTCAGCTCAACCTCGGATGTTCCCATGGACAACACTTCCGATATTATCGAAAAGGCAACAATTCCACTTGGTGAATCAGTTGCGGACACCATTGCATTTGTGTGTGAAGAGATTTTGAGCCATGCCAACCAAGATGCCAGTGAAGAAGATCTAGCCACAGCAAGGGAAAGAATTTTGGAGAAGAAGATTCCAACATCCCCTGTTGTGGAGCAAAGTGGCATGGCCCATTCATCAATTCCACTAGATGCAATGGGAAGAGGAGAGGATGAAGACAGGCTTCAAGATGTAAGTCTCTACTGACATTTATGGTTGTCTCATATTCATACAAGATGTATCTATTTAATTTTATGATTGTCTATGTGCAGGAAACAATTGAAGTGGATAAATTTGCAGCAAGGAGTGGTGGTGACCGTGTTTCCCGGGGCCATGGCTCTTCCTTGGCACAATACATTGGAAAATTGCCAAAGGAAGATTTTGTAATAATCCACAAGGACTTTTCCCCTCAAGGACACTTCATGACTTGGTGTATGAAGGCCTTGAGTAAAGTTTTGTGCCTATCTACAATAATGCAAGGGACCAATTGTATATTTCTAGTTAGGAAGTCCCTTGCCCTTACTACCCTAGGAGTTAACTTTAGAGGAAAAATATTAGGTCAAATAGGAATAGCTTTGGGTCTTGGATTGACAGACCCTCAATTAATATCCCAATCAGTTTTGACTTACCAATTGCCTCTATCTTTTCAGAGAAGAAAGAATGTAGTGGAGAGGCTCAAGGCCAAGAGCCAATTGTAAAAACTTTATAATACCAATGTTTTGTTTTTCCAATTTCCATGTGCATTCAATCTATTATATCTTTATGGTTTGACAATCTCATTACTTTTGCACAGTTTAATCAGTCTTTTTCCATTGTGTCTTGTAATTTGTGTTGACCAAAATGCATGGAATGGCTAAGGAATGCAAAAAAAAGGCCTGCCACAGAAACGCGGGGATGGGCCCTGCAAAACTTTTGCAGGGCCCATCCCCGCGTTTCTGTGGCAGGCCTTTTTTTTGCATTCCTAGGCCATCCTATGCACTAGGTTACTTGTATTGCAAGTCTATCTTCTCAATTAGCACCTTCACTTGGGGAAATGTGGAACACTCTTCTTATATGCAATAATTAGAGAAGATTAAGACTCCTCTGGGTGCACATAAGCATGCAGCAGTAAATCAGTGCATGTATGTTCATATACATTGCTTAGCTATTGGTCAGGGGTTTAGCATGCAGTGCACTCTAGCCAAAGCCAATCATATGCCCCTATGTGCATGGCATGGGTTTTCATGGCTTGGAAATGCCAAAAAAAGGCCTGCCACAGAAACGCGGGGATAGGCCCTGCAAAACTTTTGCAGGGCCCATCCCCGCGTTTCTGTGGCAGGCCTTTTTTTGGCATTTCTTGGCCATGAAATGCATTAAATAGCATTACCACTTACAACAAGTACAGAAAAAAGAATGATACAACTATGAAAAACACTTCAAAGATGTACTAGAAAAACACACCTACAAACATAGGAGAAATAAACTTCAAAACATGTACACTAAGAGATAAACATTTGGGAGAGCAAATATGAGAAGACAAAGATTATATTCATCATTTGGGTTTTACAAAATATTCATCGTATGGGATATACAAAAGGTTCTCCAAACAAGGGAGTACAAATTATGGTTAATGGGTATTCCCTCTAATTCTCCTAGCTAGCTGCAAATCTTTAGGTTGTATTGTCACTCTCTTTGCATGGATGGCACATAGGTTAGAGTCCTCCAACATTGATATAAGATACGCCTCTGCAGCTTCTTGGAGAGCTTCAATGGCTATCCCTTGGATACGAAGTCCAGCGCAATAGCGTTGGATCTCTTCCTTCACAACTCTTGCAAATGACCTTCGTGGAATCAGAAGCTCCACAGACTTTTGATAGTGTCGAATCTCCGCAAAGGCTCTGGTTTGCTTTCTGCGCCTTTGTGGTGCTCTTGCATTTGGGGGGATGTTGGGTTGTGGTCGTTGTGGTCTACGACGTGGTTGATAGTTCTTCTTTCTTCTTGGAGGACGCCTAGATGGTCCTGCCTCATCATTTACTTCCTCTGCCCGACCTTGCTCTCTTTCTTCATCGGTTGGTCTTTGTCCTTGTCCTGGGGGGAGTGTCTTGCCTCCTTGTGTTACTCGATGGTTCACAGGGATATCATCATTGTTCCATGGTGGCTCATTTATACTTTCTTCATCTGAGGAACTCGATAAATTTGATGTCTCAATCACAACTCGTCTATGTCCTCGTTGTTTGGGCCTTGCCTTCATTGGTGTCCTGATTGGGGGCTCATCATGAGATCCGGAAGGGGAATAATTTATTTCTTGGGATACATCTCTCTCTGGTGAACCTTCATCCCCCCGCGATGCAATGCTACCGGACTGTGTCCCTGCACCCGAGTTTCGTCTTGAAGAGTGGCTTGTGGTTCGACGTTTCTTGTGGGGTGTCATCCATGTTGGGCGCTGAGTACCTTGCACATGGCTAGGGTAGACGACATGATCCTTCCTAGCAGTCTGCTTTGTGCGTGCCATTCTCTTAGGTTGTAAAGTGGTAAAATGAGGAAGGACACCTCTATTTATAGGCTTTCACTTAAGAATTGTCCTGTTCACATTTAAATGGATAAAAATTAGTTTTAAGACATTAAAAGTATATTCACAAAAATAGTAGAATTTTATTTGAAGTGAAAGGGGTTATAAAAACCTTGAAAAGTATACTGCATTTTAAGAGTTTGGAAATTATTTCCAAGCAGAACCCTCGCGGACTCTTTGTGCACGCCATTGGGCATGATGTTCGGGTCCTGACGATGACATCCACTTCTCTCTTGCAATATCATGTTGTAGCTTTCGTGTAATCTTTGCTAGTTGTGACTCACATGCCTTTTCCATTACATATTTTCTAGCAAATGTCGCACGAAAGAACCAATTGAACATTTCTTCTAAATAGTTTGATTGGAGTAGACCACCCCCATGACGAGTGTTTTTAAAGTAAACACCTCTAGCCCTGTAATGTGACTTCTCCATTCCTTGTGTACTAAAAATGTCCAGTGACCCATATCGATTCATAAAATATGCTCCATGTGCAAAAAGAATATGCTATGATCTGGTCAATAAGATATACACATAGTGTTTAAGACCAAATAAAAAAATGTAAGCGAAACTTACTATGTAATGTGTAATGTTGCTTTCTCCCCAAGATAAGATGAATGACTGTGTAAACTCCTTCAAAGTCACTTGGAATAATTCTCGTTGTGAAGCATTAGTGGAAGCCAAACACATCAAATGTAACAATTGATCGAACGATGACCAAACCTTCTTTCGCTTGTTAATGAGATCAACCTGACTATCATTGTCAGTTGTAATTGAACAGAGGTCCTTCCAAAGCTCCCATTTCCCATCATCTTGACTATTCACATCTTTTTTAAAGAAACGTCGTGCCTTCTTCCCAGTCATTGAAACTTGTTGTAAAATCTCTTGAGACTCACCATACTTCTTAACAACTAAAGATACGTGGCCACCATGACAACCTATAGAATTCAAAAGATCTTCTATTTTCTGGATTGCTATTGTAGACCTCTCTAGTGGTTTCATTGCAAATGCATATTCAACATGGAGCTTCAAAAGCCTATCAAAGATCCTCATGAATGCATGCAAAGTACAAAAGTGAACATTGACTAATGGAAATGGGATAATGGGGTTCCAATCATTGCTTATTTTATCACGAGTCGGTTCCTGTAACATTGGACACCTCAAAAGTGATATCTCCCATTCCCTGTGATTCAATGAGTCTGTTTCATCAATTTCTTCAGAGTCATCAACTCTCGTCAATGCCCTTGCATGTTTAGACTGTCTCTTAGATCCTTTGTAACCTTGTGTACAATATGGGCAAGGATAGAGAGAAGATGCTCCTTGTTTACAACCTAACATGCATTTTATACTCTTAAGGTCTCCACCCAAATGCCATTCTACATCAAAATCACCTATATCATCTACAAAAAGCTTTTGCCCATGTATTTGAGAAGAGATTACTTCCGTAATCCACGGAGTCCTACTAAAAATCCATGAAATAACATTATTTGTTTCTTTGGGAACTTCTATAGCACCTAACCACCAGATATCTCTCTCTGATTGCACACTGTAAGTCAAATGGTCCCTCCCTCCTAAAGTTTCATCACTCATTGCATGGTCCATAATTTCGTTCATTAGCGTCACACTCAACCTTTCTAGTCGCCGACCCTTTATGATTTGACACTCATCAAGCTTCAGTATGAACTTTAACTTAACATTACAGTCTGCACAAAAGAGAAAACATTATCTTAATATGACACTTGAATGCAATAGAACTTCAACACCAAATAAAATGTAGTAGGGGTACCTTTGATTGTTGAACTATAAAAGTGAACCATTGCTTGTTGAAGCTTCTGAAGATCAACAAATATATTGTTGAATTTAGTGTAAGTAAATCCTTGTGTAGATAGGATTTTTGATTGCTTCTTGGGAATATTTGGATGATAAATAGAGGCAGGCATAGTTTCTTCTATGAATAAATATTGTCCAATAGTACGAGTCACATCCTCATTTGAAGTTTTTTTATTGATAGACAATTTATATGGGCATGGAAATATACTTTGAGAAATACCTTGTGATTGTAAGGCTTGCCTGAGAAGGGTGTACATTGCAGTATACCCATTTCTACTGATGCCCGCTTCGTCACATATTGCCTGCACATCTTGCACTGTGATAAGATTTTTTAACTTCTTTGAAAACTCAGCTTCAACAACAACTCTAATACACTTTCCTATGCGTGAGTCTAAAGCAGAAGTGATTTCTTTGGTGTTTATACAGCTATTCATCAGCTTGAATTGGTCTTGTGTTGTTGATGAAGCAGTTATGTCTTCAATAAACGACCTACACAATGAAATATTCCATTACAAATCGTCATTAAAACATATAAAAGTAAAACAAACACTCACCTTGTTGCATATATACGTCGTTTGCGTGCTCCACCACCTTTTGAAAGAGCTTCAAAGGATGACAATGATCTTTTCCTATGTCTCATACCAAGTGGAGTCTCTTTCAGCTGCTGGAGATTGGCAGTTAACTTTGAAATTGTGCTTTGTTTTGCTTCAGTATCCTGTTCCAAATCTGCAAGTTGTTTTTGTAAAGATATGATTGTGCTTTCTAAAGTGACCACCCTCATATGATGGATGTGATATTGTTGGAACCAATACTTAGCAGTAGCAAGTGAATGTGTAGATAATCTCTTGCAGTAACCTAATAGTCCAGCTTCACCCGCACCAATGAACTGAAGTAAAGTTGAGAGGTTATGGAATGTTGGATGGTAAGAAGATATTGGATCAAGAGGATAGAGTGAACCATGAGCCCAAAGATCAATACTTTTTTCTCCAGCTGCACGACGTTCATTTTGAGAATTGGCATCATTATTGCATCGTGTATTTGGAGCAAACTCTCTAGGCACACGAACATGGATACTTGTTGATGCAGGAGCATGAGGACGTTCTACTGTGAAGTTTGTGATACATGTCAACACCATCTTTGCTAATGACGAACAATATCAAAAACAAAGATGAAAAACCGGTTGGAAGGGAGTCTAAAGCATAGGTTTTGCTCAAAAAATGTGTTTTCTTGTATGTGTATGGGTTAAAGTGTATTTTTCCACTGAGTATGGCTGAAAATGATGAAATTTGAAAAAAGTCATTTTTTGGGGGAAGCATAGTCACGGATTTGATGATGTGGCACTTACTTTTGGAGGGAGTTTGAAAATTATACTTTTCTAAAAGAAACTTCAGAAAATGGGCCCAAAAAAGTGACTTCTGACATATATATTAAAAAATAGGCTCTTTTGAGTTAATATACACTGAAAATGAGACTTTTTAAAAAAATTCATTTTTTTATTCAAATACATGTACGAGTTTGATGATGTGGAAAGTAGATTCTCTTCTCTCTCTCTAGAATAAGAAAGAGAGAGGCCTATTGAAGCCTAAAAAAAAGCCTACTCTAGCCTACTAAAAAGTGCCCTATTAAATGCACTTTGTCCCCTTAAACAAGAACAGAATTAAGCTTAATCCCTAAAAATTAGGGATCCTTACAAGGCCCATGCAGGGTTCATTTTTTCCCCTAATGAATGGTTGCAATTAGCACATGTAGGTGCATTAGAGCAACACTACTCAAAGCAACGAACACTACAGACACTAAGGAGACTTGGAGTACATTAGCCGACCATGGAAGCTGATGTCCAAAAGTTGTGCAAGGAATGCCCAATCTGCTGCACTAAACCACCTGTGGAACATGCCACTCTTTATCAAGTGTCCATAGTGCGAGATTGGAGTGAACCACTAGTATCCTTCCTGAGGACGAAAACATTCCCTCAAGATATGACACTAGCCAGACAAAGAAGTCTAGAACAAGAAGCCCTAGATTACTCGCTCATTGGTGATAACCTTTTCAAGCGTGGTAAAGATGGTTACCTAAGGTTATGTGTCCACGAAAGTGAATATCTCAAGATCTTGGAAACGGCTCATCAAGGTGTAGCAAGATGACATTTTGGACCAGATCGAGTGATCAAAGCGATTCTATTTGCAGGCTTGTGGTGGCCGACCCTTCACATGGATGCATATACCTATGTGAAGAGGTGTGATGCCTCTCAGCGAACTCAGTATCCCATACGCAAAGATGAAATGCCACTGAAACCTATGATGGGTGGACGAGCATTCTCTAAGTGGGGAATAGACTTTGTAGGTCCTATTAATCCCCCAGCTAAGGGTTCCCATGCTGAGTATATCATTGTTGCCACGGACTATCTAACCAAATGGGTAGAGGTAAAAGCCACAACGAAGAACGATGCTCAAACAATAGCTAAGTTCTTATTTGAGAATGTGTTCACCAGATACAGGTTACGCATAGAGCTAGTCAGTGACAGAGGCACTCACTTCTTGAATGAAGTTATTGAAAATTTGCTCCAAGAATTCTTGGTAGTACATAAGAAGTCTGCCCCCTATCACCCTCAAGCTAATGGCAGGCTGAGAGCACCAATAAGATCTTATGCAATGTACTGACGAAATTAGTGAACAATAAACGCTCTGATTGGGACAAATAGCTACACCATGCTGTTTGGGCATACCGAGTTGCCTACAAAACGGTACTCCATGCCACCCCCTTTCAAATGGTATTTGGCCAAAATGCAGTGCTACCATTGGACTTCTTAATACCTACATTGAAAGTAGCACAAGAGCATGAATGGACGGGTCATGAACTCTCCTCTAGACTTTTGATCTTGAGCGATTAGGAGAAACAAGACTGAGGGCGGCTGCAGGGATATATGCAGCTAAGAAACGATAGAAGGCATACTTTGATGCCCACGTTAAGGATAAAGGTTTGAAGGCAGAAGTACTAGTATACACTTTGAAACAACATGCAAGGAAACTGGAGAAGAGAGGCTACGGACCCATGATCATTAATAGAATCTCAACAAGTGGAGCAGTGCAACTAGCCACATTAGAAGGCGATATTCTCCCGAGCTATATAAGCGGATGTAGAGTCAAGTTATATCAGGAACCTCTGACGGAAGAAATGCTAAGTCGACTAAACACTGCTAAGAAACGCAAAGAAGAAGAAAAACGAATTCAAGAAGAAGCTCAAGCAGAAGCATTGGAACGCATCCGGAGAATGAAGTTGAGAAAACAGGGTAGAGAGCAACCTAGGACAGATGCATATGCAGATCAAGGATATCACGTGGCTATGTATGAAGTTTCAGATATCAACTCTCATAGGATAATTGATCGACGTCCTTTTATAACCTTAGAGATAGGACAAGGAAAGGGTGCAAGGACTGTAAGAGCCTTGATTGACTCAAGTGAAGCCACTAGTGCTGTTAAATTTTCTTACTCTCAAAAGTTGAAATTAACTGTCAATCCTATAGAAGCATATCTCATAGGATTGGGAGGTGTGGAAACCCCTTGCATGGACGAGGTGGAACTTCCCATCTATATTCAAGACGAAGCAATGACAGTCAAAGTACTAGTGTGTCAAGATGAGGACCTCACTGAGCCTCTTGTCTTGGGTCAGGACTGGATCTATGATCATGCAGTCAACCTAAACCTAAGAAGTGGACTTCTTCAGGTATGGGTAAATCATAGTGGAATTACAGTTGAATTGGAAAATGAGGCACTCAAGGAACTAGGTAAGGCACAAACTCCTGGTCCTTCCAGGGGCGCACATGAAGTTGACAATGCTATTCTTGTGCAAAACTGTATGATGCAGAAAGAGGATTGTCTCAACAACGGAGTCAAGGATAAGACAGCACTCCCTTCTTTTCCAAAGGCCAGAGGGATGCAGCAACCAAAGGAAGATCAAATACAGAAGGAGCAGAGTACTACCTATACTGGAGGCCAAAACCACGTGCGAAGCAGAATGTCTCAGCCGTTGAAACAAGTGTGGGTGCGAAAAGGCGAACACCCTGTTGCGACCATGCCAACCCCATGGCCAAAACCTCTTATTAGTATTCAACAACACGACACTAATAAGAAGTCTTTCATAAATTCTTCTACGAAAGTGAAGTCTATTTGGGTACCCAAGAAGTCGATGAAGGGCCCACAATCGCGACAAATCTGGGTGCCTAAGGCTTGCTTGCGGGCTCAAATAGCTACACCGAGGCCACACCTGGTACAACATGTTTCACTCACTCGAACATCAGATGCCCATGCTTATACATCACACACGCACACATATTCTTCCATGAGCACAAGTAGAATCACTTGTAAATGGGTCCCTAAAAAGCCTCATTTTCAAGTAGATACCCCTATCAAACTCTTCAGAGTCTCCAGAAAATCAAGATCAAAGCTCATCCACTGTATTTGGCAACCTAAAACGTGTAATAAATCCCAGACCCCAGTTGTAAATCCATGCCCACCTACTAACTACATCACTCTCTCACTACATCATTCCACTTAGCTCCTAGGTCTACTGTTGGAAGCAGCCAGAGGCACAGACAACACGGAAGCATGTAACGACGGAGCAGTGAGCCAGTTGAATCGTTTTTCAAAGAATTATGTTTTCAAATACTATCCAAAAACCTCCAACAGTGATTTTTATCACTATTGTAACATATGTAACATAGAAAACCCCATTTTGTAATCCATAGCTCCATTTTGTGCAAGCCGAGGAGTCCTCGAGCTTGAGGAGCTTAGGTAGAACAAGCGTATCAATTTTCGTTATTTTTAGACATCGTTTACCCTTCCAAATAGCATCTAGGACCTAATTTTTAACTATGCCGGTCACTAGATGTGAAACCGGTCAAAACTAGTCTAGAAACTATAAAAAGAGCTAGAGAGCTCATTTTTGAGGTTAGTTAGTGTGAGCTAGTGTGAGTTTAGAGTTCTTTTGAGCTTATAATAGTGTTCTTGAGTAATAGAGTTAATTTCCCACCTTCCATTGTGTCTTGCTTGTCTCTTCGTAGTGTGTGTGCATGTGTGTGTGCATTTCTATGCTTCTCACCTTCACTCTCACTTCATCTCACATTCACGATCTTCATATCACTCCTATCTCTTCCGCGGATTGACATTAAAGAGGTGAAGCTTCTTAACGTGGTTCTCACCATTGTGCTAGAGCAACACCAAATTTGGCGCCGTTGCCGGGGATCGAGTCTAGGACGAATGTGTGATGGTAAGAGTATAGCAAGAAGTGGCGTTGGAAGGTAAAAATTTCAATTTTTGTTGTTGTTTTTACTTAGTTTTTAGTGTTTTTCACCTCC
Organism: Ceratopteris richardii; assembly: GCA_020310875.1. Classification (NCBI taxonomy): domain Eukaryota; kingdom Viridiplantae; phylum Streptophyta; class Polypodiopsida; order Polypodiales; family Pteridaceae; genus Ceratopteris; species Ceratopteris richardii. The sequence goes on along the minus strand of MU260196.1, from coordinate 63,034 downwards.
CCCACACTCCATCTTCATCACCGCATCATCATCTTCATCTCCAAAAAAATCAGAAAATTCACCATATCCACCCATTCTCCTCATTTCCCCTCATTTGTGCATGCGAGAGAGTGAGAGAGAGCTTTTGTGCTTGTGTGTACTTTTGTTTTCTTGAGTTTTCTTGCAGGTACAGAGCTCCAGTGCATCAGGAAGGCTGCAAAAAGGTAAGAAAATCATCTTCTGTCAAAAATTTCCGAGTGTGTCAGACCATCGCGACGGTCTGCAACCTTCGGCATTTTTGGTAAGCGACCACACCAGCGTGTAGGCGACACCAGCGCCTCTACGAATCCACAGCTGCATTGCAAAAATTCATAGTTTGGTGGACCATCGCGACGGTCTCTCACCATCGCGATTGTGTCACACCATCGCGATTGGCTCACGCCATCGCGACGGCTTGGCCGGACCATCGCGACGGTCTCTAACCATCGCGATTGTGTCACGCCATCGCGATTGGCCCACGCCATCGCGCCGACGGTGCCACGTGGCAATCTAGACCATCGCGACGGTGCACTTCAGACCATCACGACACTTCAAAAATTCAGACCATCGCGATTGGCTCACGCCATCGCCCCCAGACCATCGCGATTGGCTCACGCCATCGCGCTCAGACCATCGCGATGGTTCACTTTGGACCATCACGATTGTGCACGTTGACCGTTGACTGACGCCATTGCGACGGTGCACTTTCACGCCATCGCGATTGTCCAAGTTCATGCCATCGCGATAGTCCAAGTTCACGCCATCGCGATTGTGCAAATTCAGACCATCGCGATTGTGCAATTTCACGCCATCGCGACGGTGCACCCTCACGCCATCGCAACGGTCCCAGACCATCGTGATTGTCTCAGACCATCGCGATTGTGCACCCCCATCGCAAATTTTAGGGTTTCATTTTTTGGCCAATTTTGGGGCTATTTTTGGGAAATTTTTGGGTGATTAGACTCATAGGAGACCCCTTAGCTCATATTTGGAGAAAAACCTGTTTGTCAGTTTTTACCCCCCCAGGGCCTGAACGGTCATAATTTTTTCATCGGAAGTCCGTTTTTTGAGCTTAATAGCTCATTAGATAAGCTATTTTGAGGTTGACCTAGTTTGGGACTTGAAAGCCAGGGGGCAAACATTGAAAAATTGGGCAAAAGGGAAGGGACTTAAAAGGTGCATATACTCAAGTGCTTGATCATCCAACTGTGAATTGGTCTAATATTGGAATTTTCCAGGTCTAGCAAGGGCAATCAAGGGCAACCAAGGCAAGGCAGTGAAGGGCATAAAGCTTGGGAAGCGCGGCTTCTTGGGCATCAGAGCAACCAGAAAAGCTGACTCGAGGTTGGAAGATTACTCAACCCCCTCAGTCAATTCTTAGCTTAGGATAAACGTTAGCATTGTGGATTTAAGACGATAGGAACGCCTCAAGTTCAAGAGAGTTAAATTTATCAAGTTCAAGACTACAAGTAAAGGTGTGTGACACGAAAACCTAAAGGAAAGAACATAAGTCTGACGGAACGAGAACTCAAAGTACCACGGAAAGTCGAATTCCTGACGCATACATTAAGACAAGAATCTAAAGAAATCTAAAAAGAATCAAGACAGTAATAACAAAGAATCATTGACGATCTGAGCGTGTACTGAGTGTGCAAGGAAGAAAATTAATGAACCTTAGATCGGGCAAACATATAGGTAAGTCAGACCGACGAAGCCTTAGATCATCAGAGGCAAGTGTAAGAACTACTGCACGATCGTGGGCTCAACAATTGAACACTAGTTATCCCTACGAGAGCTCAGATACTAGCGAATCAGAAATGGCATTTAGCACAGACAGACCAGAAGGAGGGTCTAATGTAGCCTATTTAGAAAAACCAGAAGGACCCTATAGAACGCAACTAGAGTTTCTCCGAACCAACCGCTTAGGTGCTCGCATCTATGAGGATGGTTTGCGAAGGCAAGTGGTGCAAATGCACAACCCCGATCAACCCATTGGATTGGAACGTCCAGTGGTGCAATTTGAGAGAGACGCATACATAGACAAGGAAGGAACGATGTACATCTTAAGTACGCAGCCAAACAATACCAACGATTCTGGCGTGATTCAACCAGAGACGGAAGCAAAATCTCAAGGAAAAGAACCATTAGAAGAGCCTAGAACACCTAGAGGGAAATCTATACTGACACGAGTACTAATCCCGGAATGGATCCCTCAGGACAACAGAAGCATAGAGCTGTTTGTAAATAAAGAAACTGATGAAGCCTTTTGGAGATACAAGACCGAAATACTTAGTGAGGTAGGTATCATCACGATATACGAGTTCAAGGACCCGGATACACCTGGAAAGGTTGTATACCTGGATGAGACTTTAGAAAGAGTCTTTGTGGGTACCTGACCGCGCTAAAAACACATACACATGGAGAGGTGAATTGGTATTCCCTCCATCTAGAACGAACATGAATACAAGTCAACAAGGGGCAGGAACATCCTCAGCCCATGGAAATCAAAGAGAGGGAAATAAGGAAAGACCCGAAGTAAGCTTTAATCATCCCATGGGGAGAGATAGAACAACCACGAACACTAATAGAGCGGATAGACAAAGAGATCATGGAATGCTAGGTGGTAGAGATGATTTTCCTCTACCTAGACCACGTGAACACGCAAGAATACTGAGACCCACACAGTTAGTAAAATCCATGAAGAATTACTTTGATGGGACAAGAGATCCCTATGACCATGTCGCAGAATTCAAGCAAGTGCTAAGAGCAGAATAAGTTGAAGACATGTTCACGCAATATAATGCATTTGGACTAACGTTAAAGAATACCGCTTTAACTTGGTTCCAACCTCTGCAACAAAGGCAATTCAGAGACATCCATCACTTTTTAGAGTCATTCATCACCGAATTCTCTAAAAGTGGGATTAGACATGACACGTCTTCGTTGATTCATAGCTTTAAGCAGACCCCTCAGGAAACAGTAAGACTGGCAGGACGTAGGTTTAGAAAATATGTTGAACGATGTCCAATGCAAGAGCTACCCTCACAAGCCAAGCAAGTGTCATTGTTTCTAGATGGCTTGTTGAGCTCTAAACTACGCTCCTACGTGTACCTAAAAGAACCCAGAACGCTAGAGCAATGTGTAAGAATTTGTATAGACATTGAGGACAACTTAGGAGATGAGTTGGAACTCTCAAAGGTCTATAAGGACTCAGACTGTTCATCTCTAGCATCCACAAAATTGTCTAGCTCAATAGAAGACCTAGCAGAAAAAGTGGCCCAAAAACTAGGAGTTTCTAGTAAACCTAGGGTGCTAACAAACAAGCGTTGTTACACCTGTGGTGGTGATCATATGGCAAATGTGTGCCCCAATGCACCACAACCTCAAGCCAACCCTAGTGGCCAATACTGTACAATTGAGAGAAGATACACGAATCATACGGCTCAGGACTGCCCATACAACAAACAAACCGTGAGACAGAACTATCCGCAAGCATACCCGCAGCCAGGTAGGTATCAAGGCCAATACAATGCTCAGCCTTATTACTATAGGCCTCCTCAGAACTACCCATACCAGGCTCAACAGAGACCTCAACCTGTCTTAGCTCAGCAGCCACCCCCACCAGCGAATGTCATCTCTGTCAAATACACTGCTACAGAAGAGAACCTAAGTAGGGCCTTAGTGCCTTCTTCACCTTTGATCACAGAAAGTGACCCAAACTCAAATAGTTTTGACTCCACGCATGTAGATAGTCCACCCGCTTATTACACAGAGTCACCAGAACACGTGGAGACATATCATTATGATAGTCCACTAGTGGAACCTAGTTGGGAGCCCGACTATGCTAATGTGATGTACACAAACCCAAATCCACGGCCCCAATTGAGACAACAAAGACCACAGGGCCCTAGAGGACCATGCTTTAGGTGCCAAGGAGATCATTTCATAAAGGATTGTCCACATCCCCCGATATCAGGACAGTCACAGTACTATAACATACAAGGCTTTTGCGCCGATTGTGGCAAAGAGCACATAACCAAAGATTGTCCTAAAAATCCAGTTAATGCTTCGAATGTGACACCGATCAATGTGATAGGTATTGTAAGTAACGCAGATGGATCCAACCCTACATACGTGCTGTTGAAGCTCAAGGTCAAGGACAAAGCATGGAAGCACATCAAAGAAGTGGACATAGAAGAAGAGAGAGCAAGTAGGGAGCTCCAAGAAGTGTATGTCAAATTTTCAGAAGAATCCCCTATAAAAATAGTGATTTTCATCACTAGAAACCATTGTAAATACCATTATCTATTTTTAGTAACTCCATTTTGTTCAAGCCGAGGAGTCCTTGAGCTTGAGGAGTATTAGAAGTACCATCGTACCAATTTTCATAATTTTTAGACTTCGTTTGAGCCCTCAAATAAGCCCTGGAACCTAATTTTTAACTAGGCCGGACACTAGGTCTGGACAGGGCCAAAACTAGTCAAAAAACTATAAAAAGAGCTAGAGAGCTCATTTTGGGGGTTAGCTTGTTAGAGAATAGAACTTTTGTAAGAGAACTCTTTTGCAATCTAAGCTTTCCATTGTTCCTCTCTTTGATCTTACTTTGTGCGCGTGTGTGTGTATGTGTGTGCATGTTTGTGTGCTTTCACTCACGCACTTGTGCCTTCACTTGCTCATGGTCTTCATACCGGTCCTCACGTCTCCGCGGATTGACAAGTAAAGGAGGTGGTGCTTACGCTTGAGCTACACCAAATTTTGGCGCCGTTGCCGGGGAGAGAGCTTCGAGGACGAGCGTTGTGATGGTAAGATCGTAGATTTGCGACGTTGGAAGGTAAAAAAATTGTCATTTCAGTTCATTTTCTGTTTTTTCCTCTTCATCTTCATCATCATCATCATCTCCACCTTCTTCCATCTTCTTCTTCATAGAAATTTCTTGTTTTTTAGTGCATTTTCACCATTTTCATACCATTTTTCATGCATTATTGTGTGGGAAGGAGTTAAGAGGTGCAAGGGAGAGCAAGCGCTGCATTTTTTTCATGATTTTCTGCTCATACGGAGCTCGCCATAGCCGGCGTTCAGAAATTTGAATTTCCCACCAAAAAACGCGATTCTGTGATGAAAATCGCGATTCTGTGAAAATTCAAAATTTTTTGAAAAATCACGATTTTCAGTTTTCCCGCCTAAAAGTTGGTTGAAAAAAAATCGCGATTCTGTGTTTTTCTCAAAAAAACACGATTCTCTGCTCAAAATCGCGATTCTCAAAAAAACACGATTCTCTGCTCAAAATCGCGATTCTCACCAATCACGATTTTCAGCAAAAACACGATTTTGTGAAAAAGGCGATTCTGTGAAAACACGATTTTTTGCTCAAAATCGCGATTTTTAAAAACACGATTTTGTGCTCAACATCGCGATTTTCATGTGAAAAATACGATTTTCAAAAAAACACGATTCTCTGCTCAAAATCGCGATTCTCACCAATCACGATTTTCAGCAAAAAACACGATTTTGTGAAAAACACGACTTTCTGCTCAAAATCGCGATTCTCACAAATCACGATTTTCAGCCAAAAATACGATTTTGAGAAAAACACGATTCTGTGGGACAAAATCGCGATTTTCAAGTCAAAAACACGATTTTGAGAAAACACGAATTTTTGCTCAAAATCGTGATTTTCAATTCACGATTTTCTGCTCAAAATCGTGATTTTCATGTCAAAAACACGATTCTGAGAAAACACGATTTTCAGTCAAAAACACGATTTTGTGATCAACATCGCGATTCTCTGAAACACGATTTTGTGATCAACATCGCGATTCTCTGAAACACGATTTTGTGATCAACATCGCGATTCTCTGAAACACGATTTTGTGATCAACATCGCGATTTTCAGAAACACGATTTTGTGATCAACATCGCGATTTTCAGAAACACGATTTTGTGATCAACATCGCGATTTTCAAATCACGATTTTCTGCTCAAAATCGCGATTTTCAAAAACACGATTTTGTGCTCAACATCGCGATTTTTTTGACTTCACAGCATCGCGATTTTCAGAAAGTTCACAAAATCGCGATTTTCTCCAAAGGTCCTGTTTGCCTGTTTTGACCCCCAGGAGCCTGAATTGGCATAACTTTTTCATCCAAAGTCCATTTTTTGAGCTCTATAGCTTGTTGGAAAGCTCGTTTCAAATCCTACACGATCTCAACTGTTTTTTTCAAGAATAATGCGTTGATTTTGAGATAGGATAATTTGAAGTTGACCCTCAGGTGGGACTAGGGAACCAAGGGGGCTCTAAAGAATTTTGAACCATACCAAAGGGAAAATTTGGACTCTTGACTAAAGCTTATGAACCTGAGATCTGGTAGACACTTAGGCAAGGATAAACAAAGCATTAGATCTTCTGAGGCTAGTGTCACTCTAGCACAATGGTGAGTACCAACGTGAGGAGATACACCTCATAAATGTCAATCCGTGGAGACGTGAGGACCGGTATGAAGACCGCGAGCAAGTGATGGCACAAGTGCGTGAGTGAAAGCACACAAGCATGCACACACATACACACACACGCGCACAAGGTAAGAGCAAAGAGTGGAACAATGGAAAGCTTCAATTACCAAAGAGCTCTCTTACAAAACTGAAATCTACAACAAGCCAACCTCAAAAATGAGCTCTCCAGCCCTTTTTATAGTTTTTGAGTGGTTTTGGCCCTGTCCAGACCTAGTGTCCGGCCTAGTTAAAAAATAGGTTCCAGGGCTTATTTGGGGGCTCAAACGGAGTCTAAAAATTATAAAAATAGGTAGGATGGTAGATCTAATACTCCTCAAGCTCGAGGACTCCTCGGCTTGAACAAAATGGAGTTACAAAAATGGAAAATGGTATTTACAATGGTTTTTAGTGATAATAATCACTATTTTTATAGGGATTTCATCTGAAAATTTGACAGGTGCTTCTTGGAGCTCCCTACTTGCTCCTTCTTCTTGTGTGTCCACTTCCTTGATGCACTTCCATTCTTTGTCCTTGATCTTGAGCTTCAACACTCCCCCCCCTCTTGAGTCTGTCGTCCCTGACAGACCCTTGTTGTAGTGGTCGTGCCATGTAGTACGTTGAGAGGTGGCGTCCTTTGCGTCCAACAAGGGCGATCCTTCTTCCCAATGTATCCTGGTTGTTTGTCTGGTTCTTCACTTTGCCACTGTTATCTCTTGCAGTTTGTAGTCCCTTTGTACGTACTTCTGCCTTGTATTCCATCTGGGTGGTGCATTTGTGAGTTTTCCAAAACTGCTAGCTGCTCAAAGGATGTGGTCAATGTTGATTGGGAGCAACTCTCGGTGGTGGATGGCGTCCTTGCTCTTGTTGTTGTCATCTTGATGTCGTCTTTTCATAGTTTTCATGCCAAGTATTTGTAACCCATAATGAATGGTGGGTAAGTGCATTAGTGCATGGGTTGAACCAAATATGTGCCTTGTGCATGGCCTTGTAATGTGGCCCTACATATGCGTACTTGGAAAATGCATGGCAAGAAGTATGGTGCAAGAGATTGGGTCTTGAGCTAAGTGCTCAAGGGTATGCTGACGAAGAGGTTTCCTAATCTATCATGGTTATAGTGTTGTTGAAACATACACGTCTTACCATGGTGAAGGGTCTGTTGGTCTTCATCTCTTCGTGTTGTGGTTCCCTCATGATGTTTGATCGTCGGCTTGTCCTTTTTGTTGAGGGATGTCCTTGCTGGAAGTTCGCTGATGAGCACTTTCCAGCACATAGTCTCTTTTTTCTTTTTTTTTTTTGTTCTTTTTTTTTTTTTTTTTTTTTTTTTTTTTTTTGGAACAATGGCATCAAACAAGAAGAAAGAGGTTAGTATCAATAACATATTTTTCATGTGAAAATTGTGTCTCATGTGCCTGGGATTTCTCAATTGTGTCTATGCACGGCCATGTAAGGTGGCCCTATATTGATGCATACTTTGGAAATGCATGACCTGAATGGTGCAAACGACTTGGTTATGCCAAAGGCACATGGTTGCTGCTGGTCGAGGCTTTTGATGTTACTTGTATACTTGATGAATTCTTTGTGTGGAGGTGTCGATTGGATCTCGAAATGATGTAATCCTCCTAATGGGAACCCATTTCCGAATAGTATTTGGCCCTGTAGAGATCACCTCAGGCCAGTTCTTCTTTGGATGCTTTCCAAGCTTTGGTATCCAGTGTGGTTGACCCCTTGGTTTTGTGGATGTTGCTTGTGCTTTTGGCTACCAAACCCATATCCTGGGTGAGTGCCTGCTTATTTTTGTAGAAGGGTTAAGTTTATCTTCTTTGGGTCTTTGTGCTCTGTTCTTATCCTTTGTTTTCCTTGGCTTCTTTGTTGAGACCTTTTGCATGGTGGGGAGCATAGGCCGTTGCGTATGTAAGAGCTTCTTGGGTACCCACATCTGTAATCGCCCGTGTTGAGCTGTAGCTAATTTTTTAGGCACCCAAATTTGTACCTTATTGTGGTCGGCCTTCATCGATTGTTTCGGTACCCAAAGTAGTTGGATTTCTCGTGTTTGAGCCTGTCGTAGGTGCTTGGTCCTTCTGTTGTCATGGTCGATCTGGTTGGGTGGGAGTCTTTGAGGCAACGTCGATGGTTGCACTCCTTTCTTTACCCAGATCTGTGTCATGCCCAACACTTCTTTCTTCTTGAGGGCTCTTTGTCTATTTGATAGACTGGCTGTCTTGCACTGTTTTGCTTGCTTCTGAGGTTGAGCTCCTGTGGATGCTTTGCTCTTTAAAAAACAAGAAGAAGGTTCATCTTGACTTTGCGACTGTCCTTCCGTGCTTGCGTCCGTCTGGATCATAGAGCTTTTGACATCTACAACATCTTGTTCAAGAAGATTAGCCTTAGAGGAACAAAGAGAGTGTGTGGTGTCAGTTTCAGTGGGCATGTGATTCTCCAATTCTAATGTAATGCATTGATTATATACCCACACTTGAAGAAGTTGACTTCTTAGGTTCAAGTTGACAGCATGGTCGTAAATCCAATCTTGACCCAAGACAAGTGGTTCTGTGAGGTCCTCATCATGACACACTAGCATTTTGACTTTTATTGGAACATCTTGAAGGTAGATGGGAAGTTCCACCTCGCCCAAACAGGGTGTTTCCACGCCTCCTAATCCTATGAGATAGGCTTCTATGGGCTTGATGTCCAAATGCAAGTCTTGGCAGTATGAAAGTCTAACTGCACTAGTTGCTGCTCCTGAGTCAACCAATGCTCTCACAGTCCTTACACTCTTTCCTTGTCCTACCTCTATAGTCACAAAGGGCCGTCGATCAATTATGTGAGAAGTAATTATGCCTGATTTTTGGCACATGTCCATGTGATATTTGGGAGCTTTTGTGTTGACATCTAGGCCTAGCCGCCGTAGCTTATTTCTTCTGATGCGCTCTCTTGCCTCTGCTTGTGCTTCTTCTCTAACCCTTAACTCCTCTTCTTTTCGCTTCTTAGCAGTGTTGAGTCTCGTGAGCATTTCCTCTGTAAGAGGTTCCTGATATAACTTGACTCGGCATCCACTAATATAGTTTGGTAGGATATCACCTTCTAAAGTGGCCAATTGCACTGCACCGCTAGTGGAGAGTCTATTAATGATCATGGGTCCATATCCTCGTTTCTCCAATTTGCGGGCATGTTGCTTTAGCGTGTAAACCAGCACTAGATCACCTTCCTTCAATCCTTTGTCCTTTACATGGGCATCAAAGTATGCCTTTTGCCTTTTCTTTAAAGCATAAATGCCTGCTGCTGCGCGTAGCCTCGTCTCACCTAAGCGTTCTAGATCAAAGATCCTGGAAGACAACTCATGTCCATTCCACTCATGCTCTTGTGCTACCTTCAAGGCTGGGATTAGGAAGTCCAATGGTAGCACGGCATTCTGTCCAAAGACCATCTGAAATGGGGTAGCATTGAGTACCGTTTTGTAGGCAACTCGGTATGCCCAAACAGCATGATGAAGCTGTTTGTCCCAATCAGAGCGTTTATTATTTACAAGTTTCGTCAATACGTTACATAGGATCTTATTCGTGCTCTCGGCCTGTCCGTTGGCTTGTGGGTGATAAGGTGCAGACTTCTTGTGTATCACCATGAATTCTTGAAGGAGATTTTCAATGACCTCATTCAAGAAGTGCGTACCTCTATCACTAACCAACTCTATTGGTAACCCATATCTAGTGAACACATTCTCGAATAAGAACTTAGCCGTTGTTTGAGCATCATTCTTTGTCGTGGCTTTTACTTCCACCCATTTGGTAAGGTAATCTGTGGCTACAATGATGTATTCTGCATGGGAGTTTCTAGCTGGGGGGTTAATAGGACCAACAAAGTCTATACCCCACTTTGAAAATGCGCGTCCTCCCATCATTGGCCTTAAAGGCATCTCGTCTTTTCTTATCGGATATTGGGCACGTTGGCATGTGTCACATTTCTTCACATAAGTATGTGCATCCATATGAAGAGTGGGCCACCAAAGTCCTGAGAATAAAATGGTCTTAATTACTCTGTCAGGCCCAAAGTGTCCACCTGCAGCACCGCTGTGTGCAGTTTCTAAGACTTTTAAATAGTCTGATTCATGAACGCACAGTCTTAGGTAACCATCCTTGCCTCTTCGATATAGGTTGTCTCCTACTAAGGCGTAGTCTTGAGCCTCTTGCTCCATGCTCCGTTTTCTTTCAAGACTAGCCTGATTGGGTAATGTTCCCGATCTCATGAACTCAACCAATGGAGCACTCCAATCTGGGATTAATGACACATGATAAAGAGTGGCATGCTCCACTGGGGGTCTCTTCTGGCACACTGGACAATTCTGGATCCACTCCTGTATTTCTTTGTCCATGCTAGGCCAATACACTCCTAAACTTCTTAAGTTCTGCAATGTTCGTTGTTTAGAGTAATGATTTCCTAGCAATCCCTCATGGGCTTGTTGCATCCAACTAGTATGTTCATCGTCCTCAACACAACAAGCTAATACTCCCTCGGTATCTTGCTTGTACATACTTCCGGCCAATATTTGATACTTTTGTGATTTTACAATTTCTTCTTTGCTTGTTTTCACATTTTTATTTGCAGGTCCGAAGGTTAGGACTGGCACCAACTTATTTGCCCATTTAGGAACAACTTCTAAATTGAACAGATAAGCATCGGGCAATTCATCAGACACTCCTTGCGGTGGCTCTCCTGAAGTGATACGAGAAAGATGGTCTGCCCTAAGATGGGTTCTACCTTTCCTGACTACAACTTCAAAGTCGTATTCCATTAGTAAGAGGAACCATCTTACTAAGCGGCCTGTATTGCAAGGTTTATTGACCAAATATAGTAAAGCTTGATGATCAGTGAAAAACTTGAACTTATTGGCCAATAGATAGTGTCTAAACTTCTTCACGGCATATACCATACCTAAGCCTTCCCTCTCCGTTGTGGTATAATTTCGTTCAGCTGCATTTAATTGCCTACTAGCATATGCTATTGGCAAATCTAGGTTTCCTTCACCTGTGGGTTGTGCTAGCACACATCCTATGGCATGATTGGAGGCATCTACATGGACATGAAAGGGTTTGCTCCAATCCGGAGTGGTCAGTATTGGTGCTGAGCACAAGCGTCTTTTTAGCTCGTTGAAGGAATTCTCGCATTCCTCGTTCCACTCAAAATTTGTTAACAACCCATAAAGAGGTTTAGCTATGATGGCATACATGTGGATAAACCTACGGTAATATCCACAATGGCCCATAAAGGCCTGTACCTCTTTAACATTTCTCGGTCTTGGCAACTCTGCTATCGCTCTTACCTTGTCTTCATCTGTTGAAATTCCATTCTTAGAAACAATGTGACCTAAGATTTTACCTTGTCGTACCATGAACACACACTTCTCTGGGTTCAGACAAACTCGATAATCTCTACACTTGTTGAAGATTTGTCTGAGCTCAGGGATGTGGTAATTTCTCTGTTGGGAATGCGCACATAAATCGTCCACATATACTTCTAAGCTCTTCCGCAAGAACTCTTTGAAGACATGACACATGAGCCTTTGGAATGTTGCAGGTGCGTTGGTGAGCCCAAATGGCATCACACGAAATGCAAAAATTCCCCATTCTGTGGCAAAGGCCGTTTTGTGTTGATCTTCGGGGGCAATGGCTACTTGGTTGTAACCTGAAAATCCATCAAGGAAACTATAAACTTCCTTGCCTGCAACACGCTCCAACAGATGTTCGGTGATTGGAAGTGGATAACTATCTCTGATCGTAGCGGCATTAACTTTTTTAAGGTTAATGCACACTCGCAATTTCCCATTCTTCTTGGGCACCACTACAATGGGGGACACCCATTCAGTGTGCTCAATCTCATAGATGAATCCAGCTTCAATCAGCCTGTCAATTTCCTCCTTTATTTTGGCTGCATAATTGTCATTATATGTGTAGGGCTTTTGTTTAGTGGGCTTGGCATCAGTGGTCATCGGAATCGTATGAGAGCAAATCTTTGGATCTACTCCTTTCAAGTCTCTATAGTGCCATGCGAACACATCCCTATATTCCCTTAATAGAGCTACAAGCTCTGCTTCTTCTTTTGCACTTAGGTCGTCTCCTATGTACGTGCATCGTTCTTCGTTCCCTTCAATGGTCACTACAATTTTTTTGGTCTTTTCTTTATTGTCATATGCTTCTCCTATAATGGCCTCTCTCTTAGGCATCCGTACCAAAATTTTTCGGTCTTCCACTTCATATTTCTTGAAATTTTCTGGTACTTCAAACAATGATTCTTCCTCTTCTCGTTTCACTGCTTTTCTTTTCTTTTTCTTTTGACCTCCTTCACTTCCTTCCTTTGAATTTATAGTTTTAATACTTGTGAGGGGTTCTTCTTCTTTTTGGGTTAACACTCCTATGTCTTCTAAATAGTGTTCCTCTGAGTCAAAGTAAGTATCCATTACAATGGATTCTAGATCATCGTCATTCTCTTCTTCTTCTATGAACTCACTAGGATCACACTCTTCCAACAGGGGCTGACACATGAACACTGAAATATCATAACCCTCCTCATCACAATGAGGTGTCCATTGTTCTTCATTGACTGCTATGTCCATGGTAGCTAAGATTTCTGCCCAACCATGAGGCTCAAATTCCTCGTCTGGAAATATCATTGGTGTATAGGCTGGGTCTTTTATTGGTCTATCTCCTGGGGGAGTTCCTTCTTCTCTCGCTTTTAGGCGCTTTTCCTCTTCCTCTGCGACTTTGCACATCCACAAGTGAGTATCTTCATGCAGCCAGGCTGGATCAGGTGAACTTCCCGACTGCACAGAGATAGAATCTTCTTTCGCTTTGTGGATAGGATTCCACTGTAGGGGTGGTACATCTCTGAAGGTGTAATCCTTCAGATTGACCTTGGTGGTGACCCCTAAGTGCTGTAAGTACAAGGAGTTGGTTCCCCAATCCTGTACTATTTGCAATTGTCGTAGGAAGGGTCTTCCTAGGATCATCTCGTAGACATTATTTTTCTCAAAGTCACATATAGCAAATGTATGTTCAAACTCTACACCACATGTGGTTAGAGTTATCCCCTCAAGCAATCCTAGAGGTCTTTCAAAATGACCATCTGCCATTTGAAGCTTCATTCTAGTTGGTCTTAATGTGGGTTTGCCCCATCGCTTCCACAAGGAGGTGGTCGCAATAGCAACACCAGCACCTGAATCTACGATTGCTTTGGTTGTGTAACCTTGATAGGTGATTGGAAGATAAGTATTACCTTCTTCACCTTCGCTCATATCTCCTATCTTGTCGAGAGGTATCTCTGGAACTTTTTGCTTAGAGCCTACTTTTGGCATATTGGATTCAAGTTCCGGAACCTGATCCTTCACATGATTCCATAGCTCCGGTTTTGCTTTGAGCAGCTCTTCCACAGTGAGATGACATTGAACCTTAGTGTTCTTCACAACATCAGTGTTTCTTGGAATCACCGAGTCTTCATTTCTTACCAATATTGTGGGAGCTCTGATCTGGAGAGATTCAGATTCCCATGGGCCTGTGTAATGAGGCAACTCTTGTAAAGAATTAGATTCAAAATCTAATCTTTCATCTTCTTGTTGCTCAGCTTGGTCTCCATAGATAGACGGAATGTCTTGGGGAAATTGATCATGTAGATCATCAATCTCAGGAATAGGAGGGGAGTTACCCTTCTCCTTGGCCCATTTCTCTTCCTGTATTTCCCGCAAGAACTCTTGAGAGTATTGTTGAATTGAAGGAGGTATTCCAGCATCCGTGGAATTAGGAACATAAACTCCCATTGGTGGTGAGCTCCCTCTTTCAATAATTGGTTGAGCCTGTGGAGGTAAAGAAGCTTGTGGTTTGTTTACCAACTGCTCTATTCTTTCTAGTAAGCCTTGGAAATGCAAATCCGGTTTGACAGAGTTTGTCTGATTGAACTTTTGACTAGTCTCAAGTATAGCTTGAGCTTGTTCTACCATTTTCATGCACATTTTCATCCGTTCAATCTCTAAGTCTGCTCTAGGGTAACTCTTGTCGAGGTTTGCAGCTGTTGGCCCTTCTTGAAGACGAGCCTGGTAGGCCTTGAACATCATGTCCAAACCTTCTGGGGTTGGATCTGCAAGAACAGACCCTGGTTGTGGGTTATTTACAATGGGTGGTGGGGTGGAGTGAGGTGGAGTGGATGGAGCTTCGGCATGCGAGGGGCTTTGAGATGCAATGTCTTCTATTTTTGTTTTTGTATCCCTTAGGCTTTCTTCTAGCTCGGATAGTTTTTTGTTCCACTTGCGATTAGCCTTCTCTCTGGTATCCTTCCATGTTCTTGGTTTTCTCTTGCTAGGTTCTCCTGCCTCACTTGACTCTGACTGCTCAACTGGTTTTGCTTGTTGTGCAGCCTGTGCCCTAGTAACTGCCTGTACAGGAGCCACATTATTGCTACTTGAACTTGAATCTGCCACTAAGCCTACCACATTGATGGGTGTAACCTTGGGTACACTAGAGGGATTCCTGGGACACTCTCTAGGAAGATGTTCCTTGCCGCACTCAGGACAAAAGCCTTGTATTGTGATGTTTTGTCCTAGTCCCAGAGCTGGTTGATGGGGACATTCACGAATGAAATGATCACCCTGACATCTAAAGCATGGTCCTCTAGGGGCTTGTGGTCTTACTTGTCTCAATTGGGGCCTAGTATTTGGATTCGTATACATGACATTGGAGTATTCTGGCTCCCAATTTTGTTCCATAGGTGGTGCCTCATATTGACAGTGAGAAATCTCACTTTGCTCAGGTGACTCTATATAATAAGCCTGTGGACTATCTTCATGGAAGTAGTCTGAACCATGAGCGTGAGAATCATTTTCTGAGACCAATGGGGTTAGTGGCACCAATGCTCTATTATGGTTCTCCTCCGCCATCGTATATTTAACTGGGATCACATTGGCAGGAGCTGGTGGTTGGTTTCCTAGGACTGGTTGTGGTCTATATGGTGCTTGATATTGTTGCTGGTATTGAGGTTGATATTGCTGTGGCCTATAATATGGCTGTTGGTACTGATTCTGATACCTACCCTGCTGGTAAGGTTGCTGATAATTTTGTCTAACAGCCTGCCTGTTATAGGGACAATCTTGGGTCGTATGATTTGTATATTTCCTCTCAATGGTGCAATATAGAGCATTAGGGTTTCCTTGGGGTTGAGTCGTCAATGGACAAACATTAGCCATGTGATCTCCTCCACATGTATAACATCGCTTCACTGAGGTGACCCTTGGCATTTGTCTACTTTGAACTCCTAGCTTTTTGGCCACTTGCTCAGCTATCTCATCTATCTCAGTGGAGGCTCTAGAGGTATGACTTGTAGAACTATCAGAGTCCTTATAGAGTTTGGATAGTCCTAACTCCTCACCCAAGTTGTCTTCTATGTCAATGCTCATCCGTATACATTCTTCTATGGATCTAGGCTCTTTCAGGTATACATATGACCTTAATTTTGTGCTCAATAGGCCATCTAAAAACAGTGCCACCTGTTTGGCTGATGTGGGTAATTCTGGTACAGGGCATCTTTCCAAGTACTGTCTAAACCTTCTTCCTGCAAGTCGCACTGTTTCTTGGGGTGTCTGCTTGAAGCTGTGGATCAAGGATGATGTGTTATGCCTGATACCACTTTTGGAAAATTCCACAATGAATTCTTCTAGCAGCTGACCTATCTCTCTATAGTTGCGACTGTTTAGAGGTTGAAACCAAGCTAAGGCAGTACCCTTAAGAGTCAACCCAAATGCCTCGAACTGGGTGAATAAGTCCTCAACCTGTTCAGCTCTTAGCACTTGTTTGAACTCTGCCACATGATCATAAGGATCTCCAAATCCATCAAAGTAGTTCTTCATTGTCTTAACCACTTGAGAGGGTCTAAGGGTTCTTGAGTGCTCTCGTGGTCTAGGCAATGGGAAATCATGATCGTCTCTTTGATGTCTATGAACTCTATGTCTCTCCCTTTCAAGTCTTTCCGTTCCATATCCTGATCTGTCTCTGCCTACAGTGTCTGCAAAGCTTACCTCCGGTCTCTCTCTAGTTCTTTCCCTCTGGGTTTCATGAGCCTTGGATGATCCGGCTCCCTGGAGGCCCTGGGAAACATTAGATCTTGGTGGAGGGAAGATTGATTCACCTTGCCAGGTGTAAGCATGTCTGTCATGATCTGATACCAAGAATAATTTCTGAGATGTGTGATCTAGATAGACAACTTTCCCTGGTGTCTCTGGATCCTTGAATTCATAGATGGTGACTACTGGGCTGGGTTGATCTGGCCTAAATCTCCAAAAGGCTTCCTCCGTTTCTCTATTCACGAATAGTTCTATGCTTTTATTATCTTGAGGAATCCATTCTGGAGTGAGCACTCTGGTTAAGACTGACTTACCTCTAGGGGTCTTGGGTTCTCCTCCTAGGTCTCCTTGCTCTAGGTCTCCTATCTCATTCTCAGGAATGATATTTCCAAACTCATCTGTCCTATCTGGTAAGTTGGTATACATGGTTCCTTCCTTATCAATGTAAGCACCCTCTTCAAACTTGACCACTGGGTGTTCAAGTCCAAAGAGTTGGTCAGGATTTTTGAGTTGAACCACTGATCGTCTTAGACCATCCTCATAGATGCGAGCACCTAATTGATTGGTCCTGATATACTCCAATTGGGTCTTATAGGGACCTTCTGGTGTCTGTAAATAGGCAAGGCCTGAGCTGCGTGTGGGTCTTTCCATGCCAAAAGACATTTCAGAGTCACTGGTTTCTGAACTTCGTGTGTAAGGATAACCACTAAGCTGTTGAGCCCAAGACTTGGCTGTATGGTTGACACTAGCCTCAGATGACCTAATGCTTTGTCTATCCTTGCCTAAGTGTCTGCCAGATCTCAGGTTCATAAGCCTTGGCTTCTAGTCCCAAAGTTCTCTTATATTGCTCAAAATCCTTTGGAACACCTTGATTTTCTAGTTTCCCTGAGGGTCAACTTCAAAATACCCTATCCAATAATCATGGTATTAATATTAACATAACCAGTCGATGTTTTTGTTGTACTCCTCACGAGCTTTCCAACAAACCCAAGATCACTCCGAACGGATTTTGTATGAGAAAGTTATGCCAGTTCAGGGTTTTGGGGGTTAAAACAGGGAAACAGGGTCTCTCAGAAGATGCTTCAAATCAGGCGATATATGACATTTATAGGACACGATGCTTGTTACTTGAGGAACTCGATACACGATACTTGATCTTTGAACAGACGATATACGATATTTCAAGGAAAACGATACTTGATACCTCCCCTAAACGATACACGACCTCCAAGCCAAACGATACACGATCTCCCACAAAACGACCGCTGGACAAAACGATATTTGAGCAAACGATCGCTGGGCAAAACGATCTTTGACAAAACGATACTCGATACTTAGCTCAAAACGATACTCGATCGCTGGCAAGTATCGCGATCTCTGAGACGCGATACACGATACTTGGACCAAAACGATACACGATACCTGAATCCAGACGATACACGATACTTCCCCAAACGATCTTTGGACCAGACGATCTCTGATTCTGAAACGATACTCGATACTTGGCTCAAAATGATACACGATCTCTCACGAAACGATCGCTAAACCAAACGATATCTGAGGAACGATCGCTGACTAGACGATCTTTGACAAAACGATCGCTGACTTCGAAACGATACACGATACTTGTCAGGTATCGCGATCGCTGAACCAAACGATAGACGATCTTTGATACACGATCTTTGATAAACGATCTTTGATAAACGATCGCTGGAGAACGATCGCTGGCAAACGATCTTTGACCGAAACGATCAACGATCTCTGGGAAATATCGCGATACTCAACCACAGGAGCAAAACGATACTTGTGAAGTATCGCGATACTCGACCGCGGGAGCAAAACGATACTTGACCCTTTGCCAAGATTTTTACAAGATTTTTTAAGTTTAATCACACACAGAGGTTTTACAAGGTCTCCTACCCTCTCCACGATCTCTGTATCGCACAAAACACACTTCTCAATCCCTAACAGTGCCAAACGATACTTCGCACAGATCGTTTCACTCTCGCAATTGATTTTCTGAGAAATTTTGATCAAAAGGGCAGGTTTGCTTACCTTGGTAACTCCTATAATCTCTTTGTAACTTCCCCTTGTTTTGTTCAAGCCCAGCTTGCCCTGCAACTCACTCACGATCGCTGGCGCAGTTCTCACGATACTCGATAGTCTCCCTCACGATACTTGGCGCAGGTTTTGCTAATTCAGCTATTTTAGTACTGATTCTTCAGCGCCTCTGTTCTGTACCCTCTCTAAGCTTCTTGCTCACAACCACAAGTAAAAACAAGGTGAATGTACTCTAAAACATGGAGAAAAACTGAGAATATGAAGGTGGGTGGAGATGGTGATGATGGTGAAGATGAAGAAGAAGGAAAATTCAAAAACTGAACTGAAAATGATGATTTTTTTACCTTCCAACATCGCTATTCTACGTCTTACCGTCACACGCTCGTCCTCCAAGCTCTCTCCCCGGCAACGGCGCCAAATTTGGTGTCACTCTAGCACAATGGTGAGTACCAACGTGAGGAGATACACCTCATAAATGTCAATCCGTGGAGACGTGAGGACCGGTATGAAGACCGCGAGCAAGTGATGGCACAAGTGCGTGAGTGAAAGCACACAAGCATGCACACACATACACACACACGCGCACAAGGTAAGAGCAAAGAGTGGAACAATGGAAAGCTTCAATTACCAAAGAGCTCTCTTACAAAACTGAAATCTACAACAAGCCAACCTCAAAAATGAGCTCTCCAGCCCTTTTTATAGTTTTTGAGTGGTTTTGGCCCTGTCCAGACCTAGTGTCCGGCCTAGTTAAAAAATAGGTTCCAGGGCTTATTTGGGGGCTCAAACGGAGTCTAAAAATTATAAAAATAGGTAGGATGGTAGATCTAATACTCCTCAAGCTCGAGGACTCCTCGGCTTGAACAAAATGGAGTTACAAAAATGGAAAATGGTATTTACAATGGTTTTTAGTGATAATAATCACTATTTTTATAGGGATTTCATCTGAAAATTTGACAGGTGCTTCTTGGAGCTCCCTACTTGCTCCTTCTTCTTGTGTGTCCACTTCCTTGATGCACTTCCATTCTTTGTCCTTGATCTTGAGCTTCAACAGCTAGTGTCAACCATACATCCAAGTCTTGGACACAACAACTAAGTGGTGATCTTTTACTAAGTTCAGACACAAGTGATTCAGAACTGTCTTTTAGCATGGGGAAACCGGCAGGTGGCTCAGGGATTGCCCATCTACAAACACCAGAAGGTCCCTATAAGACACAGTTGGAATATATTCGGACCAACCAATTAGGTGCTCGCATCTATGAGGATGGTCTGAGGCGATCAGTGGTCCAACTCAAAAATCCAGATCAATCCTTTGGACTTGAACACCCGGTGGTCAAGTTCGAAGAGGGTTCATACATTGATAAGGAAGGAACCATGTATGTGGTTACCAACCAACCAGATAGGACCGATGAGTTTGGAAATATCATTCATGAGAATGAGATAGGAGACCTAGAACAAGGAAATATAGGACAAGGACCCCAGACTCCTAGAGGCAAGTCAGTTTTGACCCGAGTGATCACTCCAGACTGGATCCCTCAAGACAACAAAAGCATAGAACTATTTTTGAATAGAGAAACAGAGGAAGCCTTTTGGAGATTCAAGCCAGAACAACCTAGCCAATTGGGCATAGTCATCATCTACGAGTTCAAGGATCCAGAGATACCAGGAAAGGTTGTCTACCTGGATAACACATCAGAGAAAATTTTCTTGGTAACAGAACATGATAGACATGCATATACTTGGAAGAATGAATTGATTTTCCCCCCACCAAGATCCAATGTTTCCCACGGCCTCCAAGGAGTAGGGTCATCCCAAGCTCAGGAAGCCCAGAGAGAAAGAACTAGAGAGAGACCGGAGGTAAGTTTTGCACACACAGTGGGCAGGAATAGGTCAGGATTTGAAAATGAAAGACCTGAAAGAGAGAGATATCAAGCACATAGGCAACAAAGAAATGAACATGAATTTCCATTGCCTAGAACCCGAGAGCACCCAAGAACCCTCAGACCCACTCAAGTGATCAAGGCAGTGAAGAATTATTTTGACGGGTCAGGAGATCCTTATGATCATGTGGCTGAGTTCAAACAAGTGTTAAGAGCTGAACAGGTTGAGGATTTGTTCACCCAGTACGAGGCATTTGGTCTGACTCTTAAGGGCACTGCCTTAGCTTGGTTTCAACCATTGAGTAGTCGCAACTATCGCAATATAGGTCAACTGCTAGACAAATTCATTGTAGAATTTTCCAAGAGTGGTATCAGGCATAACACTTCATCTTTGATCCACAGCTTCAAGCAGACACCCCAAGAAACAGTGCGACTAGCAGGTAGAAGGTTTAGACAGTACCTAGAAAGATGCCCTGCTCCAGAGCTACCCACACCAGCCAAACAAGTGGCTTTGTTTTTAGATGGCTTACTGAGCACAAAGTTAAGATCCTATGTATACTTGAAAGATCCTAGATCCATAGAAGAGTGTGTGCGGACGTGCATAGACATAGAAGATAACTTGGGTGAGGAGTTAGGATTGTCCAAACTCTACAAAGATTCGGATAGTTCTACTAGTCATACTTCAAAGATCTCCACAGAAATAGAAGAGATAGCTGAGCAAGTTGCCAAGAAGCTGGGAGTCCAAAATAAACAAACACAGAGAGTCACTCCAGTGAATCGGTGTTATACTTGTGGGGGCGACCACATGGCTAATGTATGCCCAATGCAAAACCAAAACATTAGAGAAAGGAATGCTCCATATTGCACTATTGAGAGAAAATACACAAACCACACGGCTCAAGATTGTCCCTACAATAGGCAAGCTGTTAGACAGAATTATCAGCAACCTTACCCACAAGGTAGGTATCAGAACCAATACCAACAGCCATATTATAGACCACAACAGCAATATCAGGCACCATATAGGCCACAACCTGTCTTGGGAAACCAACCGCGAGCTCCTGCCAATGTGATCCCAGTTAAATATACGATGGCGGAGGAGAACCCTAATAGAGCATTGGTGCCACTAACCCCATGGATACCAAATAATGATTCTCATGCTCATAGTTCAGATTACTCCCATGAAGGTAGTCCACATGCGTATTACACAGAGTCACCTGAACATAGTGAGATTTACTCGTATCAATATGAGGCGCCACCTATGGAGCAAAATTGGGAGCCAGAATACTCCAATGTCATGTACACAAATCCTAACCCTAGGCCCCAGTTGAGACAAATGAGACCACAAGCCCCTAGAGGATCTTGTTTCAGATGTCATGGTGACCATTTCATTCGTGACTGTCCCCACCCACCATCTCCGAGTCAAGGACAGGCTATCACAATACAGGCTTTTTGTCCTGATTGTGGCAAAGACCATCTCCCCAGAGATTGTCCAAGAAACCCCTCTAGTGCACCCAAGATTACACCCATTAATGTGGTAGGCTTAGTGGCAGATCCAAGTTCAAGTAGTAGCAATGTGGCTCCTATACAAGCTGTCACTAGAGCACAAGCCTTAAAACAGGATAAACCAGTAGAACAATCAGAGTCGAGTGAATCGGGAGAGCCTAGTAAGAGGAAAACAAGAACATGGAAGGATACCAGAGAGAAGGCCAATCGCAAATGGAATAAAAAGTTATCGGAACTAGAAGAAAGCTTAAAAGAAGCGAAAACAAAAATAGAAGACATTGCATCTCAAAGCCCCTCGCATGCCGAAACTCTATCCACTCCATCTCATCCCACCCCACCACCCATTGTAAATAGACCGCAACCAGGGTCTGTTCTCGCAGATCCAACCCCAGAAGGTTTGGACATGATGTTCAAGGCCTACCAGGCTCGACTTCAAGAAGGGCCTACTGCTGCAAACCTAGACAAGAGTTACCCTAGAGCAGATTTAGAGATTGAACGGATGAAAATGTGCATGAAAATGGTAGAACAAGCTCAAGCCATACTTGAGACTAGTCAAAAGTTCAATCAGACAAACTCTATCAAATCGGATTTGCATTTCCAGGGCTTACTAGAACGATTAGAGCAGTTGGTAAACAAACCACAAGTTTCTCTACCTCCACAGGCTCAACCAGTTATTGAAAGAGGAAGCTCACCACCAAGGGGAGCTTATGTTCCTAATTCCACGGATGCTGGAATACCTCCTTCTATTCAACAGTACTCTCAAGAGTTCTTGCGGGAAATACAAGAGGAGAAATGGGCCAAGGAGAAGGGTAATTCCCCTCCTATTCCTGAGATTGATGATCTTCATGATCAATTTCCCCAAGACATTCCATCTATTTACGAAGATGAAGCAGAACAAGGAGCCGCAAAATTAGATTTTGAATCTAATACCTTAGAAGAACGGCCTCAATTTCCAGGCCCATGGGAATCGGAATCACTCCAGATTAGAGCTCCCACAATACTAGTAAGAAATGAAGACTCAGTGGTTCCAAGGAACACTGATGTCGTGAAGAACACTAAGGTTCAGTGTCATCTCACTGTAGAAGAGCTGCTCAAAGCAAAACCTGAGTTATGGAATCATGTGAAGGATCAGGTCCCAGAATTTGATTCCAACATGCCAAAAGCAGGCTCCAAGCAAAGGGTACCCGAGATACCTCTAGACAAAATAGGGGACATGTGTGAAGGTGAAGAAGGTAATACTTATCTTCCAATCACCTACCAAGATTAACCAAAGCAATCATAGATTCAGGTGCTGGTGTTGCTATTGCGACCACCTCCTTGTGGAAGCAATGGGGCAAACCCACATTAAGACCAACTAGAATGAAGCTCCAAATGGCTGATGGTCATTTTGAAAGACCTCTAGGATTGCTAGAAGGGATCACTCTAACCACTTGTGGTGTAGAGTTTGAGCACACATTTGCTATATGTGACTTTGAGAAAAATAATGTCTTTGAGATGATCCTAGGAAGACCCTTCCTACGACAATTGCAAATAGTACAGGATTGGGGAACTAACTCCTTGTACTTACAGCACTTAGGGGTTACCACCAAGGTCAATTTGAAGGATTACACCTTCAGAGACGTACCACCCCTACAGTGGAATTCTATCCACAAAGTGAAAGAAGATTCCATCTCTGTGCATTCTGAAAGTTCACCTGATCCATCATGGCTGCATGAAGATACTCATTTGTGGATGTGCAAAGTCGCAAAGGAAGAGGAAAAACGTTTAAAGGCAAGGGAAGAAGGAACTTCACTAGGAGACAGACCAGTTAGAGACCCAGCCTACACACCGATGATCTTTCCAGATGAGGAGTTTGAGCCTCATGGCTGGCCAGAAATCTTAGCCACCATGGACATTGCTGTCAATGAGGAACAGTGGACACCTCATTGTGATGAGGAGGGTTATGATATCTCAGTGTTCATGTGTCAACCCTTGCTAGAAGAATGTGACCCTAGTGATGTCATAGAAGAAGAAGAGAATGACGATGATCTGGAGTCTATTGTGATGGATAGTTGCTTTAACTCAGAGCAGCACTATCTAGAAGATATAGGAGTGTTCACCCAGAAAGAAGAAGAACCTCTCACAAGTATTAAAACAGTAAACTCAAAGGATGGAAGTGAGAGTAGTCAAAAGAAAAAGAAAAGAAAAGCAGTGAAACAAGAAAAGGAGGAATCATTGTTTGAAGTACCAGAAAACTTCAAGAAATTTCCTTGTGCAAGCCAAGGAGTCCTTGAGCTTGAAGATCATTTGAAGTAGCTACCTACCAATTTTCATAATTTTTAGACTTCGTTTGAGTCTTCAAATAGGGCTTAGAACCTAGTTTTTAACTAGGCTGGACACTAGGTCTGGACACGGCCCAAACCTGAGTGCGCGTGTGTGTATGTGTGGGCATGTTAGTGTGCTTCTTACTCACGCACTTGTGCCTTCACTTGCTCGAGGTCATCATACCATCCTCACATCTTCTCGGATTGACATTAAAGGAGGTGCTACTCATCACTGAGCTACACCAAATTTTGGCACCGTTGCCGGGGATCGAGCTTTGAGGACGAGCGTGTGATGGTAAAACGTAGATTTGAGACGTTGGCGTTGTAGGTAATTTCTTCACTCTTCTTATTTTTCTCTTTCTTACCTCACCACCATCATCACCATCATCATCCTCACCATATCCGATCTCCATCTCCATCATCGCGAAAATTTTCAGTTTTTGATCATATCACCTTCTCCACCTCATTTCCCTCATTCCACTTGTGAGAGAGAGCGAGAGAGCGAGAGAGAGATATTGTGTGCGTTGTTTTTGCATGTTTCTTGAGCTTTCTTGCACGTACTTGCTGCATCATCATCTCCAGCACTCCGTGCAGGTACGAAACATCACGAAACTGTCTCTATGTCGTCGAAGTCTGTCGAACGTGATCGACAGAAAGAATGCCCATTTGGTAAAACAAAGTGCACGACCATAATCTACATGATGAGCACATGCTAAATCACTAAAAACAGTTAAAAAATTCCGAGTTTCTCTGTCAATCGCCATTGACACCGTCGATTGCGCATGACACCCATGACTGACAACTTCTGTCAATCGCGACCAACAGATCTGTCGATCGCGACCGACAAAGATGACCGGCTGACCCTATCAATCGCGATTGACACCGTCGATTGCGATCGACAGCCACGACCGATACCTCTGTCAGTCGCGATTGACACCGTTGATCGTGATCGACTGAATTTTGATGATTGACTGAATTTCACGCGTTGCCACGTGTCCATCGCGACGGACACAGCCCCGATTGACTGAATTTATGGTGAAAATCTCGGAACACGTGTCGATGGCGATTGACAGGACCCACGATCGACTTTGTCGATCGCGATTGACACTGTCGGTTGCGATTGACGTGTCGATCGTGACCGAGAGGCCCCGACGGACACCTCTATCAATCGCGATTGACAGACCTGTCGATCGCGATTGACAGGCTTTTCGGCCAAAAATTAGGGTTTTTTAATACACAAAAATATGAAATGGTATCTACAATGGCTTTTAGTGATGAAAATCACTATTGTTGTAGGGATTTATTCTAACGATTTGACATACATATCTTCGAGCTCCCTACTTTCTCCTTCTCCTTGTGTGTCCACCGCTTTGATATGCTTTAGTGTCCTGAAAAAATATTGGCCTTCTTGCCAGATCGTCGTTGACTACTCTGTCTGCTTGTGCCTTCTCTTCTCTCTGACTGCCTTCGTAAGCTTCCTTGCCTTGTGAGTCCTTCAGTTCCAACATACATGAACATAAACTAAACAACCAAAAACCTTGCAATGTCCAAGACTAGGTTTTCTTCCATGCCATGCTTCATAAGGAGTCATACCTTGAAGTGATTTGGATGGTAGTCTATTGACAAGGTACACAACAATTGAAATAGCTTCTACCCATATATAATGTGGCAACTTCTTCTCTTCAAGCATTATTCTCGCTGATCCAACCAATGTCTTGTTTCTCCTCTCTGCAATTCCATCTAGCTGAGGAGAGTACCTGGTAGTCACTTCCCTTTTGATACCTTTTTCCTACAAGAACTCATCAAAAAATCTTGGAGAAGTATTCTCCCCCTCCATCAGATCTGAGCTTCTTGAGTGATCTACCTATATGATTCTCCACATGTGCTAGATACTTTTTGAAGCAATCAAACACTTTATTCTTACTCTTGATAAAGTATAGAATAGTCCATCTACTATGGTCGTCAATAAATGAGATATAATACTTTGATCCTATCAATGAAGGTTCTTAACTTGGTCCCCATACATCTGTATGTACTAAGTCCAATATGATGGTGTGGATGTAGCCTTTGTGGGTGAATGGTTGTCTTTGTGCCTTCCCAATCTGACATGCATCACACATGTTGATCATGTGTTGCTTTGATATGCTCAAAATTCCTAGAACACTTTGATCCCTGCATATATCCTTCAAGGTTCTTTCATTCACATGAGCACGTCCCTTATGCCACACTTCAAGCTCACTTAGGGTTTGAGACCCAAAGTTGAATAGAGCTATGTTCCTGGTTTCTCCTACTTCAAAAGTAAAGAGCCTACCATGCTTCTCACCTCTGGCTATCTTCTTGAAGCCTTGACATGGATCTTCCACAAAAGCTCCATGTTGGGTGAACCTAGCTTGCAAGCCTTTTTCAACTATTTGGCCTACACTTATTAGGTTTTTAGTGATAGTGGGTACATAGAGAACCTTACTCGAAATGTTTGTCCTACCATTGGAAGCTTTGACATTACCAATATTCTCCACATTGTGCTTTCTTTCATCCCCTGTTTGCACTTCATGTCTATGCTTTGGACTTTCCAAATCAGATAGAAGAGCAATGTTGCCTGCAACATGATTCGAACATCCTGAATCTATGTAGAACAAATGATCATCTTCTTTACCTTCTTTGTGGTTTAGATTCATGAGAAGCAATGAGTCTTCATGTGGTTGATCTTTTGAATAATTGTTGTAGTCCCTTCTATTATAGCCTCCATTGTTATTGTTGAAGTTGTGTCCACCTCTGGCTCTATTGCTGCCATATCCACCTCTTCCACTTCCTTTCTGGGTCTTCCTATTAAACCAAAAATTTTGAGTGGTGTGGTCTGTCTTATTGCATATGGCACAAGGTTGAACATTATGACCTTTGGCTTTGTCTTGCTTTGGTCCTTTCTTCTTCCCTTTCCACTTGCTTTTGCTTGCGAAGTTGGCTTGGGAAGTCTCTTCTTCATCTTCTTCCTTCTTCTTGCCTTTCAGCTTCTTGTCCTTCTTAATTGCATATAGAGCACTAGTTGAATTACCATGATAGGAGTTACCTTCCTTTATGCTATTGTTGGCCTCTTGATTGAAGAGTTGTCCAAGAAAGATGTTGAAGTTTGGAGTCTACACATCCATGATGAGATCATAAGTCATCGTGAAGGATTGCCATTGCTTATCACTTTGAATGCCATTGAGAATTTGCCTCACGATAGCCTCTTCTTCAACCAGCTCTCTAATGGATGCTAACTGATCCGTAACCTCCTTGACCTTGGTAAAAAACTCTATGAAGGTTTGCTTAGGTGTCTCACTTTCTTGAACTCATTCCAAAGATGATTCTTTTTTGCTTTGGTACTAGCAAAAAAGAAAGTCTCGAGGGCATCCCAAGTCTCTTGAGATGTCTTGCATCCTCTAATATGTGGTAATAGAAAGTCAGAGATGGAGTTTAGTATATACGACCTTGCTTGAGCATCCCTTGTCACCGAAGTGTGAGCTTATCTATCTCCTCTTGTGTAGGTCCTCCTTTGGATCTTGGAATAGGCATAGCTTCATCACTTGCTACAATTCCATAAAGATTTCTACCTTGCAAATAGGCCTCCATTCTGATTTCCCAAGCCGCATAGTTGTGTCGATAAGGCTTCTCGATCATTGAGGGAAAGTCATCACCCATCTTGATCTAGCTCTAATACCACTGAAAGAACTTGGAGAAGCTTGTAGGAGGTAGAAAAGTGTGTTTCAAAGCGATGGAGTTTGGTCCAGCCAACCAACACAAGACCAGTCCTTGAGCTTATGGACACTCAAATAGACCTTGTTGGCATGCGATAAGTGCAAAGAAATGCACTATGTACTTTGCAGCATCTAGGAGAAGGAGTCGATACAAAAACAAATAGGTTTGCAGGTCGACTAGGTCAAAAAACTTACTATCTATGGAAGAGACAATGAACTTCAAATGCCCATAGCGACCAGTGTTATTACAATTAGAAACAATCCTTTTATGCGAGTGATACACGTAGGGTTCAATGTATATAATGCACAAAATTATAAGGAATAGGCAAAATATGTTGTAGGAATGAATCAGACACTCAACGGTGGTACCTCCTATTTTTCAGGAATACGTACAGATTGAACCCGAGACAAAAAAGCTAAGATTTCTCCCCCTCTACTAAACCAATTGCTTTGAGACTTTACAGTCATAAACTAGGCACTAATACCTTTTCAATGAGCCATCTCACACCAAACTTAGTGCTCTGGAGAAAGATTAGAAGCCTCTGCAAATTACTGTTGGCACAGAAGAATTGAAGGAGCAAGACAATGATGGTCACAAGTGTATGTATATTGCTTCCATGTATTGTACAAGTGATTTCAAGGCTTTATACAGAGTCTAGAAGTGCTCCACGAGTTCTACAAGTGGATTTTGAATTCAAATGAAGGTGGGAATGGCTATTGGAGGGAATAAATTCACTTTCCTACAATCTAGGAAATGAAGATCTAGTTTGATCTACTTTTAGGTGATTGATTTTTTTATTGAATGCAACTCAACCACCACAAATTCGTGGGATTTGAGCTCTATATTTCTATTTTTACATGTGTAAAGCTCAAATCTTTTACAATGGTAAAAGATCCTTGAAAACTCATTTTAAAAATACAATAACTGAGCATAAGAAAAAGAACTCTCCAACGGATATTCTTTCGACACGATAGCCTTTGATGTAGATCAAATACACCTAAAGCACAGTGTAAGCTTGATGTTCCAACATACACTACATCTACAACTACACTACATAAACTGCCCATTCAAACACCTTGTCCAAGGTTACCCAACCCCAACTACCGTCCTATTAGGAATCCTAGAAACACGACCCTACCCAACTGTTTCCACCTCCATTTCTACCTCCACAACCTATTTCTCTTGCACAGTCTTTAGTGGCTCCTAATCCATTTGTAACATCTTCACTATCCACCGACATAGCGAGCACTACACCTACCATACAAATATTCATGGTAGCACCATCACTTCAACCACATCCGATTTGATGGACATATCACCACCCACTGCACCTCCACTCCCTTGCTTCAAACTTCTCCCATTCCCCCTCCACCCCCATCATGAGTACTCCCCGTTTTCCATCCCCCTACATTTTCAACTATGAATACAACATCAATAAATGTAAATAATGCATTAAACACAATGATTCAATGTTCCACTCAGTTAAGATAGGAGTACGAAAATTTGGAAGCTAGGAATGTAGGGATTACTATTGAGACTACACACTTACACAAATGCATAACCAAATTAGATGCTAGCAGCAAGGAATTCTAGAATTAATATGACAGTTTACAGTAAGCACACAATGAGTTGGATGCCAAGTGCATGAACATTGACCAAGAGGCGGTAAAGCAAATCAAAGATCATTTACACACCCAAACGGCAATGCCAAAATCCAAAGAAACATGGCCCTCTTGCACCAACACATGGAAATAACATTAGAAGAAAATAAGTTCCTTCAATAACAGAACCAAGACAACCTCAAAGTCACTATGGAGAGTACACCTAGAGCACACATCAATCTCTTATTCCAACTTGTGCCATCACATACAATCTGCAGTCTCTTAGAAGAACACGCTAGCTTCCTCAACTCATATGAGCAGTTACAAGATGAGCTCAACCAGTTACATAGTAGCAACCATCTACCAACACACAAGTGCTAGAGGCTATCCCAATTAGTGTTGCTCCACAAGAGATTGAGACCTTGAAAAAATAAATAGAAGAGCTACAAACCAAGCTATTGTAGTATGAACAACCACCATCTCCACAAGAAGTTCTTGAACTCAAAGAGCTCATGGAAATTCCAATGGACAAAACATTTGATGACGCATATGAACCTCAATAAGTCCCAAATAGTTGCCTCACTAAGGAAGGCTAGGAGACATATGCAGCACCCATGGCTTAGTGGCTAAAACTAGTGAAAGAAATTGGACATACTCACGATGACCGTGTGACAATCCAGATAATGTCAAATCTTGAAGAAATGGTACTCACATCAAAATATTCTTGAAACATATCCCACAGATGCTTGATCAAACTTATAAATTGCAATATATGCCATATTTCATGATTTTGGCTGATTACAATGCAGACGTTAAGAAAGTGGTAGGAGAAGAGCCAATGTTCACTAACTACTTTTGACGTGATGACCTCTGAGAGAGGGCTAAAGAACACAAATTTTCAACCCAATTGGCTAGCACATCTGCTAAAAACCTACCCAAAAATGATGAAAGCTTGGTCAATTATGCCTATGCACATAAAATATAATCCATGTTATGCTCCAATGCCTCACAGACACCCATGACCCAAATTTGCAATAAAGGTTAAAATAGTCCTAGATGCTTAGATTGGTTGAACTACGCATACTTTGCACCACCCTGGGGGCCTCCCATAGTAGCTTAATGGTATCCACTATTCTCCATTTGACCCCCGATTGAAGAACATACCTGATGTAGTTGCAAAGATGTGTATGAAAACTGTTGAGCTCATGACTATCATTTTTAAAAAGATTTCTCAATGTCAAGGCTCCATATATTTCAGCATCAAGTTTTAATGAAGATAACTTTGATTTGGTATATGATATGAGCAAGACCCCATCAGTGAACACTATCTATTCTTGACACACATGCATCAAGTACTTACCTGCATGCAACAAGCAAACCTTTGAAGAGATGTTATCCACGGGCTTCTCCGAGTACCACTATGAGATATTCTTGGCTAGACCCACCCACTTATTACACATTTTTGCATAGAACAAGCCCTCCATGTAGAATAGTTGCATATGACTAAGTGGATTGGGATTGTTTAATGAATGAATTAGCATGCAAATTTTGATGCAAAGGGCATGAGTTAGCTACCCATGTTGTCCACTATTACACAAGACATCACCCACAACAAGGGTCTGTTAGGGACGACAGATGCGAGAGAGGGGGTTGTTAGTGGTCAAGGAGGATTAATGCACCAAGAAAGCATCAGGCAAGGAAGCCACAGAGAGCAAACTCAAAGGGAAGGTCAAGGAGTGCCAAGCAGACATGAAATCCAATGAAGATCCAACAATTAGGCTAGTCATTTTTTTCCAAATCAAATATACAACAAAGAGTGATTTTTATCACTACACTTCGTTTTAAATCCCATTTTCTATAGAAGCCTTTGTTTTGTTCAAGCTAAGGAGTCCTCAAGCTTTAAGAGTAGTAGAACCACCTATGTATCAAATTTCATATTTTTTAAGCTCGTTTGAACTATCAAATGAGCTAGGAACCTAATTTTTAACTAAGACAGATGGTTGGTTCGAACAAGGCCAAAACTAGTCAAAAAGCTATAAAAAGAGCTAGATAGTTCATCTATGAGGTTAGCTAGTTGGAGAGTGGACCTAATCTTCACCATTGTAAACTTTTTTTTGGATAATCAAAGATTTAATTATTCTCTCTCTTTGTCTTGCCATGTATGCACTATCAAAAGGATTTCATCACTCTGGTCGGCGCACAAAAAATCAAAAAAATTCTTGCAAAGGTTCATCTCTAAAATCTTCACCATATCTTTCTGATATGAATTGTTGAATTGACTAATCTCTCTCTTTAGTGCTTGCAGATTGAAGAAATTGAATATATGCTTTGATTAGAGTAGAAGGAGATCACTAGACCTTCATTGGAACCTTCCACTTTTTCTTTATTTACACTTTCTAAACAAAACCTTATAAATATATATATATATATATATATATATATATATATATATATATATATATATATATATATATATATATATATATATATATATATATATGTATATATATATGTGTGTGTGTGTGTGTGTGTGCACATATATATATATATATAAGAAAACTCTAAGTGTGTACTTTAGCTTTAGGTAAATATATTTCTTTCTTTACGTTCATATGAGCCCCAAAGATGGGCAACCTTATGAGTGTACCTGATGTGTCTAAGTATTGTGTGTAGGGTACCTTATGATATTGCAAGTGTGTAAATGTCTTAAGTGATGTGCTTGTATGTGAATCCTTAAGTGTAGTATGTTTATGTCATGATTATGTGTAAACCTGTTTGGGTAATGATTAACCCAAGAAATTATGGAATTCTGAATAATTGTGAGACCGTTTATGTAGTTTAATTGAAAGCATGAAACCTTATGAATCAGTGTGAAACCTTATGTATTTACTCTCCATGTGAGTTAGAGTAAGAAAGTGTATAAGATTGTGTGAGTAAATACTAACCTAGGCACTATTGTGTATGTATATGCTTGACCCTATATGCGTAAAGGAAAGGGTATAACCTTCATGTAGGTAAACCCTATTAGAATGTGTGTAAGTGTGGCCATAGACATATATATGCATAGGTAAATATGTATCTAGGTCTTATGGGTGTGTGTGCCTATGTAAGCCTATGTATGTGTATGTGTATAGTCTTGCGAAAGTGAATATCTGATTGAGTCAATGCATAGATGAAATTGAAAGTATATATAATTATGTTTGTGTATGTGTTTATTCAATATATGTGTGTGAATGTAACTAAAAGAAAAAATAAAAAAGAGTGTAATTGTGATATGAAAATATTAAAATTAAAAACCTACGTAAATATTAAGTTACTAACTATGTGTGTACATCAAATTGTAGATATGTATGTATGTATATAGTATGCATACTTAAATAGTGATATGTGTATATTACCATAAATGGAGAGAGTACAAGTGTATGTGTGAGAGAGAGAGAACATAGAAAAGGGAAAACGCCCATATGAATGAATGAAGAGTGATAGAATTTTAATATCTCTAATGGAGCTCTCTATCGTTGTCATTCATTAAGAATGAAAAAGAACCATACTTAGGGGCACCCAAATGCATGTACGAGATTGGTTGGTATGTTTTGTATTGTGTATATGCAATTACTATAAGCGAAATGAAAGATAATAAAATGAAAACTCGAAAAAAGCATTGAGAATTACTTCGAAGAAAAATAATAGCAAGTCTCATGAGTGTTGTCAAAGTGAATGCATGCGTGTGAGTGAGAGAGCATATATGCATAAATCTGATGTGTGCATGTGTGTGTCAAGGAGTTAACCATCAATTCCTCATTAAGGGAAATATGAGGAATTACGAATACTGAAGTTATCAGTTAACCATTGAAGAGCTAAAGATTTGATGTGATGCTTGAGGAAAGGAAAACTGATGAACGCTTATATTATGATGTCATTAACAGTGAATTGATCATACATATTGTATCAAGGTTATGAGCATGTGAAAACAATATGTCAAAAATCATATGCTCAAGTGGTATATGGCAATGTTACCACATGGAGTAGATCCATAGCTTGAACCTGATGACAACCAATAAAAATAGTGAATGAAGCATTTTTTTTTCTTAGCTTATTTCCAAAAACATCAAACAACAAGAGTTCTGTAAAGAAGTCGAGGGGCTCTGGCCCAAGTGGTTTACGCCACGAATTAGCCGGGATGAAGTCCCTAGTTCAAGCCCTGAATGGCTCGACATATCAGATGGAACCCTTAAGTTGAAGGCTGCCCACCCCTACATAGTGGGTAATTTCCTAATTTCATGTACTCTCAAAAAAAAAAAAAATGCGAAAGCATTTTTAGCAATGCTAGGTCGATAAATTTGGCAAAAAGGTGGTTTTGTTTATGGATGGTTCATTTTGATCGTTGAGATCGCAGTCTTAATAGGAGTAGATCATACATCTATATGCTAAGGTGCATCATCTCTATCTTAGAAATCCTGTCTATAATGGTACTCTCACTCTATGCATTAGCTTCTTAGCATTCAGAAGGTATAAGGTATGCCATCTTTGAGTAAATCGGCTTGCCTCTTCCGTTTGTCGGGATAGTGACTCGTGAATCGTGAATAATCTATAGAATAGGATGATTGACAATTCTATCAATTCTTCACATTGATTGTATAGATGATGCTTGTACATTGCAAGAAAAATTCCATGCTTTAAATGATATTGGCTTTTTTTTTTTCGATATAAATGAATATTCAGACGATTGATATTCCATTTACCCTTGTGCAACCCCCACTAAACTATCCTTCTACCATGTAAAGTTGATGTAAATAAAGACTTTATTAGTAATGTACTTCTTTCGAGTGCTAGAGTATGCCTAGCCAAGCATAAACGTGATTCACCTAACTTCACCTAAAGCACCTTACATGCATTGTTTAACCGACGGTTGGCTTGATCCATCAACTGATTGTTTTACTTTTGACATTGTGAACGTGATGTGAAAACTATGGCATGGTGACTCAGGTAAGATTCATGCACATTTGCATATGCATTGTTTAACCGACAGTTGACTTGATCCATCAACTGAGTGTTTTACTTTTGACATTGTGAATGTGATGTGAAAACTATGGCATGGTGACTCAGGTAAGATTCGTGCACATTTGCATATGCATACATGGGATTCAGGAATTTGATGTAGTAGCTTCATCATCCTTAGGAGCGACAGCTATATCCAAACCTTGTACAATCTCCTGGGTGTTGAGGGCTGATCGATTCAATCTTAGTGCCTTCACGGAGATTTGCAAGTTGTAGAACCTCTTCATATCACCCATCCCATCGAGTGATAGACGCAGCGATGATTGCAAACACAACATATTCCTAGAATCTATTGTATTGAGGAATTTTACAATTGGCAAAAACAAAAATGTATTAGTTTTCACATGTTCACACTCATTGACTCTCTTCTTTGAGCTCTCGTTGGTAAGTGTGTTGACCTAAGTATCAACTTAGGGACTTGCGGAGAAAGAGACTATACCTCAATCCCCTCACAAGTGCATATAGTGGGGATACACACCTTTAATTATCAATCCAAAGAGTATACAAACCTAGCCGAGTGTATGAGGACATGCAATCATGTAATGATCAATGCAAATGAACTACTCAAAGAATGTAAATGAGGCAAAGACTTATCCAAACAAGCTCCAACTGTTGATCAAGGCGAAACGATACTTGGTGCAACAGCCGTCAGTATTTTGGACTTTTCTCCCAGCTCCGAACTCCAAATATAGCGAATAGCATATGCGTTTGGAAGCTCTCGAGAAGACGCATCCAATGGCAGTGGTTTCACTCAATTCCGACGCTCTTACTTCAAGTTATGAGCGAAATACTGAGTCGCGGGAATACTTTCCTACACTTCAGCACTTCCTACACTTCGCACACACCTTTCCTACAGCAAAGAAACACTTTCATGGATAGACAACACTCACAAGCACTCTTTCCAAACAATACACATGCATACAAGCTCACGAAGAAGAAGATAAGGAGGGAAGAAGACACAATTTCGAATTTCTGTGCTCTCTATTCTCACAATGGCAAAAAGTTCTTTACAAAGAGTCACATTTGACTTATATACTAGTGCCCTAAAAATGGTCCTTTCACACAAGAGACCGGCACTTTATTCACTAAAAGACTAATTTTCTACTATTTTACATGGGTAAGCTTCTAATCTTCTGTGGGGATGCATCTAGAGGACTCCTCTAGTGCCTTTACATTGGAAAATATATTACAAGAATGATTATGATACAAAAATATGAAGTCCAAATCGGAAAAATTTTGGGGCCCGTCTTTTCTCTGCTTTGTGCGCTCTTTAGTTCTGCAACACTCTCCCCCTCTTCGTCTCTGTCGTCCCTTGACAGACTTTGCTTCCCGCACGCGTCCAGTGGTCAGTGTTGCGTGATTCTTGATCTTGCATTACGTTTTAGAGGCGCTCTGCTTTTCTTCGCACGCTCCCCTTGGTCAGTGTTGTCTGCAGTTAAACAGACATGCAGATTCGATGGCCTTCTTGATTCAAGCTCTACTACTCGAGAGCCTGTTGCACTTGTCTTGCCTGTTGACTTGGGTTGCCACGCACGCCACCAGTGACTAGGAATGTGCTGTTCTTAGTCACCCTCTTAAACTTTTCAGCCTCTATCCCTTTATAACTTTTGGTCCTCTGATTTGTCCTGGTTGCACACATCGGACCCTGTTGTATTGCTTTGAGGCTGTTTACTTCTTTCCACCGTGCATGACCTGGCTGTTTTCTCTTTTTGCCTGATGCGTGCCCCTGCGGGGCTCTGTGCAGAGATGGGTAATGCGCCCCTGCGGGGCTTCCTGCAGAGATGTATCTTCAGATCTTGCTTTTTAGTGAAGCTGCTTCTTTCGTTGTCTTCTTCTTTTCTTCTTCTTACTCGATTCTCCCTCAACACTGCCCCCCTCCTGGACTCTATCGTCCCCGACAGGCTTTGATAAGCGACGGGCATATGTTTGATAAACTCTTTGCTCTGTATCATTCAGCTGATTGGCTTCACATATCATGAGTTGCTTCCATTGTTCTGCCTTCACACCGTCATTGGGTGGCTATCTATGATCTGCGAAGAAGCTGAGTTCGTATGCCACTAATCTGGCATTTAAATTGGCTGACATCTTCAAAAAAATCTCAGAATCTATCTCAAAAAATCCTGTAAAGAAAGCTTCTTCGAAGGTTTGCATATATACACTTGGCAAGAACATAATTCGAGAATAGTAAGCCATTATTGTTGGGCGGCTAGGCATAACTGACAGGTCAAAAATGAGGATCTCCGTGCCCTGATTAATGCCTATGAAGTTCAAAAATGTGTATGCCGCATGCTTGAATACCTTCAAAACTGTGAGGATCATGCTAAGTATTTTGTTTGTCATTTTTACAGCTAAATCAGGTACTGTCGCGTAATTTTGTAGCCAAAATTCTATGGTTTTTATCATGTAATCTTCCGTTGGCAAATAATTATGTGGCGGGTTCGGAAGCAGAGGATAATTGAGCCACTGCTTATTGATAGTACCGTTTCTTTGTAGATCCAAAAATTCCCTAGTATCCCTTCTGCGTGGTAGTGGACAAAATGAAGGGTTTACCTGGAATGCATATGGCGCTGCTTGCCAATGCACTCGTAGTGTGGGATGTTTCTCCAAAAATTTCCTCCGCCACACTGGTTACGCAGCTTCAAACTCTTCTTGAGTGTATGCGAATGTATCATGTTTGAAATTCAGCTGCTCATCTGGACTCTTCCTCGTAGTCTTTATTATATAGCGTTTGGTCTTTTCTTTCAAGAGTCCATAGGGAATATTGAAGGGCTTCATGATTTTATCCAGGTCTTTACCTTTGATCTTGGGCTCTTTCATGACTTTGACCACTTCATTTTCAAAATTTTCGGTTAATTGGGACACCACTAGTGCCCGTTCCTTCTGACTTATTTCTGCAGTATATGGCATAGGATGGTCATCATGTATATCCGCCACCTGCTCACGTATTGGAGAATCATAGATCGGGTGAGATAGAGGGCTTACCTCTACCTCGTCAGTAGGATTTTCCTTTTCTGGCACTACTGATGTCCCGATCGGTTCTTTGTCTTTCTCCTGATTCTTCAGCTGTTCTATGCATTCATCTTTTTCTTTTATCGTTTGCATGGCTTCTCCGAGTGCTTCTTTAGTTGCCAATAGTTCTTTACCTATGTCACCTACATGATCCATGTTTTCACTGTAGCTTTGGACCAGTTTGGCATTCACCTTTTGTAATTGACGCTTCAGTTCACTGGTTTCATTGGCATATCTGCTCTTCCATTCTTCTATCTGGGCTTGTTCTTGCTTTAGCAGCTCTTCATATTTTGAGATCTGATCCCGTAATTCTTGGTCTTTGGTTTCTGTGGATTCCTATTGTATGAGTGGTTGATCATGTTGGTGCATTTTGCCCAAGCCTACATGCTTGATATGCTTGATATTATCCTCATTTGTAAGTCACATGAGTAGTCATGTGAACACCTCTTGTAAAAAAGTACATTTTATCTCTTGTAAATGGAAAAAGAAAAAAGGAAAGGGATGGCTTACCTCATCCATGATGTAAAAGCAAATTCGTGGCTCCAACTACCAAAATCACGAATTTTTGAGCTGAGGGAATCTCTCCTAACTTTTGGGATCACTTTTAGGTGGAGCCATTCGAATTCGAATTCAAAATTCCCTCCAAGAATAGCTATAAAAGGAGCAAGAAGGAAGAGGCGATTAGCAAGCCTTGTACGTGACCACTTGATGTCATTTTGTAGAGATTGAAGAGCTTACTCCATAGCTCTATCATTCTACTACCATTGTGCAAAGATTCATTGCCAATGTGGTTGTAATCATATGTGAATCTATACATTTATTATCATCTACCTCTCTGTTTTGTTCTCTGCTATACTCACTCAGAGCAGTAACTTCAGAAGGTCATATCTCGAGTTTTACTGAACATTTTTCAGTGTTTTAAAGTGCGCTGGATAGCTCTCACTGTCTAGTTTCTACCTATAAATTTTCAAGGTCATTGGATTTATACTTTTGGAGATATCTGCATTTTACTGCTTACTGGTCTATCTCTGCAGAGCCCCGAGAATTGTGGGAATGTTCCAGAACTTGATGAAACTTGTTCTCAGTGCTCAGTCCATCATTTGAAGTGTTTTAACTTGGAATAGGAAGCTTGCTAAGTCTATTTGCTATGCCCAAAAGGAAGTTTTCTAATTCCTTCCAGGTTGAGAGCACTGTTCATTTTTTCAGCAGGTGTATGTCCAAAAATAGCAAGTTTTGGGAGCTAGTCATTTCGCAACTTGTCGGTCTTGACTTAAACTTTTGGGATACATGTTCCAAAGTACTTGGCTGATATTTTGGTGGATTTAGGAAGCTCAAAGGGTCTACTAATCAACTCTGAAGTCTCAGTTGGCTGGTGTGAAGCTGGTTGTAGCGGCACCTACTCATCTTTGGATTGCATCCACCATCTCTCTTCACAGTGGTATCAGAGCATAGTCAAGCAACATGGGAGATGGATTTCCATCAACAATTGACAAATTGGATCGAAACAACTATCCGGCATGGTCTCTAAGGATGGAGGCTTACCTTCAAGGGAGGAATCTATATGGATTCATATCCGGAGATGAAGCAATGCCAACCATGAGGAACAAAGGGCAACCATCACATGAAGAAGTGGAAGGACTTTCGAATTGGTGTTCGAAGGATGCACTTGCAAGGTCCTATATTCTAAACTCAATCTCTGATTTTCTTTTACCTCATGTCAAGGGATGCAAGACATCAAGAGAAACCTGGAATGCACTTGCTTCTTTCTTCTCTTCCAACACTCGAGCAAGGAAGAACCAATTGTGGATGGAGTTCACAACAATGAAGAAAAGCCCGAAGCAAAATGTGACTGATTATGTCACAAAGATGAAGGAGATTTCCGACCAACTTGGAAGCATTGGAGAGGTAATTGAAGAGGAGCAAATCATAAGACAAATCATGAATGGAATCAAAGCAGACGACAAGTGGGAGTCATTCACAACAGCCATGGATTTATACATGGATATGCATGTACCCGACCTCAACACACTCATGGGCCAACTCTTCACTCATGAAGCAAAGATTAGCAAAGGTGGTGAGTCCTCAAGAGGTAATCAAACTTCTGCCTTATATTCTGATAAAGCTAAGGTCAAGGACAAGTCAAAGAATAGAAAGAATGAAGATGAAGGAAGCTCTTTCCAAGCAAACTTTGCAGGTAGAGGACGAGCTAGAGGAAGAGGCAGAAGTGGAAAGCAAGGCAGGGGGAGATTCCAATCATCTCAACCTTGCAACATATGTGGCTTATCTAACCATAGTACTGAAGAATGTTTCAGGAACCCGAGGAACTCAAGAGGAAGAGGATTCAATAGAGGTGGCTATGGATCAAATAGAGGCAGGTACAATGGAGGCTACAACAACAACTACTACAACAACAATTACAACAACAACAACAACTATCAAAGTGGCCATAGAGGAAGAAGAGATTACAATAACTATGCAGAGGACCAAAGTCAAGAAGATTCATTATTGATTATGAATCTATCAACAAAGAAGGGTAAGGATGATGATCACATATTTTACATTGATTCGGGATGCTCGAACCATGTAGCAGGAAATGTGGCTTTACTTTCTGATTTGGAAGATCCTCATAACAAGCATGAAGTGCAGACAGGAGATGACACAAAGCACTCAGTGGAGAAGATAGGTAATGTGAAGACATCAGATGGGAATATGAACCTCTTAAGCAAAGTCTTGTATGTCCCTACAATTACCAAAAATTTAATAAGTGTTGGACAGATTGTTGAAAAAGGATTGCAGGTTAGATTCAATCGATTTGGAGCATATGTTGAAGACCCAAGGCAAGGCTTTCGAAGGATTGCCAAAGGAGAAAAGACAGGAAGGCTTTTCACTTTTGAAGTGGAAGATACAAAGAACATAGCTTTGTTTAGCTATGGATCTCAAACTCTTACAGAGTTGGAGATATGGCACAAAAGGCTTGCTCACATTGGTGAGAGGACACTTAAACAAATTTGCAGGGACCAAAGTGTACTTGGTTTGCCTAATATCACAAGGCAACACATGATTTATAAGTGTAAAGCTTGTCAATTCGGCAAGGCGCATAGACAACCTTTCAATAAGAAAGGATATATGTATCAAAATCCTTTGGATCTAGTGCACACGGATGTGTGGGGTCCAAGTAAGGAGCCATCTATATCAGGCTCAAGATATTATGTGTCTTTCATAGATGATTGTAGCAGGTGGACCATTCTGTTTTTCATGAAGCACAAGGATGAAGTGTTTAATTGCTTTAAGAAGTATATTGCTCTTGTTGAAAATCAAACAGGTAGGACTTTGAAAAGACTCAGATCAGATGGTGGAGGAGAATACTTCTCTTCTGAATTTGATGCCTTCTTGCATGAAAGAGGCATTAAAAGGGAAGTCACTACAAGGTATACACCCGAACTCAATGGTGTAGCAGAGAGGAGGAATAGAGCTATCGTCGAAGCTGCAAGGTCCATGCTCAACGAAAAGGGATTGCCGAACTACCTATGGGCAGAGGCTGTGTCGACAGCCACATATCTCATAAATAGACTTCCATCTAAGTCACTAGATGGAACCACTCCATATGAAGTGTGGAATGGAAGAAGACCTAGTCTAGAGCATTGTAAAATCTTTGGATGCTTAGCCTATGCTCACATTCCTTCTCAAGTAAGAGGGAAATTGGATCCCAAGGCAGAGAAGTGTGTATTCATTGGTTATGATCAAAACCAAAAAGGATATAGATTGTACAATCCAACCAATAAAGGATTTTCTGTGAGTAGAGATGTAATTTTTGATGAAAACAAATCATGGTTTGATGATGACAGGAAAGTGAAGCTGCCATATGACTTGGATGAAGATTTTCCATCACTTCAACCAAAGGAGCCAAAGCAGATTGAAGAAAGTGATTCGGAGATTGACCTAGAAGACTTGGAAAGACTAAAGCTATGGAAGAACAAAGGTAAAGCAAAGATGCAGGATGCTACATATGGACCCGAGAGCTCACATCAACCACTTAGAAGGTCTTCAAGGGAGAAGAAGAAACCAGAGAGGTTTGGTTATGATACTTCTTTGGTCACCAAGCACTCAATCTACATTGCAAAGGATTCAACCAATGAAGAACCTACCACATTTGAAGAAGCACAAAGCAAGAAAGCTTGGAGAGATGCAATGGATGAAGAAATGGAAGCCTTGAAGGAGAATGACACTTGGGAGCTTGTACCTAACAAGCCATCTATGAAGATAATCGGATCTCGATGGATATACAAAATCAAGAGGAATCCAGATGGAAGTATAAATAGACACAAAGCAAGGTTAGTTGCTAAAGGGTTTGCTCAAACCCATGGTATTGATTATGAGGAGACTTTCTCTCCTGTTGCAAAAATGCCTACAATTAGGGTTCTCATAAGTCTTGCTGCATCTAGAAATTGGAATCTTTATCAACTTGATGTAAAGAATGCTTTCTTGAATGGATGGATTTCTGAGGAAGTGTATATGGCACAACCTCCTGGATATGAGGATGCACATCATCCTAACTATGTATGCAAACTAAAGAAAGCTTTGTATGGATTGAAGCAAGCTCCAAGAGCTTGGAATTTCAGATTGGTTACTTATTTGCAGGACCAAGGATTCAAAGCTAGCAAGGCGGATACCTCTTTGTTCATAAAGAGGAATGGATCTGAAGTGATCTATTTATGTGTGTATGTTGATGATATTATTATCACAGGCAATGATCTTGAAGGAATCAAACAGGTAAAGAGTCAAATGAAGGAGGAGTTCAAAATAAGTGACCTCGGACCACTCACTTATTTTCTTGGATTGGAGTTGATCTACACAGATTCAGGTATATACATCACACAAAGGAAGTATGTCCATGACATGCTCGTCAAGTTCAAGATGGAAAATACCAAGTGTGCAGGTACACCTATGGAGCAAAATCATAAGCTTAGTGCTTATGAAGGAGAGCCAATTGAAGACATCACAAGCTATCAAAGCTTGGTTGGAAGTTTGAACTATGCAACACTCACAAGGGTGGATATATGCTATAGTGTTAGCATATTGAGTCAGTTTATGCATAAGCCGAGAAGACCACATATGGAAGCGGCCAAGCGAGTCCTCAAGTACCTAAAGGGGACCATGAATGAAGGTTTGTTCTATTCATATACTTCAGATATTGAGCTAAAGGTCTACTCAGATGCAGATTGGGCCGGATCTAAAGATGATAGAAGAAGCACATCAGGGTATATATCATTTGCAGGTTCAAAAATCATTTCTTGGTCATCGAAGAAGCAACCAACCGTGGCATTATCTTCTACTGAAGCTGAATATAGAGGTTTGGCTAATGCAACTCAAGAAATCATGTGGTTAAAATCTTTGTACACAGATCTTGGACTTCATTCTTCAACACCTCACATTTTTGGTGACAACACAAGCTCACTACATCTAGCAGCTAATCCGGTATACCATGCTAGAACCAAGCATATTGAAGTCCACTACCATTATGTAAGGGAGAAGCTAATGAGCAAGGATATTCAACTATCCTACGTCTCTACAGATATGCAATGTGCAGACATGTTGACGAAAGCTCTTGATGGTACGAAATTAAGTAGATTCAAGTTGATGATTGGTTTGCAGGAAATCAAGGACAATTGAAGACTTATTTGGAGGCCAAGCATGTTAGGCTTGAGGGGGAGCTGTTGGTGCATTTTGCCCAAGCCTACATGCTTGATATGCTTGATATTATCCTCATTTGTAAGTCACATGAGTAGTCATGTGAACACCTCTTGTAAAAAAGTACATTTTATCTCTTGTAAATGGAAAAAGAAAAAAGGAAAGGGATGGCTTACCTCATCCATGATGTAAAAGCAAATTCGTGGCTCCAACTACCAAAATCACGAATTTTTGAGCTGAGGGAATCTCTCCTAACTTTGGGGATCACTTTTAGGTGGAGCCATTCGAATTCGAATTCAAAATTCCCTCCAAGAATAGCTATAAAAGGAGCAAGAAGGAAGAGGCGATTAGCAAGCCTTGTACGTGACCACTTGATGTCATTTTGTAGAGATTGAAGAGCTTACTCCATAGCTCTATCATTCTACTACCATTGTGCAAAGATTCATTGCCAATGTGGTTGTAATCATATGTGAATCTATACATTTATTATCATCTACCTCTCTGTTTTGTTCTCTGCTATACTCACTCAGAGCAGTAACTTCAGAAGGTCATATCTCGAGTTTTACTGAACATTTTTCAGTGTTTTAAAGTGCGCTGGATAGCTCTCACTGTCTAGTTTCTACCTATAAATTTTCAAGGTCATTGGATTTATACTTTTGGAGATATCTGCATTTTACTGCTTACTGGTCTATCTCTGCAGAGCCCCGAGAATTGTGGGAATGTTCCAGAACTTGATGAAACTTGTTCTCAGTGCTCAGTCCATCATTTGAAGTGTTTTAACTTGGAATAGGAAGCTTGCTAAGTCTATTTGCTATGCCCAAAAGGAAGTTTTCTAATTCCTTCCAGGTTGAGAGCACTGTTCATTTTTTCAGCAGGTGTATGTCCAAAAATAGCAAGTTTTGGGAGCTAGTCATTTCGCAACTTGTCGGTCTTGACTTAAACTTTTGGGATACATGTTCCAAAGTACTTGGCTGATATTTTGGTGGATTTAGGAAGCTCAAAGGGTCTACTAATCAACTCTGAAGTCTCAGTTGGCTGGTGTGAAGCTGGTTGTAGC
Source organism: Ceratopteris richardii (assembly GCA_020310875.1). Classification (NCBI taxonomy): domain Eukaryota; kingdom Viridiplantae; phylum Streptophyta; class Polypodiopsida; order Polypodiales; family Pteridaceae; genus Ceratopteris; species Ceratopteris richardii. The sequence continues at coordinate 18,542 of MU260196.1, read as the reverse complement.
GGCACCTACTCATCTTTGGATTGCATCCACCATCTCTCTTCACAGTGGTATCAGAGCATAGTCAAGCAACATGGGAGATGGATTTCCATCAACAATTGACAAATTGGATCGAAACAACTATCCGGCATGGTCTCTAAGGATGGAGGCTTACCTTCAAGGGAGGAATCTATATGGATTCATATCCGGAGATGAAGCAATGCCAACCATGAGGAACAAAGGGCAACCATCACATGAAGAAGTGGAAGGACTTTCGAATTGGTGTTCGAAGGATGCACTTGCAAGGTCCTATATTCTAAACTCAATCTCTGATTTTCTTTTACCTCATGTCAAGGGATGCAAGACATCAAGAGAAACCTGGAATGCACTTGCTTCTTTCTTCTCTTCCAACACTCGAGCAAGGAAGAACCAATTGTGGATGGAGTTCACAACAATGAAGAAAAGCCCGAAGCAAAATGTGACTGATTATGTCACAAAGATGAAGGAGATTTCCGACCAACTTGGAAGCATTGGAGAGGTAATTGAAGAGGAGCAAATCATAAGACAAATCATGAATGGAATCAAAGCAGACGACAAGTGGGAGTCATTCACAACAGCCATGGATTTATACATGGATATGCATGTACCCGACCTCAACACACTCATGGGCCAACTCTTCACTCATGAAGCAAAGATTAGCAAAGGTGGTGAGTCCTCAAGAGGTAATCAAACTTCTGCCTTATATTCTGATAAAGCTAAGGTCAAGGACAAGTCAAAGAATAGAAAGAATGAAGATGAAGGAAGCTCTTTCCAAGCAAACTTTGCAGGTAGAGGACGAGCTAGAGGAAGAGGCAGAAGTGGAAAGCAAGGCAGGGGGAGATTCCAATCATCTCAACCTTGCAACATATGTGGCTTATCTAACCATACTACTGAAGAATGTTTCAGGAACCCGAGGAACTCAAGAGGAAGAGGATTCAATAGAGGTGGCTATGGATCAAATAGAGGCAGGTACAATGGAGGCTACAACAACAACTACTACAACAACAATTACAACAACAACAACAACTATCAAAGTGGCCATAGAGGAAGAAGAGATTACAATAACTATGCAGAGGACCAAAGTCAAGAAGATTCATTATTGATTATGAATCTATCAACAAAGAAGGGTAAGGATGATGATCACATATTTTACATTGATTCGGGATGCTCGAACCATGTAGCAGGAAATGTGGCTTTACTTTCTGATTTGGAAGATCCTCATAACAAGCATGAAGTGCAGACAGGAGATGACACAAAGCACTCAGTGGAGAAGATAGGTAATGTGAAGACATCAGATGGGAATATGAACCTCTTAAGCAAAGTCTTGTATGTCCCTACAATTACCAAAAATTTAATAAGTGTTGGACAGATTGTTGAAAAAGGATTGCAGGTTAGATTCAATCGATTTGGAGCATATGTTGAAGACCCAAGGCAAGGCTTTCGAAGGATTGCCAAAGGAGAAAAGACAGGAAGGCTTTTCACTTTTGAAGTGGAAGATACAAAGAACATAGCTTTGTTTAGCTATGGATCTCAAACTCTTACAGAGTTGGAGATATGGCACAAAAGGCTTGCTCACATTGGTGAGAGGACACTTAAACAAATTTGCAGGGACCAAAGTGTACTTGGTTTGCCTAATATCACAAGGCAACACATGATTTATAAGTGTAAAGCTTGTCAATTCGGCAAGGCGCATAGACAACCTTTCAATAAGAAAGGATATATGTATCAAAATCCTTTGGATCTAGTGCACACGGATGTGTGGGGTCCAAGTAAGGAGCCATCTATATCAGGCTCAAGATATTATGTGTCTTTCATAGATGATTGTAGCAGGTGGACCATTCTGTTTTTCATGAAGCACAAGGATGAAGTGTTTAATTGCTTTAAGAAGTATATTGCTCTTGTTGAAAATCAAACAGGTAGGACTTTGAAAAGACTCAGATCAGATGGTGGAGGAGAATACTTCTCTTCTGAATTTGATGCCTTCTTGCATGAAAGAGGCATTAAAAGGGAAGTCACTACAAGGTATACACCCGAACTCAATGGTGTAGCAGAGAGGAGGAATAGAGCTATCGTCGAAGCTGCAAGGTCCATGCTCAACGAAAAGGGATTGCCGAACTACCTATGGGCAGAGGCTGTGTCGACAGCCACATATCTCATAAATAGACTTCCATCTAAGTCACTAGATGGAACCACTCCATATGAAGTGTGGAATGGAAGAAGACCTAGTCTAGAGCATTGTAAAATCTTTGGATGCTTAGCCTATGCTCACATTCCTTCTCAAGTAAGAGGGAAATTGGATCCCAAGGCAGAGAAGTGTGTATTCATTGGTTATGATCAAAACCAAAAAGGATATAGATTGTACAATCCAACCAATAAAGGATTTTCTGTGAGTAGAGATGTAATTTTTGATGAAAACAAATCATGGTTTGATGATGACAGGAAAGTGAAGCTGCCATATGACTTGGATGAAGATTTTCCATCACTTCAACCAAAGGAGCCAAAGCAGATTGAAGAAAGTGATTCGGAGATTGACCTAGAAGACTTGGAAAGACTAAAGCTATGGAAGAACAAAGGTAAAGCAAAGATGCAGGATGCTACATATGGACCCGAGAGCTCACATCAACCACTTAGAAGGTCTTCAAGGGAGAAGAAGAAACCAGAGAGGTTTGGTTATGATACTTCTTTGGTCACCAAGCACTCAATCTACATTGCAAAGGATTCAACCAATGAAGAACCTACCACATTTGAAGAAGCACAAAGCAAGAAAGCTTGGAGAGATGCAATGGATGAAGAAATGGAAGCCTTGAAGGAGAATGACACTTGGGAGCTTGTACCTAACAAGCCATCTATGAAGATAATCGGATCTCGATGGATATACAAAATCAAGAGGAATCCAGATGGAAGTATAAATAGACACAAAGCAAGGTTAGTTGCTAAAGGGTTTGCTCAAACCCATGGTATTGATTATGAGGAGACTTTCTCTCCTGTTGCAAAAATGCCTACAATTAGGGTTCTCATAAGTCTTGCTGCATCTAGAAATTGGAATCTTTATCAACTTGATGTAAAGAATGCTTTCTTGAATGGATGGATTTCTGAGGAAGTGTATATGGCACAACCTCCTGGATATGAGGATGCACATCATCCTAACTATGTATGCAAACTAAAGAAAGCTTTGTATGGATTGAAGCAAGCTCCAAGAGCTTGGAATTTCAGATTGGTTACTTATTTGCAGGACCAAGGATTCAAAGCTAGCAAGGCGGATACCTCTTTGTTCATAAAGAGGAATGGATCTGAAGTGATCTATTTATGTGTGTATGTTGATGATATTATTATCACAGGCAATGATCTTGAAGGAATCAAACAGGTAAAGAGTCAAATGAAGGAGGAGTTCAAAATAAGTGACCTCGGACCACTCACTTATTTTCTTGGATTGGAGTTGATCTACACAGATTCAGGTATATACATCACACAAAGGAAGTATGTCCATGACATGCTCGTCAAGTTCAAGATGGAAAATACCAAGTGTGCAGGTACACCTATGGAGCAAAATCATAAGCTTAGTGCTTATGAAGGAGAGCCAATTGAAGACATCACAAGCTATCAAAGCTTGGTTGGAAGTTTGAACTATGCAACACTCACAAGGGTGGATATATGCTATAGTGTTAGCATATTGAGTCAGTTTATGCATAAGCCGAGAAGACCACATATGGAAGCGGCCAAGCGAGTCCTCAAGTACCTAAAGGGGACCATGAATGAAGGTTTGTTCTATTCATATACTTCAGATATTGAGCTAAAGGTCTACTCAGATGCAGATTGGGCCGGATCTAAAGATGATAGAAGAAGCACATCAGGGTATATATCATTTGCAGGTTCAAAAATCATTTCTTGGTCATCGAAGAAGCAACCAACCGTGGCATTATCTTCTACTGAAGCTGAATATAGAGGTTTGGCTAATGCAACTCAAGAAATCATGTGGTTAAAATCTTTGTACACAGATCTTGGACTTCATTCTTCAACACCTCACATTTTTGGTGACAACACAAGCTCACTACATCTAGCAGCTAATCCGGTATACCATGCTAGAACCAAGCATATTGAAGTCCACTACCATTATGTAAGGGAGAAGCTAATGAGCAAGGATATTCAACTATCCTACGTCTCTACAGATATGCAATGTGCAGACATGTTGACGAAAGCTCTTGATGGTACGAAATTAAGTAGATTCAAGTTGATGATTGGTTTGCAGGAAATCAAGGACAATTGAAGACTTATTTGGAGGCCAAGCATGTTAGGCTTGAGGGGGAGCTGTTGGTGCATTTTGCCCAAGCCTACATGCTTGATATGCTTGATATTATCCTCATTTGTAAGTCACATGAGTAGTCATGTGAACACCTCTTGTAAAAAAGTACATTTTATCTCTTGTAAATGGAAAAAGAAAAAAGGAAAGGGATGGCTTACCTCATCCATGATGTAAAAGCAAATTCGTGGCTCCAACTACCAAAATCACGAATTTTTGAGCTGAGGGAATCTCTCCTAACTTTGGGGATCACTTTTAGGTGGAGCCATTCGAATTCGAATTCAAAATTCCCTCCAAGAATAGCTATAAAAGGAGCAAGAAGGAAGAGGCGATTAGCAAGCCTTGTACGTGACCACTTGATGTCATTTTGTAGAGATTGAAGAGCTTACTCCATAGCTCTATCATTCTACTACCATTGTGCAAAGATTCATTGCCAATGTGGTTGTAATCATATGTGAATCTATACATTTATTATCATCTACCTCTCTGTTTTGTTCTCTGCTATACTCACTCAGAGCAGTAACTTCAGAAGGTCATATCTCGAGTTTTACTGAACATTTTTCAGTGTTTTAAAGTGCGCTGGATAGCTCTCACTGTCTAGTTTCTACCTATAAATTTTCAAGGTCATTGGATTTATACTTTTGGAGATATCTGCATTTTACTGCTTACTGGTCTATCTCTGCAGAGCCCCGAGAATTGTGGGAATGTTCCAGAACTTGATGAAACTTGTTCTCAGTGCTCAGTCCATCATTTGAAGTGTTTTAACTTGGAATAGGAAGCTTGCTAAGTCTATTTGCTATGCCCAAAAGGAAGTTTTCTAATTCCTTCCAGGTTGAGAGCACTGTTCATTTTTTCAGCAGGTGTATGTCCAAAAATAGCAAGTTTTGGGAGCTAGTCATTTCGCAACTTGTCGATCTTGACTTAAACTTTTGGGATACATGTTCCAAAGTACTTGGCTGATATTTTGGTGGATTTAGGAAGCTCAAAGGGTCTACTAATCAACTCTGAAGTCTCAGTTGGCTGGTGTGAAGCTGGTTGTAGCGGCACCTACTCATCTTTGGATTGCATCCACCATCTCTCTTCACAGTGGTATCAGAGCATAGTCAAGCAACATGGGAGATGGATTTCCATCAACAATTGACAAATTGGATCGAAACAACTATCCGGCATGGTCTCTAAGGATGGAGGCTTACCTTCAAGGGAGGAATCTATATGGATTCATATCCGGAGATGAAGCAATGCCAACCATGAGGAACAAAGGGCAACCATCACATGAAGAAGTGGAAGGACTTTCGAATTGGTGTTCGAAGGATGCACTTGCAAGGTCCTATATTCTAAACTCAATCTCTGATTTTCTTTTACCTCATGTCAAGGGATGCAAGACATCAAGAGAAACCTGGAATGCACTTGCTTCTTTCTTCTCTTCCAACACTCGAGCAAGGAAGAACCAATTGTGGATGGAGTTCACAACAATGAAGAAAAGCCCGAAGCAAAATGTGACTGATTATGTCACAAAGATGAAGGAGATTTCCGACCAACTTGGAAGCATTGGAGAGGTAATTGAAGAGGAGCAAATCATAAGACAAATCATGAATGGAATCAAAGCAGACGACAAGTGGGAGTCATTCACAACAGCCATGGATTTATACATGGATATGCATGTACCCGACCTCAACACACTCATGGGCCAACTCTTCACTCATGAAGCAAAGATTAGCAAAGGTGGTGAGTCCTCAAGAGGTAATCAAACTTCTGCCTTATATTCTGATAAAGCTAAGGTCAAGGACAAGTCAAAGAATAGAAAGAATGAAGATGAAGGAAGCTCTTTCCAAGCAAACTTTGCAGGTAGAGGACGAGCTAGAGGAAGAGGCAGAAGTGGAAAGCAAGGCAGGGGGAGATTCCAATCATCTCAACCTTGCAACATATGTGGCTTATCTAACCATACTACTGAAGAATGTTTCAGGAACCCGAGGAACTCAAGAGGAAGAGGATTCAATAGAGGTGGCTATGGATCAAATAGAGGCAGGTACAATGGAGGCTACAACAACAACTACTACAACAACAATTACAACAACAACAACAACTATCAAAGTGGCCATAGAGGAAGAAGAGATTACAATAACTATGCAGAGGACCAAAGTCAAGAAGATTCATTATTGATTATGAATCTATCAACAAAGAAGGGTAAGGATGATGATCACATATTTTACATTGATTCGGGATGCTCGAACCATGTAGCAGGAAATGTGGCTTTACTTTCTGATTTGGAAGATCCTCATAACAAGCATGAAGTGCAGACAGGAGATGACACAAAGCACTCAGTGGAGAAGATAGGTAATGTGAAGACATCAGATGGGAATATGAACCTCTTAAGCAAAGTCTTGTATGTCCCTACAATTACCAAAAATTTAATAAGTGTTGGACAGATTGTTGAAAAAGGATTGCAGGTTAGATTCAATCGATTTGGAGCATATGTTGAAGACCCAAGGCAAGGCTTTCGAAGGATTGCCAAAGGAGAAAAGACAGGAAGGCTTTTCACTTTTGAAGTGGAAGATACAAAGAACATAGCTTTGTTTAGCTATGGATCTCAAACTCTTACAGAGTTGGAGATATGGCACAAAAGGCTTGCTCACATTGGTGAGAGGACACTTAAACAAATTTGCAGGGACCAAAGTGTACTTGGTTTGCCTAATATCACAAGGCAACACATGATTTATAAGTGTAAAGCTTGTCAATTCGGCAAGGCGCATAGACAACCTTTCAATAAGAAAGGATATATGTATCAAAATCCTTTGGATCTAGTGCACACGGATGTGTGGGGTCCAAGTAAGGAGCCATCTATATCAGGCTCAAGATATTATGTGTCTTTCATAGATGATTGTAGCAGGTGGACCATTCTGTTTTTCATGAAGCACAAGGATGAAGTGTTTAATTGCTTTAAGAAGTATATTGCTCTTGTTGAAAATCAAACAGGTAGGACTTTGAAAAGACTCAGATCAGATGGTGGAGGAGAATACTTCTCTTCTGAATTTGATGCCTTCTTGCATGAAAGAGGCATTAAAAGGGAAGTCACTACAAGGTATACACCCGAACTCAATGGTGTAGCAGAGAGGAGGAATAGAGCTATCGTCGAAGCTGCAAGGTCCATGCTCAACGAAAAGGGATTGCCGAACTACCTATGGGCAGAGGCTGTGTCGACAGCCACATATCTCATAAATAGACTTCCATCTAAGTCACTAGATGGAACCACTCCATATGAAGTGTGGAATGGAAGAAGACCTAGTCTAGAGCATTGTAAAATCTTTGGATGCTTAGCCTATGCTCACATTCCTTCTCAAGTAAGAGGGAAATTGGATCCCAAGGCAGAGAAGTGTGTATTCATTGGTTATGATCAAAACCAAAAAGGATATAGATTGTACAATCCAACCAACAAAGGATTTTCTGTGAGTAGAGATGTAATTTTTGATGAAAACAAATCATGGTTTGATGATGACAGGAAAGTGAAGCTGCCATATGACTTGGATGAAGATTTTCCATCACTTCAACCAAAGGAGCCAAAGCAGATTGAAGAAAGTGATTCGGAGATTGACCTAGAAGACTTGGAAAGACTAAAGCTATGGAAGAACAAAGGTAAAGCAAAGATGCAGGATGCTACATATGGACCCGAGAGCTCACATCAACCACTTAGAAGGTCTTCAAGGGAGAAGAAGAAACCAGAGAGGTTTGGTTATGATACTTCTTTGGTCACCAAGCACTCAATCTACATTGCAAAGGATTCAACCAATGAAGAACCTACCACATTTGAAGAAGCACAAAGCAAGAAAGCTTGGAGAGATGCAATGGATGAAGAAATGGAAGCCTTGAAGGAGAATGACACTTGGGAGCTTGTACCTAACAAGCCATCTATGAAGATAATCGGATCTCGATGGATATACAAAATCAAGAGGAATCCATATGGAAGTATAAATAGACACAAAGCAAGGTTAGTTGCTAAAGGGTTTGCTCAAACCCATGGTATTGATTATGAGGAGACTTTCTCTCCTGTTGCAAAAATGCCTACAATTAGGGTTCTCATAAGTCTTGCTGCATCTAGAAATTGGAATCTTTATCAACTTGATGTAAAGAATGCTTTCTTGAATGGATGGATTTCTGAGGAAGTGTATATGGCACAACCTCCTGGATATGAGGATGCACATCATCCTAACTATGTATGCAAACTAAAGAAAGCTTTGTATGGATTGAAGCAAGCTCCAAGAGCTTGGAATTTCAGATTGGTTACTTATTTGCAGGACCAAGGATTCAAAGCTAGCAAGGCGGATACCTCTTTGTTCATAAAGAGGAATGGATCTGAAGTGATCTATTTATGTGTGTATGTTGATGATATTATTATCACAGGCAATGATCTTGAAGGAATCAAACAGGTAAAGAGTCAAATGAAGGAGGAGTTCAAAATAAGTGACCTCGGACCACTCACTTATTTTCTTGGATTGGAGTTGATCTACACAGATTCAGGTATATACATCACACAAAGGAAGTATGTCCATGACATGCTCGTCAAGTTCAAGATGGAAAATACCAAGTGTGCAGGTACACCTATGGAGCAAAATCATAAGCTTAGTGCTTATGAAGGAGAGCCAATTGAAGACATCACAAGCTATCAAAGCTTGGTTGGAAGTTTGAACTATGCAACACTCACAAGGGTGGATATATGCTATAGTGTTAGCATATTGAGTCAGTTTATGCATAAGCCGAGAAGACCACATATGGAAGCGGCCAAGCGAGTCCTCAAGTACCTAAAGGGGACCATGAATGAAGGTTTGTTCTATTCATATACTTCAGATATTGAGCTAAAGGTCTACTCAGATGCAGATTGGGCCGGATCTAAAGATGATAGAAGAAGCACATCAGGGTATATATCATTTGCAGGTTCAAAAATCATTTCTTGGTCATCGAAGAAGCAACCAACCGTGGCATTATCTTCTACTGAAGCTGAATATAGAGGTTTGGCTAATGCAACTCAAGAAATCATGTGGTTAAAATCTTTGTACACAGATCTTGGACTTCATTCTTCAACACCTCACATTTTTGGTGACAACACAAGCTCACTACATCTAGCAGCTAATCCGGTATACCATGCTAGAACCAAGCATATTGAAGTCCACTACCATTATGTAAGGGAGAAGCTAATGAGCAAGGATATTCAACTATCCTACGTCTCTACAGATATGCAATGTGCAGACATGTTGACGAAAGCTCTTGATGGTACGAAATTAAGTAGATTCAAGTTGATGATTGGTTTGCAGGAAATCAAGGACAATTGAAGACTTATTTGGAGGCCAAGCATGTTAGGCTTGAGGGGGAGCTGTTGGTGCATTTTGCCCAAGCCTACATGCTTGATATGCTTGATATTATCCTCATTTGTAAGTCACATGAGTAGTCATGTGAACACCTCTTGTAAAAAAGTACATTTTATCTCTTGTAAATGGAAAAAGAAAAAAGGAAAGGGATGGCTTACCTCATCCATGATGTAAAAGCAAATTCGTGGCTCCAACTACCAAAATCACGAATTTTTGAGCTGAGGGAATCTCTCCTAACTTTGGGGATCACTTTTAGGTGGAGCCATTCGAATTCGAATTCAAAATTCCCTCCAAGAATAGCTATAAAAGGAGCAAGAAGGAAGAGGCGATTAGCAAGCCTTGTACGTGACCACTTGATGTCATTTTGTAGAGATTGAAGAGCTTACTCCATAGCTCTATCATTCTACTACCATTGTGCAAAGATTCATTGCCAATGTGGTTGTAATCATATGTGAATCTATACATTTATTATCATCTACCTCTCTGTTTTGTTCTCTGCTATACTCACTCAGAGCAGTAACTTCAGAAGGTCATATCTCGAGTTTTACTGAACAGTTTTCAGTGTTTTAAAGTGCGTTGAATAGCTTTCACTGTCTAGTTTCTACCTATAAATTTTCAAGGTCATTGGATTTATACTTTTGGAGATATCTGCATTTTACTGCTTACTGGTCTATCTCTGCAGAGCCCCGAGAATTGTGGGAATGTTCCAGAACTTGATGAAACTTGTTCTCAGTGCTCAGTCCATCATTTGAAGTGTTTTAACTTGGAATAGGAAGCTTGCTAAGTCTATTTGCTATGCCCAAAAGGAAGTTTTCTAATTCCTTCCAGGTTGAGAGCACTGTTCATTTTTTCAGCAGGTGTATGTCCAAAAATAGCAAGTTTTGGGAGCTAGTCATTTCGCAACTTGTCGGTCTTGACTTAAACTTTTGGGATACATGTTCCAAAGTACTTGGCTGATATTTTGGTGGATTTAGGAAGCTCAAAGGGTCTACTAATCAACTCTGAAGTCTCAGTTGGCTGGTGTGAAGCTGGTTGTAGCGGCACCTACTCATCTTTGGATTGCATCCACCATCTCTCTTCACAGTGGTATCAGAGCATAGTCAAGCAACATGGGAGATGGATTTCCATCAACAATTGACAAATTGGATCGAAACAACTATCCGGCATGGTCTCTAAGGATGGAGGCTTACCTTCAAGGGAGGAATCTATATGGATTCATATCCGGAGATGAAGCAATGCCAACCATGAGGAACAAAGGGCAACCATCACATGAAGAAGTGGAAGGACTTTCGAATTGGTGTTCGAAGGATGCACTTGCAAGGTCCTATATTCTAAACTCAATCTCTGATTTTCTTTTACCTCATGTCAAGGGATGCAAGACATCAAGAGAAACCTGGAATGCACTTGCTTCTTTCTTCTCTTCCAACACTCGAGCAAGGAAGAACCAATTGTGGATGGAGTTCACAACAATGAAGAAAAGCCCGAAGCAAAATGTGACTGATTATGTCACAAAGATGAAGGAGATTTCCGACCAACTTGGAAGCATTGGAGAGGTAATTGAAGAGGAGCAAATCATAAGACAAATCATGAATGGAATCAAAGCAGACGACAAGTGGGAGTCATTCACAACAGCCATGGATTTATACATGGATATGCATGTACCCGACCTCAACACACTCATGGGCCAACTCTTCACTCATGAAGCAAAGATTAGCAAAGGTGGTGAGTCCTCAAGAGGTAATCAAACTTCTGCCTTATATTCTGATAAAGCTAAGGTCAAGGACAAGTCAAAGAATAGAAAGAATGAAGATGAAGGAAGCTCTTTCCAAGCAAACTTTGCAGGTAGAGGACGAGCTAGAGGAAGAGGCAGAAGTGGAAAGCAAGGCAGGGGGAGATTCCAATCATCTCAACCTTGCAACATATGTGGCTTATCTAACCATACTACTGAAGAATGTTTCAGGAACCCGAGGAACTCAAGAGGAAGAGGATTCAATAGAGGTGGCTATGGATCAAATAGAGGCAGGTACAATGGAGGCTACAACAACAACTACTACAACAACAATTACAACAACAACAACAACTATCAAAGTGGCCATAGAGGAAGAAGAGATTACAATAACTATGCAGAGGACCAAAGTCAAGAAGATTCATTATTGATTATGAATCTATCAACAAAGAAGGGTAAGGATGATGATCACATATTTTACATTGATTCGGGATGCTCGAACCATGTAGCAGGAAATGTGGCTTTACTTTCTGATTTGGAAGATCCTCATAACAAGCATGAAGTGCAGACAGGAGATGACACAAAGCACTCAGTGGAGAAGATAGGTAATGTGAAGACATCAGATGGGAATATGAACCTCTTAAGCAAAGTCTTGTATGTCCCTACAATTACCAAAAATTTAATAAGTGTTGGACAGATTGTTGAAAAAGGATTACAGGTTAGATTCAATCGATTTGGAGCATATGTTGAAGACCCAAGGCAAGGCTTTCGAAGGATTGCCAAAGGAGAAAAGACAGGAAGGCTTTTCACTTTTGAAGTGGAAGATACAAAGAACATAGCTTTGTTTAGCTATGGATCTCAAACTCTTACAGAGTTGGAGATATGGCACAAAAGGCTTGCTCACATTGGTGAGAGGACACTTAAACAAATTTGCAGGGACCAAAGTGTACTTGGTTTGCCTAATATCACAAGGCAACACATGATTTATAAGTGTAAAGCTTGTCAATTCGGCAAGGCGCATAGACAACCTTTCAATAAGAAAGGATATATGTATCAAAATCCTTTGGATCTAGTGCACACGGATGTGTGGGGTCCAAGTAAGGAGCCATCTATATCAGGCTCAAGATATTATGTGTCTTTCATAGATGATTGTAGCAGGTGGACCATTCTGTTTTTCATGAAGCACAAGGATGAAGTGTTTAATTGCTTTAAGAAGTATATTGCTCTTGTTGAAAATCAAACAGGTAGGACTTTGAAAAGACTCAGATCAGATGGTGGAGGAGAATACTTCTCTTCTGAATTTGATGCCTTCTTGCATGAAAGAGGCATTAAAAGGGAAGTCACTACAAGGTATACACCCGAACTCAATGGTGTAGCAGAGAGGAGGAATAGAGCTATCGTCGAAGCTGCAAGGTCCATGCTCAACGAAAAGGGATTGCCGAACTACCTATGGGCAGAGGCTGTGTCGACAGCCACATATCTCATAAATAGACTTCCATCTAAGTCACTAGATGGAACCACTCCATATGAAGTGTGGAATGGAAGAAGACCTAGTCTAGAGCATTGTAAAATCTTTGGATGCTTAGCCTATGCTCACATTCCTTCTCAAGTAAGAGGGAAATTGGATCCCAAGGCAGAGAAGTGTGTATTCATTGGTTATGATCAAAACCAAAAAGGATATAGATTGTACAATCCAACCAATAAAGGATTTTCTGTGAGTAGAGATGTAATTTTTGATGAAAACAAATCATGGTTTGATGATGACAGGAAAGTGAAGCTGCCATATGACTTGGATGAAGATTTTCCATCACTTCAACCAAAGGAGCCAAAGCAGATTGAAGAAAGTGATTCGGAGATTGACCTAGAAGACTTGGAAAGACTAAAGCTATGGAAGAACAAAGGTAAAGCAAAGATGCAGGATGCTACATATGGACCCGAGAGCTCACATCAACCACTTAGAAGGTCTTCAAGGGAGAAGAAGAAACCAGAGAGGTTTGGTTATGATACTTCTTTGGTCACCAAGCACTCAATCTACATTGCAAAGGATTCAACCAATGAAGAACCTACCACATTTGAAGAAGCACAAAGCAAGAAAGCTTGGAGAGATGCAATGGATGAAGAAATGGAAGCCTTGAAGGAGAATGACACTTGGGAGCTTGTACCTAACAAGCCATCTATGAAGATAATCGGATCTCGATGGATATACAAAATCAAGAGGAATCCATATGGAAGTATAAATAGACACAAAGCAAGGTTAGTTGCTAAAGGGTTTGCTCAAACCCATGGTATTGATTATGAGGAGACTTTCTCTCCTGTTGCAAAAATGCCTACAATTAGGGTTCTCATAAGTCTTGCTGCATCTAGAAATTGGAATCTTTATCAACTTGATGTAAAGAATGCTTTCTTGAATGGATGGATTTCTGAGGAAGTGTATATGGCACAACCTCCTGGATATGAGGATGCACATCATCCTAACTATGTATGCAAACTAAAGAAAGCTTTGTATGGATTGAAGCAAGCTCCAAGAGCTTGGAATTTCAGATTGGTTACTTATTTGCAGGACCAAGGATTCAAAGCTAGCAAGGCGGATACCTCTTTGTTCATAAAGAGGAATGGATCTGAAGTGATCTATTTATGTGTGTATGTTGATGATATTATTATCACAGGCAATGATCTTGAAGGAATCAAACAGGTAAAGAGTCAAATGAAGGAGGAGTTCAAAATAAGTGACCTCGGACCACTCACTTATTTTCTTGGATTGGAGTTGATCTACACAGATTCAGGTATATACATCACACAAAGGAAGTATGTCCATGACATGCTCGTCAAGTTCAAGATGGAAAATACCAAGTGTGCAGGTACACCTATGGAGCAAAATCATAAGCTTAGTGCTTATGAAGGAGAGCCAATTGAAGACATCACAAGCTATCAAAGCTTGGTTGGAAGTTTGAACTATGCAACACTCACAAGGGTGGATATATGCTATAGTGTTAGCATATTGAGTCAGTTTATGCATAAGCCGAGAAGACCACATATGGAAGCGGCCAAGCGAGTCCTCAAGTACCTAAAGGGGACCATGAATGAAGGTTTGTTCTATTCATATACTTCAGATATTGAGCTAAAGGTCTACTCAGATGCAGATTGGGCCGGATCTAAAGATGATAGAAGAAGCACATCAGGGTATATATCATTTGCAGGTTCAAAAATCATTTCTTGGTCATCGAAGAAGCAACCAACCGTGGCATTATCTTCTACTGAAGCTGAATATAGAGGTTTGGCTAATGCAACTCAAGAAATCATGTGGTTAAAATCTTTGTACACAGATCTTGGACTTCATTCTTCAACACCTCACATTTTTGGTGACAACACAAGCTCACTACATCTAGCAGCTAATCCGGTATACCATGCTAGAACCAAGCATATTGAAGTCCACTACCATTATGTAAGGGAGAAGCTAATGAGCAAGGATATTCAACTATCCTACGTCTCTACAGATATGCAATGTGCAGACATGTTGACGAAAGCTCTTGATGGTACGAAATTAAGTAGATTCAAGTTGATGATTGGTTTGCAGGAAATCAAGGACAATTGAAGACTTATTTGGAGGCCAAGCATGTTAGGCTTGAGGGGGAGCTGTTGGTGCATTTTGCCCAAGCCTACATGCTTGATATGCTTGATATTATCCTCATTTGTAAGTCACATGAGTAGTCATGTGAACACCTCTTGTAAAAAAGTACATTTTATCTCTTGTAAATGGAAAAAGAAAAAAGGAAAGGGATGGCTTACCTCATCCATGATGTAAAAGCAAATTCGTGGCTCCAACTACCAAAATCACGAATTTTTGAGCTGAGGGAATCTCTCCTAACTTTGGGGATCACTTTTAGGTGGAGCCATTCGAATTCGAATTCAAAATTCCCTCCAAGAATAGCTATAAAAGGAGCAAGAAGGAAGAGGCGATTAGCAAGCCTTGTACGTGACCACTTGATGTCATTTTGTAGAGATTGAAGAGCTTACTCCATAGCTCTATCATTCTACTACCATTGTGCAAAGATTCATTGCCAATGTGGTTGTAATCATATGTGAATCTATACATTTATTATCATCTACCTCTCTGTTTTGTTCTCTGCTATACTCACTCAGAGCAGTAACTTCAGAAGGTCATATCTCGAGTTTTACTGAACATTTTTCAGTGTTTTAAAGTGCGCTGGATAGCTCTCACTGTCTAGTTTCTACCTATAAATTTTCAAGGTCATTGGATTTATACTTTTGGAGATATCTGCATTTTACTGCTTACTGGTCTATCTCTGCAGAGCCCCGAGAATTGTGGGAATGTTCCAGAACTTGATGAAACTTGTTCTCAGTGCTCAGTCCATCATTTGAAGTGTTTTAACTTGGAATAGGAAGCTTGCTAAGTCTATTTGCTATGCCCAAAAGGAATTTTTCTAATTCCTTCCAGGTTGAGAGCACTGTTCATTTTTTCAGCAGGTGTATGTCCAAAAATAGCAAGTTTTGGGAGCTAGTCATTTCGCAACTTGTCGGTCTTGACTTAAACTTTTGGGATACATGTTCCAAAGTACTTGGCTGATATTTTGGTGGATTTAGGAAGCTCAAAGGGTCTACTAATCAACTCTGAAGTCTCAGTTGGCTGGTGTGAAGCTGGTTGTAGCGGCACCTACTCATCTTTGGATTGCATCCACCATCTCTCTTCACAGTGGTATCAGAGCATAGTCAAGCAACATGGGAGATGGATTTCCATCAACAATTGACAAATTGGATCGAAACAACTATCCGGCATGGTCTCTAAGGATGGAGGCTTACCTTCAAGGGAGGAATCTATATGGATTCATATCCGGAGATGAAGCAATGCCAACCATGAGGAACAAAGGGCAACCATCACATGAAGAAGTGGAAGGACTTTCGAATTGGTGTTCGAAGGATGCACTTGCAAGGTCCTATATTCTAAACTCAATCTCTGATTTTCTTTTACCTCATGTCAAGGGATGCAAGACATCAAGAGAAACCTGGAATGCACTTGCTTCTTTCTTCTCTTCCAACACTCGAGCAAGGAAGAACCAATTGTGGATGGAGTTCACAACAATGAAGAAAAGCCCGAAGCAAAATGTGACTGATTATGTCACAAAGATGAAGGAGATTTCCTGACCAACTTGGAAGCATTGGAGAGGTAATTGAAGAGGAGCAAATCATAAGACAAATCATGAATGGAATCAAAGCAGACGACAAGTGGGAGTCATTCACAACAGCCATGGATTTATACATGGATATGCATGTACCCGACCTCAACACACTCATGGGCCAACTCTTCACTCATGAAGCAAAGATTAGCAAAGGTGGTGAGTCCTCAAGAGGTAATCAAACTTCTGCCTTATATTCTGATAAAGCTAAGGTCAAGGACAAGTCAAAGAATAGAAAGAATGAAGATGAAGGAAGCTCTTTCCAAGCAAACTTTGCAGGTAGAGGACGAGCTAGAGGAAGAGGCAGAAGTGGAAAGCAAGGCAGGGGGAGATTCCAATCATCTCAACCTTGCAACATATGTGGCTTATCTAACCATACTACTGAAGAATGTTTCAGGAACCCGAGGAACTCAAGAGGAAGAGGATTCAATAGAGGTGGCTATGGATCAAATAGAGGCAGGTACAATGGAGGCTACAACAACAACTACTACAACAACAATTACAACAACAACAACAACTATCAAAGTGGCCATAGAGGAAGAAGAGATTACAATAACTATGCAGAGGACCAAAGTCAAGAAGATTCATTATTGATTATGAATCTATCAACAAAGAAGGGTAAGGATGATGATCACATATTTTACATTGATTCGGGATGCTCGAACCATGTAGCAGGAAATGTGGCTTTACTTTCTGATTTGGAAGATCCTCATAACAAGCATGAAGTGCAGACAGGAGATGACACAAAGCACTCAGTGGAGAAGATAGGTAATGTGAAGACATCAGATGGGAATATGAACCTCTTAAGCAAAGTCTTGTATGTCCCTACAATTACCAAAAATTTAATAAGTGTTGGACAGATTGTTGAAAAAGGATTGCAGGTTAGATTCAATCGATTTGGAGCATATGTTGAAGACCCAAGGCAAGGCTTTCGAAGGATTGCCAAAGGAGAAAAGACAGGAAGGCTTTTCACTTTTGAAGTGGAAGATACAAAGAACATAGCTTTGTTTAGCTATGGATCTCAAACTCTTACAGAGTTGGAGATATGGCACAAAAGGCTTGCTCACATTGGTGAGAGGACACTTAAACAAATTTGCAGGGACCAAAGTGTACTTGGTTTGCCTAATATCACAAGGCAACACATGATTTATAAGTGTAAAGCTTGTCAATTCGGCAAGGCGCATAGACAACCTTTCAATAAGAAAGGATATATGTATCAAAATCCTTTGGATCTAGTGCACACGGATGTGTGGGGTCCAAGTAAGGAGCCATCTATATCAGGCTCAAGATATTATGTGTCTTTCATAGATGATTGTAGCAGGTGGACCATTCTGTTTTTCATGAAGCACAAGGATGAAGTGTTTAATTGCTTTAAGAAGTATATTGCTCTTGTTGAAAATCAAACAGGTAGGACTTTGAAAAGACTCAGATCAGATGGTGGAGGAGAATACTTCTCTTCTGAATTTGATGCCTTCTTGCATGAAAGAGGCATTAAAAGGGAAGTCACTACAAGGTATACACCCGAACTCAATGGTGTAGCAGAGAGGAGGAATAGAGCTATCGTCGAAGCTGCAAGGTCCATGCTCAACGAAAAGGGATTGCCGAACTACCTATGGGCAGAGGCTGTGTCGACAGCCACATATCTCATAAATAGACTTCCATCTAAGTCACTAGATGGAACCACTCCATATGAAGTGTGGAATGGAAGAAGACCTAGTCTAGAGCATTGTAAAATCTTTGGATGCTTAGCCTATGCTCACATTCCTTCTCAAGTAAGAGGGAAATTGGATCCCAAGGCAGAGAAGTGTGTATTCATTGGTTATGATCAAAACCAAAAAGGATATAGATTGTACAATCCAACCAATAAAGGATTTTCTGTGAGTAGAGATGTAATTTTTGATGAAAACAAATCATGGTTTGATGATGACAGGAAAGTGAAGCTGCATATGACTTGG
>MU260195.1:322500-325000 GCA_020310875.1 Ceratopteris richardii | reverse complement strand
TTCTGAAGAAATTGAATTTTTCAGAATAATCAATTTCCTGATAATTTTGGTGAAGATTCTCTAAATTAGGTGAAGTCTAAAGTTGATCTTGATATAGAGGTGATCTAAATTCAAGGTCAACTTGTTCTTTTGGAGATTAACACTCTCCATCAGTGGTATCAGAGCAGGTTGTGTCAAAATTGAGAAGAAGAAGACTCCGACTATTGCAGAAATACAAATCTTTACATTTTGAAGGTGCAGAAGGGTAAAGGTTGAAGAAAGATTGAAGGAAGACATACAAAGAGCATCAAAAGGATCAGAAGGAGCAACATTCGAAGTAAAGGTACATTTATTATCTGTAAAGGTTAAAGATTTGAAGCTACAGGTGAAGTAAAGATGGGAGATAGTCTCCAAATTGAAAAGTTGGATAGAGAGAACTATCCTGCATGGTCTATGAGGATGGAAGCTCACCTTATGAGCAAAGATTTGATAGGATACATCACAGGAGATGAAGAAAAGCCAGAATTCAGAGATCCTAGTGTTCCAACTAGGGAGGAGCTTGCAGATTTGAAGAATTGGATGAAGAAGGATGCTCAAGCAAGAAGCATCATATACATGGCAGTCAATGACTATTTGCTTCCTCACATTAGAGGACTTGAGAGTGCTTGTGACATTTGGAATGCTTTGGAAGAGCATTTCCAAAATACAACCAAATCAAGGAAGGCTTCACTATGGGCAGAATTTACTACCTTCAAGAAGAAGGCCTCACAATCAATTTCTGATTATGTGACAAAGATGAAGGACATTGCAGATTCTTTAGGTGCAGTTGATGAAGATATTGAAGAAGACAAATTGGTAAGACAAATACTCACAGGGCTAAGAGGAGATGAGAAGTGGAAGCCTTTCATTTTATCTACAGAACTTTCATTAGATCACTTTACTCCTAATTTGAATCAATTGTTAGGTCATATGCTAAGTTTTGAGAATGATGTCAAAGGAGATGTTGATAAGAGTGCAGGTCATGCAATGTATTCTAAAGACAAGAAGAAAGCCAACAAAGGGAAGCAACAATCAGGTGAAGAAGAAGGTACATCAAACCAAGCAAACTTCATAAGAGGAAGAGGAAATGGCAGAAGTAGAGGAAGAGGCAGAAACAACAAAGATAATGCAAGAGCTTGTTGGATATGTGGTAAGACCAATCATCTATCTCATGATTGTTGGCACAATAATCAAAACAATGGTAATTATCAGAACTTTAATCAAAGAGCAAGAGGTGGTAGATTTCAGAGAGGAAATTTCAGAGGTAGAGGTGGTAGGAATTCTTTTGGAAGAGGTGGTGGAAGAAACTTCCAAAATCAATCCTATAATAACACCTACTACAACTATGCATCAGATCAAAAGGAGGACTCGACTCTCATTATGAATACATGTGAAACCTCACATGAGGACATGAGAGTGTTCTATATTGATTCAGGATGTAGTAATCATTTAAGTGGAAATATTGCTTTGATGACTGACCTAGATCATAATGCAATTAATCATACAGTTCAGACAGGTGATAATACAAAGCATAAGGTAAAGTCAATTGGTTCAGTCAAGGCTAAGGATGGGAGCACTCTTCTGAGTAAGGTACTTTATGTTCCCACAATTCCAAAGAATTTGATCAGTGTAGGTCAAATTTTGGAAAAAGGTTATGAGGTAAGGTTTACCAATGATGGAGTTTATGTGGAAGACCCTAGTCAAGGGTATAAACAAGTTATTGCAGGAAAGAAAGAAGGAAGGCTTTTCACATTGAAGGTACAAGGAAATGTTGGACATGCTATGTTCACATATGGAGAGCAGAAGGTGTCAGAATTGGATCTTTGGCACAAAAGACTTGGACACTTTAATGAAAGAGGTATCAAAGAAATGATTAACAATGATTCAGTGCTTGGAATGCCTAACATTGCAGGTCAACACATGACATACAGATGTGAGGCATGTCAATTAGGTAAGGCTCATAAGCAATCCTATTCCAAGCATGGATTTATGTATTCAGAAAGACTTGAATTGGTGCATACAGATGTGTGGGGTCCTTCAAAGGACTTTAGTATAAATGGTTCAAGATATTATGTCATATATGTTGATGATGCTACCAGGTGGATCACAATTTATGTGATTAAGGAAAAGTCAGAAGTGTTTAATACATTTAAACACTATCATGCATATGCAGAAAGAATTACAGGTCAAAAATTGAAGAGACTAAGGTCAGATGGAGGGGAAGAGTATTTTTCAAATGAGTTCAATGATTATTTGTGGAATGCAGGTATAAAGAGAGAAGTTACTTGCAGGTACTCTCCTCAACAAAATGGGGTAGCAGAAAGAATAAATAGGACTCTTGTTGAGTTTGCAAGGTCCATGATGAAAGAGAAGAATTGCCCAAATTATTTGTGGGCTGAGGCTGTTAATACAGCTACATATTTGGTTAATAGATTGCCTTGTAAAGCTTTGCAGGGTATGACACCATATGAAGCTTGGTGGG
>MU260195.1:225000-317500 GCA_020310875.1 Ceratopteris richardii | reverse complement strand
ATTATGAGTATGATACTCATATGGGTGCCAAGTGGCACTCATATCAGGAGCCTTGATTATTGCCCATTTCGGGTAGATATGAGAGGGACTCGAGATATAGAGCCCCGCATGGCTGGGCAATAGAAGAACTCGAACTCCATGTACTGTCTCGATATGTGTGCAGGACCAATGACAAAATTTGGGAATTCACAGGAGCACTACAGTGGTATCGGAGCGGTTAATGGCCGAGTATCAAACGGAGGCACGCTGTGGGAGCGATCTGTGAGAATTGGTGGATCAATTCAATCTCCTCGCTAACGGCGCACGTAGGGTGACTATGCAGAACAAGTATAAGTTTTCCTATGGTCCGTAGGGAAAAGTGTTTCTATATCTTTCTATTGCCTCTAAATAGGTTGGCAAGATTAATTTTTCACTAACTACTTTATCTTTAATGGTTTTAGTTATGTTTAAATCTTCTTGAGAATTATCAATATTTCTAGATACGGATGGTTGAAAAAGATCTTCACTATCTTCAGTACTAGGTGGAACAATGGAAAGTAATGGTAATGTTCTAGATACTCTATTATCAAATTCTCTTATAAGCAAAGTTTCTTCTACAATCCTATCTTTAACAACTTCCTCAATTTCTGTATTTTGGCTAGCATTAACTTCAATTAGTCTAGGAAATAATGTTTCAAAGGTAGATGTAGGTAAAAAGGAACTACTTGATGAAGCCTCTTCAGACATAAGAGATGCAAATGTAGATAGATTAATGATAGATATCCTATACAAAGCTATAAGATAATGTTCATAAAATGATACCCTATACAAACTAAAAAATATATTTTCAGCTAAGTAAATTCTTTCACACTTCAAATCTTCAGTTCGTCCTCAACAGGGTTGCAATTCATCTGAAAAATCACATAGAGAGATATTAGTAAGTTTTTATAAAGGATTAAACACTCATTTAAATCTTAACATACAAGAACTTAACTTAATATAAGATAATTAACTTTTCTTAAACACATATATACATATAAGTACACTCATTTATTTAAACATACACATTGCAAAAAATAATTTGTTCATACAATTACTTTAGCGTACATCAATCATTCATATAAGTACATTGCTTCATATACTTATACATATTCATACATATTACATATGCTAACATGCATCACATGCATACTAACTTACATGCATGACATAACATACATTAACATAAATGAACATGCATACATGCACATGCATAAATGAACATGCATACACATGCATACATAACTTACACTAACACACATATATATGAACATACATACACAAACACACATGCATAAACATACATGCACAAACACTAACATACATATAAGCATACATACATGCATGAACATGTAAATAAACTATATTAACATAACTCACATGCATACATAACCTTATTAGGAATGAATGTACCTTAGCTTCAAAATTTACTCCTTCTGATCCTTTTGATTGCTCTTGTGTGTCTCCCTTCAGATTTTCTTTCACACTGTCCTTTTGAATCCTCAAAGTTTGAATTTTGTATATTCGCAGCAGTCAGGGTCTTCCTTTTCTTCAAATTTGATGAATCCTGCTCTGATACCACTGATGGAGAGTGTTAATCTCCAAAAGACAATCTATCCTTGATGTTAGAGCACCTCCATATCAAGAATAACTCAAAACTTCAACCAATTTTGGAAGACAAGTGTTAATCTATCAAGACTTTAGCTAACTATCAATAAAGTTTATCTATATATCTATCTATCTATCTATCTATCTATCTATCTATCTATCTATCTATCTATCTATCTATCTATCTATCTATCTATCTATCTATCTATCTATCTATCTATCTATCTATCTATCTATCTATCTATCTATCTATCTATCTATCTATCTATCTATCTAAAGTTTCAGAGATCAAAATGGCTTCGCTCTGTGGTGTTGAAATCACAATCAGAGCTTGTTTCGGGCTCCAAATGCACTATCACAGGGCTTGTGTAGGCTATTTTGTCTTTTTATGCCAAAGGTATATACCAATTTTGGTTCACTAGTATAAGCATCTCAAAGTCTACTACAGGTTTCACAAAATTTGTGTCAGCAATTCTGTTCAACTTTTTAAGATACAATCAATTTTTTGCATCAAGGTATTTTAGTCACCAGGCATGGCTCAAAGCAGTGATGTATTCCGTACGTTGGCTGTTGAGGATAAGTTGGATGGTACCAACTACCCGTTATGGGCTTATATGATGTGACATGTATTGGTTGCAAAAGGAATATGGAGTATTGTACAGGCTATTGAAAGACATCTTGTTACACCTACGACTATAGGTACTGCAAATACAGGTGATGGAGCTGATGTAGATGGTGTCCACGATGATGATATTCTATAGATTCCTGTTCGTGCTGCTATTTTTGTTGCACCTATTGTAGAGAAAATTTGTTGGGATGGCAGAGATGCTCAGGCACATGCATTGATAGCTTTAACTTTTCATATTTTTTAGACTCCGTTTGAGCCTTCAAATAGGCCCTAGAACCTAATTTTTAACTAGGCCGAACACTAGGTCTGGACAGGGCCAAAAGCTAGTCAAAAACTATAAATAGAGCTAGAGAGCTCATTTTTGAGGTTAGCTTGTAATAGATTTGAACTTGTATAAGCATTTTTGAAGTAATATAAAAGAACTCCATTGCTTCTCTCTCTTTGTCTTGCCTTGTGTGTGCGTGTGTGTGTATGTGTGTGCATGTTTGTGTGCTTCTCACTCACGCACTTGTGCCTTCATTTGCTCGAGGTCATCATACCATCCTCACGTCTTCCCGGATTGACATTAAAGGAGGTGCTACTCATCACTGAGCTACACCAAATTTTGGCGCCGTTGCTGGGGATTGAGCTTTGAGGAGGAGCGTGTGATGGTAAGACGTAGAGTTGTGACGTTGGCGTTGTAGGTAATTTCCTTACTTTTTCTTATTTTTCCTTTTTACTTCACCATCATCATCACCATCATCATCCTCAGCATCTCCCACCTCCATCTCCATCATTGCGAAAAATTTTAGTTTTTGATCATATCTCCTTCCCTCATTCCACTTGTGAGAGAGAGAGAGAGCGCGATTTGTGTGTACTGCTTTTGCATGTTTTTTTGAGCTTCCTTGCAGGTTGTTGCTGTATCACCCTATCCAGCAGGCTACACAGGTACAGACAAGCTCAAAACTGTCTTTATGTCGCCCACCTCTATCGATCGTGATCGACAGAAAAATTGCCTATTTGGTAAAACAAAGTACACCATAATGATACACATGATGAGCACATCCTAAATCACTAAACACAGTAAAAAAATTCCGAGTTCCTCTATCAATTGCGACTGACAGCCTCTGTCAATCGCGGCCGACAGACGTGTCAATCGCGACCGACAGACGTGTCGATCGTGATCGTCAGACCCCATAATCGACCGACTGCCACATAGGATTCAGTCAATCACGATTGACACTGTCAATCGCGATCGATTGAAAGTTGACGATTGACACAAAAATTCGTGTTGCCACGTGTCCATCGCGATAGACAGAGCCCCGATAGACTGAAATCATAGCAAAAATCTCGGAAAAAGTGTCGATCGCGATTGACAGGCTTTTTCGGCCAAATTTCTAGGGTTTTTTTTCCAAGTCTTTGGGGTAATTTTGGGCATACTTAGCGAGCCATTAGTGAATTGTGAGGTCTCTACACATGTATTTTTGAGAAAAAATCCTGTGAGCTGTCAGCCTGTTTGAACCCTGTTTTAACCGTAGAACCCTGAACAGTCATAACTTTCTCATACGAAATCCGTTTGCTGTGATTTTTGTTTTGTTGGAAATCTCGTGGGGAGTACAACCAAAACTTCCATTTGTTACGGTAAATTTAATATCAGGATTATTATATATACTATTTTGAAGTGACCATACCTAGGGGGAACAAAGCTAAGGGATCTCTAGAATTGTTTTCCATAAAGACAAAAGGTTAATTGATATCTGAGTTACATGAATGAAAGTGCTTGGTTCCGTCTTTTGAATTTAAGTCCTGAGCTAACTTTGGGACTGTTACAGGTCTATTGAGAGCACTTGAGAGTATCCAAAGCAAGGGCTTTTTGCAAGCTTGAGAATCGGGTTCTTGAGCACTAAAGAACAAGGGATTAGCAAGAAAGGTCGGAATATTCCCAACTCCCTCTGTCAATTCCTAGCTAGGCTAAGTGTGAATAGTATTAGAAGTAAGTCAGGTGACGATAGGCACTTATCAAGTTGAAGACTACCTAAGCACTCAAGCTCAAGCAAAAACATAACCTGTGTGTGAACGATAACTATAAAGGGAAAGAATTTAACGTGGAACGATCAACTTAAAGTGCGAGAATTAACTCAAGTATTCCCAATGACGTGATATCAGACAAGATCATAAACATGATAAATAACTAAAAAAGAACCGAGTGACTCATACAAAAGAACTCAGCAACGAGGTTGTACTTGGGCAAAAATAGGGGTTGTTCATTCGGGCATATGAACGTTAGATCAGGATGACACCTAGGGAGAGATAGACATAGTCTTAGGTCTTCAGAGGCTAGTGTCAATCACACTGCTAGGTCTTGGGCCCAGCAGTTGAGCCATTTTTCACACTATCCTAGCTCTAAGACTAGTGAATCAGAGATGTCTCGAGGTATGGAGAGACCTACAGGAAGTTCAGGTGTGCCATATTTGCATAGGGTAGAAGGTCCCTACAAGACGCAGTTGGAATACCTTAGGACCAACCGATTAGGTGGTAGCATCTATGAGGACGGCCTAGGAAGATATGTGGTACAGATCAAAAACCCAGATCAATCCATTGGGCTAGAACACTCATCTGTCAAATTTGAAAATGGAGCATACCTGGATAAAGAGGGAACCATATATGTAGTCACCAGTCACCCAGATAGGACAGACGAGTTCGGAAATGTGATCCCTGAAATGGACTTAGGTGACCTAGAGCAAGGAAACATGGGTGTAGAACCTAGAACCCCTCGAGGCAAATCAGTTCTCACTAGGATTATCACACCGGAGTGGATTCCCCAAGACAATAAGAGCATAGATTTGCTCCTGAACCGAGAGACTGATGAAGCCTTTTGGAGGTATAAATATGATCAGCCAAATGAGGTAGGAACAATCATGATCTATGAGTTCAAAGATCCTAATAGCCCAGGCAGAGTGACCTACTTAGATCACACTTCAAAGAGGATCTTTATGGTTACAGAACATGATAGGCATGCTTACACTTGGAAGGGTGAATTAGCAATCAAGGAACCAAAGGAATGTGGATGAATTCCCTCTACCAAGACCTAGAGAGCACACGAGGACTTTGAGACCGACCCAGCTAGTTAAGTCCATGAAGAAATACTTCGATGGCACAGGAGACCCATATGATCATGTGGTGGAGTTTAGGCAAGTCTTGAGAGCTGAACAAGTTGAGGACCTATTCACGCAGTATAATGCCTTTGGTCTAACCCTTAGGAACACGGCCCTTACATGGTTTCAACCATTGAATGAGAGACAGTTCAGGAGCATAGACCAACTCTTAGAGGCTTTCATCACTGAAGTCTCTAAGAGTGGGATAAGGCATAATACTTGCTCATTGATACATAGCTTCAAGCAGACCCCTCAAGAGACCGTGAGACTTGCAGGAAGAAGATTTAGGCAATATCTTGAGAGATGCCCTGTTCCTGAGTTACCCACACCAGCCAAACAAGTGGCTTTATTCTTGGATGGATTGCTAAGTACCAAATTGAGGTCATATGTGTACTTGAAAGACCCTAGGACTATAGAAGAGTGTGTACGCATGTGCATCGACATCGAGGATAACCTAGGGGAAGAGTTAGAGCTTTCCAAAATCTACAAAGATTCAGATAGTGCCTGTAGCCTCTCTTCCTCGCAATCCACATCAATTGAGGAACTCGCCGAGAAAGTAGCTCAAAAACTAGGTGTCTCTAGCAAACAAATCCCAAGGTTTGCCCCAGTAAAGAGGTGCTATACTTGCGGTGGCGACCATATGGGGAACGTATGCCCCATTATGGCTCAACCCCAAGTGAATCCCAGTAGCCAATACTGCACCATAGAACGGAGATAAACAAATCACACATCACAAGATTGCCCCTACAATGAGCAAGCAGTGAGGCAAACATATCCACAGCCATACCCTCAGCAGGGAAGATACCAGAGCCAGTACCCACCACAACAGTATGGCAGGCCATAGCAACCTTATCAGCAACCCTACCAAAACCAACAAAGGCCTCTGCCTGTGTTAGCACAGCAACCCCCTGCTCCAACCAATGTGATCCCAGTGAAGTATGCAGCTGCAGAAGAGAACCTGAATAGAGCCATAGTGCCAGTAACACCATTGCTTGCAGAGAGTGACCCTATTGATCATAGTTTTGATTCTACACATATTGATAGCCCCCAGGCTTATTATATGTAGTCTCCTGAACATGGTGAGTCCTACTATAGTGAAGAACCGAGTGAACCTAGTCAGGAGCTAGAGTATGCAAATGTCATGTAGACAAACCCCAACTCTAGACCTCAACCTAGGCAAGTAAGGGCCCCATTTCCTAGAGGACCATGCTATAGATGTCAGGGAGGTCACCTCATTTGTGATTGCCCAATGACTGCCCCTACACAACCTCAACCTGTGACAATTCAGGGCTTTTGTCAGGATTGTGGAAAGGAGCATTTCTTATGAGATTGCCCTAAGAATCCCAATAATATGCCAAAAATCACTCCTATCAATGTTATTGGGTTGGTAGTAGATTCCTCAAGAAGTGTAGCTTCCACTGCACCAGTGCAAGTGATCACTAGAGCTCAAGCAGTGCAGCAAAACCAAGGTGTAGGCCAGGAAAAGAGCTCCGAGGTTAGTGAAACAGAGAGCATGATGAAGAAGAGGACTAGAGCTTGGAAGGATAGTCGAGAAAGAATGAAAAGACAATGGGCTAAGAGGATGAGTGAACTCAAGGAAAGCCTAAGAGAAACAAAAGCCAGGATAGTTGAGCTTACATCTCAAACTCCCTCTCACACTACCCCACCTCCACCATTCCCATCTCCATCCAACCCACCACCTTCCAACCCGCCTCATACAATCCCACCACCCCCTAGAGTAGGATCAGTCTTAGCAGATCCCACTCCCGAGGACCTAAACATGATGCTCAAGGCATATCAGGCCAGGATCCAAGAAGGGCCAAACGTGACGGATCTTGAAAAGTGTTACCCTAGAGCCGAACTAGAGCTTGAATGAACTAAAATTTGTGCTAAGATGGTGGAATTGGCTCAAACCATGTTTAAAGCCAGTCGCCTCTTTAACATCTCTAGTTCTGCTAAGACGCAGTTGCACTTTGATGGACTGCTAGAAAGACTGCAGAGGCTAATTAGCAGAGCACACCAAGATCTTTCATGTCAAATTCTTGCATAAGGAGTTGCTTTACCCATTCGATGCGTTCTTCATTATTTTCACCACCTACAATCAAGTCACCAACATAAATAGCCACAATAATGCCATCATCACCTATCCTTGTATGTAATGAGTGATCTGCATCACACATAGAGAATCCAATGGTGTTAAATAATCTCCAATGCTTGCATGCCAAGCACAAGGGCTTGTTTACGCCCCATACAAAGCCTTTTGCAACCTACAAACACATTTTGGGTGCTTTGAATCCTCATATCCTTGTGGCTAGTCCATGAATACTTTTTCCTACAACTCGCCATATAAGAAAGCATTCTTCACATCCATATGATGAAAAATCCATCCTTTTGTTGTAGCTAATGCAACAAGTGCTCTAACAGTGCCCATTTTAGCTACATGGCTGAAGATTTCTTCAATATCAATGACATATGTATGTGGATATCTTTTTGCTACAAATTGTGCTTTATACCTGCTTATGCTCCCATCAACATTGTGCTTCACCTTGTAAACCGACTTGCGGGCTATGGGTTTCTTTACTTGTGGTAATGGAACCAGCTTACTGTTGAGATATCAAGCTCAACATGTGATGATCCAAGATGACATGTATCAATTTTTCATTTCTCTGACATTTATAGTAGTCACGTCGGTATATGTCAGGGATACTTCATTGAGCTTTATTAGATTTATCTACCAAGAGTGATGGCACATTTGTTCCTTGCGAGCTCACTCATTCATGCACATTAGGTTTTTCATTGTGTACTGATCTTTATATGCAGTTGTTGCATTCCTATTTTTTAGGTCATTCTTGTACATTCCTTTTTATGTAATAGAAGAAGAAGAAGATCATTCTTCCTTGCCTCAATCTGAGTGTGTGCTTCTCTTTGATTGTGAGAGTGTGTGTGTGAGCTATCTTCCTTATCTCCTTCCTCATGACATGGTATCAGAGCCAGTGTGGCCGTAGAGAGCTCGTGGAGAAGGCTGACGGTGAAGAGCATGTGAAAAGGCATGGAGAAAGCACGATTCACAAACGACCTCAGATTGCTATGAAAATTGGCGTGAAGGTAGAAGACATCACAATATTTTCGAGAGTTATCCCTTTAGGATTACTTGTTTTTGTCATATCAGAGTTTCAGAGCCATCTCGACCTCTATTTTGAGCCCGCAAGGTGGGGCCCATAGAAAAACCAGGTCGATTTTGAAAACTATAACTTGCCTCATATTCAGGAATACTCATATATTCTAGATCCAAAATTTCAAGAAATTCCGTGTATTGTTGATACACCAAAACTGTGTTTTTCTGAGATCAAATTGTCACATCATAGTGCGACAATGTTCAAGCAAAATTGCTCCTTGTGGTGTTTTGCAGTTTTGTGAATTGTTGCAGAAATGGAAAGCGCAGATGAAATGAGTCATCTTGTGAGCGATAAGCTGGACAAGAACAACTTCCATGCTTGGAGATTGAGAATGACGAATTTCCTGATGGGAAAGGGATACTGGAAGTACATTGAAGGAGAACGAAAATGCTCTGCAATTACTAGAAAGAAATCAGAGTGTCGACTAGTTAAGAGCATATGAGGAATGGAATCAAGGAGCACGAAAGGTAATGTATTGGCTATATGTTAGCATACAAGATAGCATGATTGGACACATACAGGATGCGAAGACTCCGAAAGAGGCTTGGAACAGTTTGGTCACTTTGTATGAGACCAATACAAAGGCACGCAAATTGCAACTCAAGAACGAGCTGCATACACTAGAAAAGAAGAGCATGTCGGTAAGTGACTACACTCTGAAAATCAAAAGCATATGTGAGTCACTTGCATCTATTGGTGTGAATGTAGATGATGATGATAAGGTGGAAGTGTGCCTGTGTGGTATAGGAGCTACATATAAGCAATTCAGAATTTCTATACAGACCAGGGAAAATACTTTGAATTTGCTAATCTTGTGTCTATGCTAATTATTGAGGAAGAGAATCTTGGTGAGGATTCAAACTCCCAAGGAAAATCTAGTTCTGAGCAGGTATTCTACTCTCGTAGAGGAAGAGGCAGAGGTAGAGGTTTTGGAAGTGGAAGAGGAAACAATAACCAAGACCAAGGTCAACAACATAATCATGTAGGAGGAAGAGGACAATTTCGAGGCAAGGGGAGCCAAAGTGGTCACAGAAATTTTCAAAGAAATGATTCAAGTAATGATAGTAAAGGATGCTAGAATTGTGGTAAATCTAGACACTTTTAACGTGATTGCAGGTTGAAGATTCAAAATAACAAAAGGCAGCAAAACAATTATGCATCCACAAGTGCAGATGATTCTGAGAAGCTGTTCATGGTTCAACATCACATGATGAATACAATGTCTGCTAATGTTTCAAAATTGAATGATAATGTCTGGTATGTTGATTCAGGTGCTTCAAATCACATGACCAGTCATGCAAAATGGTTTAGTACTTTGCAAAAATTGCCAGTTCCTGGATATGTTGAAACAGGTGATAACACATCACACCCTATCAAGCATACAGGAAACATAGCATTGTCTATGGAAGACGGTAAGGTAAAACATCTTGTTGATGTGTTGCATGTTCCAAATATAACAAAGAATCTAGTTTCTGTTGGACAAATGGTTGACTAGGGATTACAAGTCAGGTTCAATGTTGATGGGTTATATGTAGAAGAATACAAACGGGATGGAAGATTGATTACCAAAGGAAAGAAAGTGGGTAGGATGTTCACCTTAAATGTGAAAATTCCTGAAATGAATGCAACCATGTTTGCAAAAGGTGCAGGAATCATTGCTTCTATAGAGATTTGGCACAAATAAATTGGGCATGCAAACTTGCAAAGATGGAAATTGATGCAATCAAGGGAGATTGTCCATGGACTACCAAATTTCAAGGTTGCAGAGATGCAAAATGTATGTGCAGCATGTCAATTCGGTAAACAATCAAGATCATCGTTTCTGCATGACAAGCATGTTAGTGAGAATGTGCTAGAAATACTACATATAGATGTTTGGGGTCCTACAAAGACCACATCTATGGGCGGTTGCAGGTTTTATGTTACTTTCATTGATCACCATACACGAAAAGTGTGGGTATATTCATGAAAGAGAAGAGAGGTGTTCGCTCACATTCAAAATTTTAAAGGTATGGTGGAAAAACATACAGGGAAGTATATTCAAACAGTAAGGTCTGATGGAGGAGGTGAATATATGTCAAATGAGTTTAGAAATTTTCTAAAAAATCATGGAATTCGGCGTTAGTTTTCATGCAGGTACACACCACAATAGAATGGCATTGCTAAACGCAAAAATAGACATATTGCAAAAATAGCAAGAGCCTTGATGGTTGAGAAGAATATGCCTCATTGTTATGGGGCAGAAGTTGCTCATACTACTGTATACATCATGAACATAACTCCGACTGCTGTTGTACATCAAGTTACACCTGAAGAGAAATTTACAGGTAAAAAGCCAAACTTATCACATCTGAAAGTTTTTGGCTGTATCACATATGTACATGTTCCAAATGAGTTGAGGACAAAGCTTGATCCAAAAGTAGAAAAATGTTTCTTCATTGGATACTCCCTTGAGAAAAAGGTATATAAATGTTATAAGCCACTCACACGACAGGTGAAAGTGAGCAGAGATGTGGTATTTGATGCAATGTCAAGCTTCTATGTAGATGCCAAAGAAGGACTAAATCTTGAACCAAATGACAAAGGAAATGTTGAAAAATCAAGTGCAAAATCTCAAGCTTTGAGTGGACCAGATGCATCACCAAGCAATAGTTCCAACTCAAATCCATGGAGTGGAAGATTGCATGGAAATTTCAGTCCAACAGATTCATCAAATACATCCAAGAAAGGTAAAGAAAAGCTTTTTGTTGGTCATAAAACATGTGCAGGTTTTGAAGATGTTGATGGAGATTCAAGTGGTTTAGAAAAGAGTCTTGGTGAGGAACTTGGATTGCCCTCTATGAAGACCCTAGGAGTTAGAAATGCACATGCAGATGATACAAGGAGAAGTGACCCAGGACGAAGAAGATCCAGGAGGATGCAGAATTCTGTACAACGATTAACATATGATAGTTACATGGCTCATCGTTGTGCCTACATGAAAAAGGTAATACAAGATGATGAACCTTCTTGTTTTGAAGATGCAGTTGGAAATGCAGATTGGAAAAAAGTTATGGATAAGGAGATGATGCACTTTATGGAAACGAAACATGGAAGCCGTTTCCATTGCCACAAGGAAAGAAACCCATAGGCTGCAAGTGGGTTTACAAGATAAAGCACAATGCTGATGGTAGCATAAGTAGGTACAAAGCACAATTGGTAGCAAAAGGACATGGGCAGACATATGGCATTGATTATGAGGAAACATTCATCCCTATAGCAAAAATGTCTACTGTTAGAACACTTGTTGCATTAGCTACAACAAAAGGATGGACTTTGCATCAGATGGATGTGAAGAATGCTTTCTTACATGTTGAATTACAAGAAGAACTATACATGGACCAGCCACAAGGATATGAAGATTCAAAGCATCTAAAATATGTTTGCAGGTTGCAAAAGGCTTTGTATGGGCTGAAGAAAGCTCCTCATGTATGGATTGCTGATGATTTAACCACCATTGGATTTTCTATGTGTGATGTAGATCATTCACTATATGCAAGGAAGGGTGATGATAGCATCACAATTGTGGCTATCTATGTTGATGACTTGATTTTAGGTGGTGATAATAAAGAAGGCATCAAAGAGGTAAAGCAACTTCTTATGCAGGAATTTGACATGAAAGATCTTGGTGTGCTGCACTACTTCCTGGGCATTGAGTCTATACATACAAAATCAGGTATATGGATGCTGTAAAGGCAATATGCCTTGAATATGCTGCAAATGTATGGTATGGCTGATTGTAAGCCAATTTCTATGCCATTAGATTGGAATTTGAAGTTGGATACTACATTAGGTGAGGCATTGGAAAATGCTACTATGTATAGGAAAATTGTGGGAAGTCTTATATATCTCACAATCACAAGGCCTGATTTAAGCTATACTGTTGGAATTGAAAGTCAGTTTATGTAGGTTTCCAGGAAGCCACATTTGGATGCTCTGAGGTGCACTCTACGTTATGTGAGTGCTACTTTGGATTATGCATTGTTTTATGAAGTTGGTGTAGATTTGCAGGTTCATGGATACACCGATGTAGATTGGGCTGGTAGCATTCCAGATAGAAGATCTACTAGTGGCTTTCTATTCTCACTTGGGAGTGCAACTATTACATGGAGCAACAAGAAGCAACCCACTATTGCTTTGTCGAGTACAGAGGCTGAGTATAGAGGTGTTGCAACGGCAGCATGTGAGGCATCATGGCTGGAGATGCTACTTGCAGATTTAGGTGTGGAAGTACAAAAGCCTATCACCATCTATTGTGATAATCTTAGTAGTATACAGCTAGCACAAAACCCTGTTTTTCATGCTAGAACAAAGCATATCAAGGTACATTATCACTTCATCAGAGAGAAGGTATTAGCAGGTGATATTGATCTTATTTATGTGAGAACAGATGAGCAGGTTGTTGATATTTTCACTAAAGCACTTGGAGTAGAGAAGCTGAAGAAGTTTCGGAAGATGCTTGGATTAGAGGACATGACGTTGAGCTTGAAGGGGAGTGTTGAGATGTCAACCTCAACATGTGATGATCCAAGATGACATATATCAGTTTTTCATTTCTCTTACATGTATAGTGGTCACGCCGGTATATGTAAGGGATTCTTCATTGAGCTTTATTAGATTTATCTACCCAGAGTGATGGCACATTTGTTCCTTCCTAGCTCACTCATTCGCAGACATTAGGTTTTTCCTTATGTACTGATCTTTATATATTGCACTTGTTGTATTCCTGTTTTTTAGGTCATTCTTGTACATTCCTTTTTATGTAATATAAGAAGAAGAAGAAGAAGATCATTCTTCCTTGCCTCA
Source organism: Ceratopteris richardii (assembly GCA_020310875.1). Classification (NCBI taxonomy): domain Eukaryota; kingdom Viridiplantae; phylum Streptophyta; class Polypodiopsida; order Polypodiales; family Pteridaceae; genus Ceratopteris; species Ceratopteris richardii. Next base: position 304,091 of record MU260195.1, on the reverse strand, counting down.
ATCTGAGTGTGTGCTTCTCTTTGATTGTGAGAGTGTGTGTGTGAGCTCTCTTCCTTATCTCCTTCCTCATGAAACTTACATGTTTCATTTCCATAAAGTGTAGCCATCTCCTCATCCATAGCTTTCTCCCAATCTGCATCTTCAATTGCATCTTCAAAACAAGAAGGTCCAGCATCTTGTATTACCTTGGTCATGTAGGCACAATGTCAAGCCATGTAACTATCATACATCAATTATTGCATTGAATTCTTCATCCTTGCAGACCTTCTTGGTCTTGGGTCACTTCTCCTTGTATCATCTGCATGTGCCTTTCTTACTCCTAGAGTTTCCATAAAGGGCAATCTAAGTTCCTCATCAAGGCTCTTTTCTAAACCACTTGAATCTCCATCAATGTCTTCAAAACTTATAGATGTTTTACTACCAGGAAGAAGCTTTTCTTTACCTTTCTTAGATGTACTCGATGAATTTATTGGAATGAAATTTCCACGCAATCTTCCACTCCATGAATTTGAGTTGGAACTATTGCTTGGCGACACATCAAGTGCACTCAAAACTTGAGTTTTGCACTTGATTTTTTAGCATTTCCTTTGTCATTTGAGTAAATATTAAGCCCTTCTTTGGCATCTGCAAAGAAGCTTGACATTTCATCAAAGAGCACATCTCTGCTTACCTTCACTTGTCGTGTGAGCAGATTGTAGCATTTATGTCCCTTTTGCTCAAGGAGTACGCAATGAAGATACATTTTTCTACGTTTCGATCAAGCTTCATCATCAACTCACTTGGAACATGTACATATGCAATACAACCAAATACTCTCATATGTGATAAGTTTTTGTTTTTACCTGTAAAATTCTTTTTAGGTGCTTGATGTACGACAGTAGTCGGAGTTCTGTTCATGATGTATATAGCAATGTGCATAGCTTCTGCCCAATAACATTGAGGCAAATTTTTCTCAGCCATAAAGGCTCTTTCTATTTTTGCAATATTTCTACTTTTGTGTTCAACAATGCCATTCTGCTCTATTGTGTACCTGCATGAAAATTGTCTTCAAATTCCATGACTTTTTACAAGACTAATGAACTCATTTGACATGTATTCACCTCCTCCATCATATCCTAATGTCTACATATACTTCCCTGTCTGCTTTTCCACCATAGACTTGAAATTATGAAAATAATTAAACACCTCACCTTTCTCTTTCATGAAGTATACCCATACTTTTTGTATATCTTCATCAATGAAAGTGAAATAAAACCTACAACCACCCATAGATGTGGTCTTTGCAGGACCCCAAATGTCTGTGTATATTGTTTCTTGCACATTCTCACTAACATTCTTGTCATGTGGAAATGATGCCCTTGACTGTTTACCAAATTGACATGCTTCACATACCTTCTGCATCTCTCCAAACTTGAAATGTGGTAGTCCATTGACAAGCTCCTTTGACTACATCAACTTCAAAATTTGTGTGTCCAATTTGCTTGTGCTGAATCTCTATATCAACAATAACACCTGCACCTTTTGCAAACATGGTTGCATTCATTTCAAGAATTTTCACGTTCAACGTGAATATCCTACCAACTTTGTTCCCTTTGGTGACCAACCTTCCATTCTATTTGTATTCTTCCACATATAAACCATCCGCATTGAACCTGACTTGTAATCCTTGGTCAACCATTTGTCCAATAGAAACCAGATTCTTTGTTATATTCGAAACATGCAACACATCAAAAAGGTGTTTTACCTTCTCCTCCTCCATAGATATTGCTATGTTTCCTCTATGCTCAATAGGATATGATGTTTCATGGCTTGTTTCAAAAAATCTAGGAATATACAATTTTTGCAAACTATTAAACCATTCTAGATGGTTGGTCATGTGGTTTGAGGCACTTGAATAAAAACAGCTAGACATTTCCATTCAATTTTGAAATATCAGTAGACATTGTATTCATCATGTGATGTTGGACCATGAACAAATTCTCCAAATCATTTGCACTTGTGGATGCACAGTTTTTTTGTTGCCTTCTGTTATTTTGATTCTTCAACCTAGAATCACATTCAAAGTGACTAGGTTTACCACAATTCCAACATCCTTTACTATCATTACCTGAACCATTTATTTGGAAAATTTGCGGCCTCTTTGGCTCCTACTGTCTCAAAACTGTCCTCTACGTCTTGCATGATTCTATTGTTGACCTTGGACTTCATTACTGTTTCCTCTTCCACTTCTGAAACCTCTACCTCTACCTCTTACTTTGCCAGAGTAGAATAACTACATAGAACAAGGTTTTCCTTGGCATTTTGACTCCTCATCAAGATTCTTTTCTTCAATTATCAGCATGGATACAAGATCGGCAGAATTTAGAATATTTCCCTTGGTCAGAATAGAAGTTCTGAACTGCTTATATGCAATTCCTAAACCACAAAAGCACACTTCCACCTTATCATCATCATCTAAATTGATGCCAATAGATGCAAGCGACTCACATATGATTTTGATTTTCAAGGTATAATCACTTATCGACATGCTCTTTTTCTCAAGTGTATAGCTCATTCTTGAGTAGCAATTTTTATGCCTTTGTAGTGGCCTCATACAATGTGACAAACTATTCCAAGACTCTTTTAGAGCCTTGGTATCCTCTATGTGCCCAATCATGATATCCTATATGCTAACTAATAGCCAATACATTACCTTCCATGCTCCTTGATTCCATTCTTCATATACTCTTAATTGGTGAGTAGTTCGATTCCTCTCTACTAACTGCAAAGCATTTTTGTTCTCTCCTTTGATGTAATTTAAGTAGCCTTTTCCCATTAGGAAATTTGTCATTCTAAATCTCGAAGCATGAAAGTTGTTCTTCTCTAGATTATCACTCATAATTTGACTCATTCCATTAGCATTTGCCATTTTTGTAGTTTATTCTTAACATCGCCAAAACACTACAAGCAATACCTCTGCTTGAACACTATCACATTGTGTTGTGACAGTTCGATCTTTGAAAAACAAAGTTTTCATGCATCAAAAGTACACTAAATCATTTGAAATTCTGGATCTTGAATATTTGAGCATTGTCAAACAAGATGCAAGTTACAATTTTGCAAACTAACCTAGTTTTTTTGTGGGACCCACCTTGCAGGTTCAAAACAAAGGTGAAGATAGCTCGAAACAGAGGTTGAGATGGCTCTGATACCTTCATATCAAATTTCTTAGAAATATGAGATCGTTTGTGAATCATGCTTTCTCCATGCCTTCTCATGTACTCTTCATTGTCGGCCTTCTTCATGAGCTCTCTACAACCACACTGTCTTTGGTATCATGTCAAGAGAAAGGAGATAAGGAAGAGAGCTCTCACACATACTCTCACACTCAAGAGGAGCACACACAGATTGATGCAAGAAAGAATTATCTTCTTCTTCATCCTCTATTACATAAAAGGAATATACAAGAATGACCAAATACAACAATACAACTAGTGCAATATATAAAGATTAGTACATAAGGAAAGTCCTAATGTCCGTGAATGAGTGAGCTAGAAAGAAACAAATGTGACATCATGCTCGATAGATAAATCTGGTAAAGATTACTAAAGTACACCTAACATATACTGGCATGACCACTATACATGTCACAAAAATGAAAAAGTGATACGTGTCATCCTTGATCATCACATTTTGAACATGATATCTCAACACTCCCCCTCAATCTCAACATCATGTCCTGTAATCCAAGCATCTTTTGAAATTTCTTGAGCTTCTTTGCTCCGAGTGCTTTAGTGAAAATATCAACAACTTGCTCAGATGTCCTCACATAAACAAGATCAATATCACCTACCAATAAAAAATGGAGAGAACTACTATTATATTCATTGTGAAAGATGGTGTGCTCTATATCATACTCTTGACTTTAAGATAGTAGATGAGAGCATGTACCCTTTTCCCATCCATGCATGCTTACTACTCCAATATTTCATTGCCTTCCATGGTCCTATTTGTATTGGGTGATTGACAAGAATCTTCTACTTGCATAGAAATTCTGAAGATTAGGTCCGTGATTATGCTACAATTGCAATTTAGAACAACATAAAAAAAATAACTCCTATATATCAAGAATAAATCAAACTTTACACAAACTTTACATTATCTTTCAAGTTCATTAAGAAATACTTCTCTGTGTGATGTTTCCTCAGCTTCAACAGTCTACTTCAGACATGAACTTTAATCTCTGCATATGACTTTGATTTTAATCATTCAAATGATGCACATATACTCATACTACGTTTGTGCAACCATAATGATCATTAGTTCTTTAAAAGAACCATTAGATTTCTAATTTGATCACTTAGATCAAATCTATGTCAGAAGCTACCTTCCAAAACTGGCAACTTTGACATGGTCAAATTCTAACTTAAATTTTGAATGCTTAAATATAAAAAACTTTACATTGAGTATTGGGATCCAAGCAAATCTTTGAGCAGCAAAATGCGCGACTCTAAGAACTTCACTTGCAGACTTCTGCATATGAATGTTCCTACTTGTCATACACACAACCTGAAGAGAATTAGATCATCAAACTTTGGTCATAGCTTGATCAACTTCTGAATTAGATGTGTACAAAAAAATTCCTGATCCACGTGATCAGACTAAGAGAATTCTAGGATAGACTAGTCGCTAATCTCACAAGAAAACTCTCTGCACATCTATATCTAGAAAACTTGAATTCTATTGACTATATTCTCATCTATTCTTTATCTCTCTTCTATGTTACGACTGTACATGAGTGTATATATAAATATGAGTATGAACTTTTCATTATATCAAAGTATTTTTGAAGTATTTTTCGAAAGCTAATATAGATAAATGTATAGAACATTTCTTCCTGATTCTTCACTTGCCTTCATGCTTTGAGCTTGACTCTTTTCTTCACTTCTTCATTCCTAGACTTCATGTAATCATCCATTGATGATTGTCTTGCTCCAACAATGCTTTTGTTGGTCAACTAGATGCTCATGTGGAGCACACTTTGGATGATCATTTGGATGCTTTAGAGCATGATGTGGATGCTCATGATACTGAGTTTGAGTTAGATCATCACATGGACCTTGCTATTGATTTGTGCCATTAGCTCATGTGGAGCATGATGATACACTTGGTGTGTTAGAGTGGGATAACTCTTATGATACACAATGTGTGGTAGAGCATATTAGCTCTCATGATGCACAACTAGACTCATTCTTGGTTGATAGGAGGATTGATTTAGATGCTAAGTCAACAATCATGCAGTTATTCTTGGATTTTCTCATGCAAGATGTTGACATGGATATATCAAGAAATGTTGGTCTTGATGATGGGGCTTTGTATTCCTTTGATATAGGTATGGCTAACATGGTTAGGTTAGTCAAGTTTCATTAGCATTCAAGAGTCTAATGTACAAGTTGTTATGCTCAAGACTAGACATTGCAGCTGCTATTGGAGCATTTTCACTTGGAGTTGTCACTCATTTGATGATTGACGTAGGCTTAGAGTGATTGGGAGCTTTGCAAGAATTTCATCAATTCTTACATCAGTCAGCTATGAGATAGAATCTATTGATATGAGTCTAGAGCATGGACGCACCTTGTTTGAGGCAATTGGTGTAGGATGATCGATACGGGTTGAGATTCTAGACTCTTTCTATACATTATAGTCCTATATCATTATTTGTATGTGTTGCTACTTATGGTCAAATTGATCCTTAAGTGGGAGATTGTTGGGCATGTAAGAGTTACGTAACGTTAGGCCTATGTTCATATACATATATCTTTTATAGAAAATTTCCTCAAGAAGATCATAATGTGGTTTCAAGGCCCCCCCACACACATGTGTGTGCATCTCTCCTCTCCTTTCTCTCCCATGATCTCCTCCTTGCTCCTCTTGATCAGCCCACCAAATTCCTTCAAACTATGATACCTATCCTCCTCCAATTTGTGCAAGGTATCAATTTGATAAGCAAACCATCACATGATAACGATCGTTCATGTGTCGCCACCCGCAAGCTCAGAACAACAAACTCCATGGATGCAATAGCTTATAAGCCGTAAGCTAATTTAAAAGGAGTAAAACCTACTATAACCTTATAAGAAGTCCAATATGCCCATAAGACCATTGGTAAAGATTGCTCTTGCTTAGTTGTATGGTCAAATAACATCTTTTGGAGCATCATCAATAAATCCTTGTTAGTACTTTTTGTTAAGACATTAGCACGAGGATATTATGGAAAACTAATATTATGATCGATGCAATAATAATGAGTGGTGTGCTTGATCAGTTGATTGAGGAAATACCTACCATGATAAAAGATTAGTTCCAAGGGAATTACAAAACATGGAAACAATTTGGTGAGCAAGGACATTGCCACACTTCTTGCACTTGCATGCTTGATAGCCCAAGATGCTGCCAATCTAATTGAATAATCAATACATATCAAAATCAATGTCTTACTAGAGTGTCTTGTGTGGGGCCAAATCAGACCAATAAAGTCAACACTCCACTTTTGAAAGGGTTCAAGAGGTAAGGCTAATTGGAGAGGGAATTGATGCCCATCCTGAGGTTCACCAATCCATTGAAAAGGATCACATTGATGAACAAAATGTTGGACTTCCTTATGCATGGAGACCACCAAAGATCAGTGTGAAAATTTTTCCAAACTCTTAGGTCAAAGCTAAGATGACCACCAAAAAGTTTGGAATGTGCTTCTAGAATAATTACAAAAACCTCCTATGGGGGTACACAATGAAGCCAGATTTGTGTTAAATCTTCGCAATAAAATTTTCCAAAATAATAGAAAGTCACCAGCTTTGAAGAGCAAGCTTTGATTAATTGGGAAATAATGACTATGAGTAGATAAAATCTATGATTTCTACTCCTAGTTCATTGATATACTATACTCTTACACAATCACATACTTAACTCCAAATTAGAATTCATAACCATACACTTAATCAGACAAATAAGAAAATGTTACAATAGATGCATTGAAAGAGAAACACTTCATTAATAATCAGAAGTTACAATGGTCTGCTTGAACTACACCACATATAGAATACATTCTTCATACAACTCTACTTTTGTCAGTCAGTGCGTTGATACAAGAAGCGAGAACAATTATAGTTTGGGGGGAAGTGAAGACAATTAAACTACTGCAAAATTGTTCCTAACCAAACATCAAAACTCATTTAATTTACAAGGGTGTTTCATAAATTTGGGAATATTTCAAAATTGTATGGTCAACATCGGTGGCCTCCTAACACGTCCAGTGGAACATAATTCTAGGAGTAAAAGTGGAATCTTTTCCTCATAAAGAATATCTAGTCAATTGGCCTCAAGGTCTTTGATCTTTGTTGATGCCAAAAAGAAATACAAAGGCTCTTTTGGAGAGTGAGCATATGAAAGATGGAAATTCAATGGATAGTTTTCAGACAAAGATCAAGAGTTTTAAAGAGAAAATGATTCTATAAATGAAATCTTTATAGATAGTTCACTTTTTCAAACTATCCTTAATGTTCTTAGAGAGTCTTAGCACTACAAAGTGATATGATTATACAAGTGCCAAAGATTCAGCTTTTCAATTGTTTAATTGACAACTTAAGCATACATTTGATATAATGACTTAGGTATTTTGCATTATTATCTTGGGATTGAATTCATATACAGAGATGAGGGATTCCAAGCCTATGTAGATGCCTATGGATGTCAATGTGTCATTACAATCATAATCACATTCAGAACCATTTATTATATAGTCAATCAATTGGGTGCTTGATATATCTATGTAATACACATCCATACATTTAGTTTGTAGCTTTTGAAGTATCCAAGTTCGTGTAGAGTCAGCTCATGATTTAATGGAAATCAGTCAAAAGATATATTTCAAAGAAACAAGATGTTTTACAAGTTATTGAACCTTCTACCATTTTGACATTGAAGGGGGGATTATTGGAAAACAATGTACAAAATGAGTCCAAAACTCATCAAGTAGCTACTATATGTTTTGAATGTTAGAGAACCCTTTAGAACAAAAGGAACGGGCACCTTGGATAAAGCAAAATGATCCCAATCATACAACCCGAGTTTGATTACCAAGGAACACAACAGAAAAGTGGTGGGGCTATTTTTTTTGCATAGTTTTTTTTTAATCTTGGTGGACAATTATTTTGGCAGGTAGAACCATTTTCCATAACTCTTGTGCCACTTTCAATCCTTTGATAGTACTAGGTGAAAGGTTAATCAAATGAACTTCACTCAACACTACTTCTATTGGAGTTAGACGTCTACGAAAGCACGCGAACAGCACAAGGAAGAAGAAGAAGCTTGGAGCACAACACACAATACTGAATGTATTACCGCGAGAATGTACAAAAGATAAGTAGCCCATTAGGGCAATAGGCGTATATACAAGCCGGGGGGGAAAAACCTCCTAAAGAGGGAAAAAAGTGCCCCAGCAGTCCTAGTGTGTTCACACACCACTACCTAAATATATCAACAAATCCCCCTGGGAGTGATGCGGTGAACAAGGAACTGGCACTCTTGTATAAAGAAGTGCAAAGCTATGTGGAATCAATCCACAAAAGGAAGTAAGCCCAAACGAAAGCTTCAAACTTCTCCCTAGGTAGAGCCTTCGTGAAAAGGTGTGCAATGTTCTCTTGCATGGGCACATATGCCAAACTGATCTCCCCAACAGAAAACCTCTCCCTGACATAATGATAATGCACCTCAATGTGCTTAGAGCGAGCATGGAACAGAGGGTTCCTCGCAACTGCCAATGCACTCTGACTGTCAATGAAGATGGTGGTGGCAAAAGATTGACCAACACCCAAATCAGCCATAAGGCATCTGAGCCACACACACTCAACAATCACTGTGAAAGTTGCCCTATACTCAGCCTCACAACTAGAAGTGGCACTAATAGGTTGCTTCTTGCTCAACCAAGATATGCATGAGCTACCAAGCATGAAGCAAAAACCACTAGTGGACACATGAGTGTCATAGCAACCAGCCTAATCAGAGTCAGAAAAAGCATGCAAATATGGTGGTAGTGATCCCCCTTGGGATAAAACAAACCAAGTAGCCGGGTACCACTCAAGTAGCGAAAGATGCACTTAACTACCTGCCAATGCTTGAGTCCTGGGCAATGCATAAATCTGCTCATCTGTGAGACAACAAAATGAATATCTGGCCGAGTAATGCATAAGTAAATCAAGCATCCAACAGCCTGATGATAGAGAACAACATCAAATGCATCTCCAACATCATGAAGACTCATTCTTAGACTTGTTTCCATAGAAGTGGCAATAGGTTTACAGTCTTCATGGCCAAAATGCTGCAATAATGTGTCAATATATTTCATTTGACACAAAGCCATTCCACCATCAACTTGCATAAATTTAGTGCCCAAATAGTGATGCAAATGCTCCAAATCAGACATCTCAAATGACGCATGAAAATTAGCCTTAAAATCAGCAATGTGCATGTCATGAGGACTAGTGAGCAGCATGTCATCAACATATACCACAATGATCAGAAGCACATCATTAGCACGCTTAACATATAAGGTGCTTTCAGTTGGACTGTTCTCAAAACCATGTGCAATCAAATAGGCATGTATCTTTTCATACCAAGCAGGTGGTGCTTGCTTTAAACCATATAATGCCTTCTTTAATCTGCACACGTGGTTTTCATGCCCTTTCTGCACAAAGCCACACGGCTGAAAAACATACACTTCTTCATGCAAGTCACCATTTAGAAATGCAGTTTTAATGTCCAACTGATGTACATTCCAACCATGATGAGCTGCAAGTGCACAAATGCTACGAACAGTAGTCATATGGCATGTAGGTGCAAAGGTCTTATCAAAATCAATGCCTTTTTCCTGTGCATAACCCTTTGTTACAAGCCTAGCCTTATACTTATCAACTATTCCATCAGGTTTATGCTTTAGCTTGTATACCCACTTTGTGCCAATGGCCTTCTTGCCAGGAGGCAAGTCACATAAAGACCAAGTACCATTCTTTATTATAGCATCATATTTAGATTGCATAGCAGCCATCCAATTTTTTGAATTTTGTGCTTCATCAAACAAAACAGGCTCATTCTCATCATAGAGACTAGATGCCGCCATAGCATAGCAATTTGATGCAAAAGAGGCACTATGAGAGCCTCATCAAGTATGATATGACAGAGGTGCATCTAATTTGTTGTCACGCAAAGTCTACATGAGCCATTTTGGCATAGTTTGTGCCTAACAGCGAGTCGTAACAAACGAGAACTATGTCGTAAAAAGAGAACACTTACGTCAAAAATTACATGTTTTCACCTCATTTTTGGAATTCCTTTACACCAGTATACATATATTACAAAAATGAGGTGAAAACAAGTAATTTTTGACGTTTTTTGTCATTTTCTCAAAAAAAAATGAGCTCAAAATGTAGTCAAAATTTCACTATATTAGGCATTTGACGTGTCCCAAAATGTATATGATAAGACATTGACATGTCCAAAATCTATATGCTAAGACATTGACATGTCTAAAATATATATAAGAATGTAGAAGTCAATAGTTTTTACACAAAAATAACATTTTAGACATATCTTTAATGGGTGGATATCTGATTGTTATTCAAAATTGCTACAAAACATGGTTTCATTAACCAAACTACTTTGAGGCATTTACATAAGCACTAAAAATGTCTGAGAGCTTCAATGCAACTCACAACTTTGTCGATCTATGTCTACACCCTCATCATCTGATGCACTTGATTCAGTCTCATACTGTTGAGAGCTCTCTTCTTCTTCTTCTATATCCACAAGAGCTCTATCTTCATCCACGTACATACCAAATTCTGCAGGATCATGCACAACTCTTCTTGTTTTCCTATGATTTCCTGTACCACATACATCTGGAAGCTTTTGTTTTATCATGTTGATGGTTGCTTTCCTCAAGTGACCAGTTTTTGTCAAGGAAAAATCATGAACAAGAATATCTACATCATCCATTTTAAGAGTGGATGTGCTTCGAATATTCTTTTTCCTTTTTGAACCTGTTCGTTTAGCATCACACACCATTTCTAAGTTATATTTACCTGTGAATGCATTACTACTTTTAGTGTAATACCAATGCACCACCAAAGCCTCTATTCTTCTCTGATCAATATCTTTAGTTATCTCTAAAACCTTTGCAATCCAAAATGGTTTGGTAGCCTCATCACCATCAGCAAGTACTGCAATAAGCGTTCCAACATTTATCTCTATTAAATTTCCTTGCCATCTTGCTTCTGCCTGTTTTGTCATCCTTGGGCCTACATAAATATTTCTTTCTGGTGGATGTATAAAACTTTGAAGTGCATCTGCATTACATGCTTGGGCCACATTCACGGATCTTTGTGTACAAAAATCCCATGTGAATGGAACATCAACTGGCCAGTGACCTGCAATTGTATACTGTATAATCTCTTCTTGATGATTGAAAAAGTCCTCCCACCAAGATACATCTTGATCTCTAGCATATTTTTTTGCACGCTCAATATGTCTCTTCTTTTCAATGAGTGCATGCATCCAGCTTTTACTTTGATCAACCACACTTCCACATCTTTCTGTATTGTTTTTATCTTCATATGGTGATTGTTCTGCACCATACACTGTTACAGTAGACAAATTAGGCACCTGCAATAAGAATCTGCATCCCTCTGTAGGCTCCCACCCAAGAGAAGATGAATACTGCTTTGCAAATAAAAGGGTTATTTCATCAACCCTCCTCATCAAGAATACATGGTTGAAACTAATATTGTGCAATGGAGCCAAAACCTTAGCACTGTTATCAAGGCCCATTGAGCAAAAGTGCTTAAAGTCATAAATCTGTGTGAGGTGTTGAACTTCTGGTTTTGGAGTATATGCTTCTGAAATCAGCTCAGATAAAATCGGAAGAGTAAAAGCATTGTTACGTGCCAACTTCTTAGAGAAAGTACTGAACATTTGATCAATGTGATCATGAGTGTGGCCAACCAGAAGAAAATTTACCTTAACCTTCTGAAATACCTGTTTCTCAACAAGCATGCTTAAATATCCAAAGACTGTAGAATTTTTATTCTCTCTTGGAGTATTATCTAGTTGCAAATATAGAGTTGGTGGCAAAAGACCCTTCCATGATTGCAAAACACGATGAATGACAGTAACTGTAAGGTTTGGATCATTATGCACATTCGGATATGTGAAGAAAACCTTGGACATTACAGTTCCATTGTATACCAAAGCGCCAACCAAATGCATTTGCACAAGGACTTCATCTCCAATGTCCTTAGGGATGCGATAAAAATGTGGCAAACAAGTTTTTTTTTAATCCATACCATCGATCAACAAACACATATAACGCTCCGGATTTCTGAGTGCCTTACTTCGATGATGAATTGCTTTCTTTCTCTCTAATGCTTGACTGTCACGATGGTTGTTAAGAAGGTTTTTAAAATTATGCTTTTCCTGTGGTGTTGTAGCCCCTTTTGCCATGTTTTTCAAAGTGGCACAAACTGAACATTCACCCATTCTAACTTTACGAGGAATAGAAACATTGTTAAACTCCTCCTTCCATAATCGAGTAAAGTGACGATACAACACATACTTCTCATTTCTATTTTCCATGTCTTCTCTATATATTTGAAATACCTCTCGACGAGTAAAGTTATCTGACAAGTGCAACCTTCCAGTTGTAGGCATAACTTCACAATGCAAGCTAAAATAGTTCATCATCCAATTCATTGCATGACGTCCAACAGATCCTTTGGTCCCACCATGGAACGTATCCAAAATGAGATCCCCATTCAAAAACCCTTGTTGAACCCTATGTATTCTAAAATTTCCTACACCCATTGCAATTTTAAATGCAGCCCTACAGCATGGCATCCCTTGAGTAAAGAAATATTCAAAACCAACACGCGTTACTGACATGTTATCCTCAATCATTTGCATGCAAGAAACAAGGTATATATCTTGCCTTTCACTATCTAAATGGAGGAATTTTTCTCTTATGTGCTTTAGTTTCTTCATCCCTAAATTATACAAGCATTTCAAACCACAACAATGCTTCACAATATCCAATGCAATCTGTCTATCTGAAGTAAGAAATTTAAATCTTTTTCGACTTACTTCACGAGACCTTCTTTTAAATCGTAGATTGAGCTTGCTTTGCTTTTTCGTTGCTCCACATGCACTTGAGTCAGAAGGGAGATCAATGGTTGGATCAGATGGGAGATCAAGAGGTGCATTTGTATGAGCAGCATTGCACTGTGAATTGGATAACTTAAATGACTCAACAGAAAACATGGAATCATCAGCACGTTCTAAATCATAGGGATCATCACTTCTATGGAAAGGCTCAACTGAGAACAATGAATCAATATGAGCAGAGGAAGCTGATGCCCAAGCATCCACTGAAAAGATTGAGCTCATCTTCACTGAGTTCACAGAAGACTGAAGATGAATGACCTTTTTAAATAAGTAGAAATCCGAGATCAAGTGAAGATATCACATCAAATGTCACATCAAGAAGATATGAAATCAAAAGCTTATTAAAGTACATTAAATAACATAAAACATCAAATTACATCAAATCACTTAATTACTCAAATATACACTAATAAGGGAACCAAAGATTTGATTCACTTTTGATTCAAATGAGAAACACAGTTGATTTCTAACTTCATATGAGTCATTCAGTCTAAGCATTGTGAATGAATCAAAATATATCAAAGTTGTGTTCCAATAGGAATATATAATAAAATTGTTTGGATGAAATTTTACAAGAAGAAATTTTACAACTGGAATATATCCAAGTTGAGTTCCAACTGGAATATGCTATGCCATTGAACACTATACAAGAAGAAATTTTACATTTGGTTAAGATTTCAAGGATTAGGTTTTATTGTGGTCTTGGCTAGATATCAAAGAGGTAGATGAAAGTATATTGAAAAAGAATTATGTGTAAAAGAGGCACACAGAAAGTATATTCATACATTGATTTTCCATTTCAACAATGTGTTACAAGATAAATGTGAATATGAACTAAAGTGTGGAGGATAACACTATAAAGATGTCATTAATCTCACAACTTAGACCTAATTTTCTCCCAAGCAACAGACTCTAAGAAAAAACATCTACATGAGATTAGAAATCCTCATGTACATACCATACTGTTGCCATTGAAGTTTAATTTCCATGCAAATGTATATAAATAGTTGCAAGGTTCTGTACTAGAATGTTTATTCATAGTGATTTTCCATTTCAACAGTGAGTTACAAGATAAATGTGAATATGAACTAAAGTGTGGAGGGTAATACTATGAAGATGTCATTAGTCTCCCACATTTAACACAACTTTGACTTGATTTTCTCCCAAGAAAGAGATTCTTAGAAACAAATCTCTACATGAGTATATAAATAGTTGTAAGGGTCTATGAATATTTCATTAAAGTGGCTCTGAAACAGCCTATTTGTGTGGGTGCTATTCCCTGGTTAGATAAGTTGACAGATTTAGTTAGCAAGTGGACTCATTCAGTTAGATCCAGTTAGTTTCTGGTTCAAGTTACCCAATTGCCTATAAATACCAGAGGAGGAGATCATTCGCATTTTCAAAATCCACGAGCAAGAGAGAGCAGCAGAGCACAGACAGCCATGGAGCACAGAGGTCAGCATACCAGCAAGCCAAGCCTGATGGAGAAGAAGAATGTTGGCAAAAGTACCAAGAGGTAGACAAAATCATAACTAAAAAAAAGATTCCAAAAAGATTCCCTCTGTATGTCTGTGTAAATTTCTCATTTCTAGGTCTTTATTTTTCTTGCCTCTAGAAATATGGATCCAAAGCATGTACAGGTCGATGCCTGGCATCGACTTTAAGGTGTAAGTCGATGCCAGGCATCGACTTAGGATTGCAAGTCGATGCCAGGCATCGACTTGCAGGAGCAAGTCGATGCCAGGCATCGACTTGTGGGTGCAAGTCGATGCCTGGCATCGACTTGTGGGTGCAAGTCGATGCCTGGCATCGACTTGCAGCCCCAAGTCGATGCCAGGCATCGACTTGGTCCCAAAAAACGATGCCAAGCATCGACTTGCCAGCATCATCATGCACTGAAAAGTCGATGCCAGGCATCGACTTTTGGGTGCAAAATCGATGCTTGGCATCGGCTTTTGGGCCCAAATCGATGCTTGGCATCGACTTTTGTGCCCAAGTTGAATGGGGCATTTTTGCCTTTAGAGTAATGCCATTTGGGCTTACCAATGCACCCGCAACCTTCTAGAGACTAATGTGCCATGTGTTTAGGGAGTTCCTGAGGAAGAATTTAGAAGTCTATGTTGATGATCTTTGTGCTCATTCCAACATTAGACAAACCCATATTCCTGAACTCAGACAAATCTTTGACAAATGTAGAGAATATCAAGTCTGCCTGAACCCAGAAAAGTGCGTTTTTATGGTCAGGCAAGGCAAGATTCTAGGACACATAGTGTCAAAAAATGGCATATCCACCGATGAAGAGAAAGTGAGAGCCATAGCAGAGCTACCTAGGCCAAGGAATGTCAAGGAAGTACAAGCTTTCATGGGACATTGTGGTTACTACCGCCGGTTCATTCACATGTATGCTGTCATTGCAAAGCCCATGTACGGACTTCTGACTAACTTTGAGTGGACTGATGAATGTGAGAACTCCTTCCAGGAGCTTAAACGAAGATTATGTTCAGCACCAATCTTGACCACACCAGATTGGAACAAGCCATTCCATGTTCACGTGGATGCATCCAATTATGCTATTGGATGTGTACTCGCACAACCTACGGGTGAAGGTAATATGGATCTTCCAATTGCCTACGCTAGTAGACAATTGAATGCAGCTGAACGAAATTACACCACTACGGAGAGAGAAGGCTTAGGCATGGTATATGCAGTTAAGAAATTTAGACACTATTTGCTTGCAAACAAGTTTAAATTTTTTACTGACCATCAAGCATTGTTATATCTCGTAAACAAGCCATGCATTACAGGAAGATTAGTAAGATGGTTTCTCTTACTAATGGAATATGATTTCGAGGTTGTGGTAAGGAAAGGGAAGACTCATTTGAGAGCAGATCATCTCTCTAGGCTCACATCTGGAGAAGCCCCACAAGGAGTGTCAGATGACCTTCCTGATGCTTACTTGTTTAATTTGGAAGTTGTACCGCAGTGGGCTAAGCCATTGGTACTAGTATTGACATACGGGCCTAACCATCCAGTAGTAAACACACAGAATAGAGAGGTTGTGAAAGCCCAAAAGTACCACATCATGGCAGGAAGCATGTACAAGCACACAGATCAAGGAATCTTGGCTTGTTGTGTGGAAGATGTCATGGACGAAGGAAACCATCCTGAACCTAAGATTCCATGTGAACCCTGTATCTCATGATTGGTTCAAAATTAGGAGAAACCAATGCTTCCATTGCGTCCGGAATGTGCCAAAACCCCAAGATCGACTGTCTATTCGCTGAATTCTGACATTGAGAGGTCTTGTTACAAATCGATGACATCATGATGACATCATCAGTTCGCAACCGCCTTGGGAACCGCCCTTGAAAACCTATATAAGGAGGGGTTGGCCACATTCATAATCAGTCTTGCCAATGCCAGTCTTGGGAGCTCAAGGAGTCGTGACCTCCAAGTAAGTACATTCAAGTTCCAGTTCAAGTTCTAGTCTTGTTTCTAGCTCTAGTCTTGTCTAGTCTTGTATTGTGGACATCCTTTCTTGTCCTATTGTAATCTCGTAGTACGAGATCCTTTCTAGTTATTTCTTGTATCCAGTTCATATCCCTGAGGGGATTTCTTGTAATCGAGATATCTTGTTTCCTACCTACGATCCCGGGTTGTGGGATCTCCTGTATCATCTCTAGTCGAGTTTTCCATACCTATTGGTCCCGGGTTGTGGGACATCTTGTATCGATCGTATATTCTTGTAGCATTTTCCCTTCGTGGGTATTCTTGTAATCAGAACTGTGTTTCCGAAATCTTGTCTTGTGTAGTCAGAGAGCACAATCTAGTGCTCCCCTGACATTTTGGCAAGACTATCTTCTATCCAAGACCAGACATCATGGAGAACGCTTATGAACAGATCGTAGCATCACTTCAGAGTCTCCAACAACAAGTCGAAGACCTAAGTCGTCGACAGACACAAGTCGAGATGGGACATCCAGTGCATGTAGGTACACTCCTTCAAGAATTACAAGAACGAATCGGGAGTCTTCAAGCGAATCAAGGGAGTATTCAAGTGAACCAACGGCCCAGTACATCATTTGTGAAGGAACCCAAGATTTGCATGCCAGAAAAGTTCAATGGTGATCGTACAAAGTTTCGAGGATTCTTGCAACAAGTCAAATTGTACATTCGCATGCAGCCTGATAGATACCCTGATGATGCATCCAAGGTCGGTTTTATTGGAACCTTGCTCTATGGTCAAGCTTTATCATGGTTCGCCCCAATCTTAGAGAAGGATATGGCCGTACTTCATAATTATGAGGCATTTCTTGGAGAGCTTGTCGCCACATTTGGAGATGCAGACACGAGTCGAGTGGCAGAAACAAAACTTCGAAAGCTACGTCAAGGTAACCGCCCTGCCTCTACCTATGCATCAGAATTTAGGCAGTTGATATGTGACCTCACTTGGCATGAAGATTATTTCATTAGCCAATTTAGATGGGGCTTAAGGGATGACGTGAAGGACCTTCTACTCACGATGCCAGAGGTGAAGACATTGAATGAATACATCAACCAAGCCATTCAATGTGATAACCGTCTTTTTGAAAGGAAACAAGAAAAACAAGTAGAAGGAAGACCTCGCCAATGGAAACCTTTCCAGCCTACTCCTAGAGATGACACTATGCCCGAACCTATGCAGATAGATGTAACTAGGTTCCAGCCTCTAACACCACAAGAGAAACAAAGAAGGAGGGATAACAAATTATGTCTATATTGTGGAAACCCTGGCCACATTGCAGTTAATTGTCCCAACAAGAGAACAAACTCCAAAGTCGCAGCCACCCTTGTAGAGCAGGGAAACGAGGAAGTCCAGTTGTAAAAGAGACCATACAGCCGGACCATGATATACGAAAGGGTCTCATAATTCCATCCACACCCGTAGAAACATGTCTTGCCCCTGTCAAGTTAATCCTGTCTAAGAAGACCCTTTCCCTCATAGCTCTAGTAGATTCAGGAGCGTCCTCATGTTTCATTGATGAAGGACTCGTTAAGAAACATGGAATTCCAGTACTTCGAAAGAACAGACCAGTAGTAGCCGAAGTAGTAGATGGACGGCCTCTAGCATCGGGGAATATAACCATGGAAACCATACCACTAAGAGTACACCTTGGTGACCATGATTCACACATATGTTTCAATGTAATATCGAGTCCAGCAAATATGGTTATCATCGGAATGCCGTGGTTAAAGAAACATAATCCAGAAATTAATTGGGAAAAGAATAAAATCACCCGTCGAGATATCCAGAAGAACCCAACATATGTTGGAGCTAAAGCTTTCATACATGCAGTAAGGAAGGAACCTACATATATGATCTATGCCATACCAGCTCAAGAATCCAAGAAAGATGATCCAGTACAGCTACCCAATCAGTACAACGGCTTTGAAGATGTTTTTGAAAAGAAGAATGCAGATATCCTTCCAGAGCATAGACCTTATGATTGTCCCATAGATCTTCAAGAGGGAACACAACCACCCTTTGGACCAATCTACAGACTATCTCCAGAGGAACTTACAGAACTACGCAAGAACATTGATGAGAATCTAGCAAAGGGGTTTATCAAACACTCGAAGTCTCCAGCAGGAGCTCCTATTCTATTTGTAAAGAAGAAGGATGGGACTCTCCGGATGTGTGTAGATTATCGTGGATTGAACAAAGTCACTATAAAAAACAGATACCCTCTACCACTCATATCAGAGCTCTTGGAACGCCTTGGAAAAGCAAAATTCTTCACAAAAATTGATCTTCGAGGAGCTTACAACCTTGTCAGGATCAGAGAAGGAGACGAATGGAAGACAGCATTTCGAACAAGGTATGGGCATTTTGAATATGTAGTTATGCCCTTCGGTCTTACAAATGCTCCAGCTGTCTTCCAACATATGATGAATGATATTTTTCGAGAATATTTAGATGATTTTGTTGTAATATACCTTGATGATATCTTGATATTTTCAAAAAATCTAGAGGATCATGAAGATCATGTAAAGATAGTCCTAGAGAAACTAAGAGAAAAAGGATTGTATGCGAAATTGGAGAAGTGTTCTTTTCATAAGACAGAAGTGGAATTTTTAGGGTACATAGTATCAGATAAAGGAATTTTTATGGACCCTAAGAAGATTGAGACAATCCTTGATTGGCAACCACCTTCATGTGTTCGAGATGTACAATGTTTTTTGGGGTTTGCCAATTTCTATAGGATATTCATCAGAGATTACTCCAAGATAGTGACACCTCTTACCAAGCTTACAGGGAACTCCAAATTCTCATGGACCGAAGAAGCAGAGAAGGCCTTTCAGACCTTGAAATCAGCATTCACTACTGCTCCAATCCTAGTTCATCCTGATTCTAGTAAGCCCTTCTTCCTTGAGACAGATGCATCGGACTTTGCTCTAGGGGCCATTCTTTCCCAATATGGAGATGATGGACAACTACATCCAGTTGCATATCATTCAAGGAAGTTTTCCCCTCCAGAAATTAATTATGAAATTCATGATAAAGAACTCCTTGCCATAGTAGACGCGTTTGATACCTGGCGTCACCATCTAGAAGGAGCAGCTCATAAAGTCATTGTATATTTAGATCACAAGAACCTAGAGTATTTTATGACCACCCGGATCCTCAATAGAAGGCAATCTCGATGGAGTAACTTTTTATCCAGATTGGACTTTGTCATCACATACCGTCCAGGACGTCATCAATGTCAGTCAGATGCCCTATCCAGAAGATCTTACCTTGCACCAAAGAAGGGTGAAGAGGCCTTTGATCAACAAGAGAGTGTATTACTCAAGCCCGAGCATCTCCAGTTAGCAGCTATCTCTTCAAGCCATCATGAAGATTCAGCCTTGAATCAGTTGATCCGTGAGAATCTACCACAGGATGAATTGTTTTGTAACGTTAAGCAGAAAGCTCAAGAAGGAAAATTCCAAGAAGTAAACGAATTTCAGGAAAAGGATGGTTTACTACTCTATAAGAACCTATTGTATGTCCCTCCAGGAAAGCCCAGGATCCAAGTACTTCAACAACGCCATGACAACCTTGCAGCAGGACATTTTGGAGTAAATAAAACAATAGAACTCATATCAAGGGACTTTTGGTGGCCTCAGATGTGGAAGGAAGTCAAAGAATACATTCGAACCTGTGATACTTGCAATAGATCTAAGGTACCCCGACATAAACCTCATGGCCTCTTGCAACCTCTACCTATTCCAGAAAGGCCATGGGCTTCATTGTCGATGGATTTCATCACAGATCTACCAAAGTCAGATAAGTATGATGCCATTCTTGTTATTGTGGATAGATTTACAAAGATGGCACACTTCATTCCAACTACCAAGGCAATCACAGGTGCAGCCACTGCCAGACTTTTTCTTAGGTACATATTTAGGCTTCATGGATTGCCTGATGACATTGTCAGTGATCGAGGTCCACAGTTCATATCCAGCTTTTGGAACAGTCTTTGCAAGCTCCTTGGTGTTCAAGTTAAACTATCTACAGCAAATCATCCACAGACTGATGGACAAACAGAACGAGTGAATCAAGTCCTGGAGCAATATCTCCGTTGCACTAGCAACTATCACCAAAATGATTGGTTTGAGTTGTTACCCTTTGTAGAGTTTGCCTATAACAATAGTGTTCATGCATCTACTAAGCAAACTCCCTTCTTTGCAAACTATGGACAACATCCAAGGATGGATATACAACTCTCAAATCATGTCAAGAACCCAGCTGCCAGAGACAAGGCCCAGTACCTGATGGACATTCACAAAGAACTGAAGGAAGAGATCCATAAAGCTCAACAACAATATAAGTACTATGCAGATCAACATCGTGTCCAGAATCCATCGTATCAAATTGGGGATAAAGTATGGTTACTCCGAAACAATTTACAAACTTCAAGGCCTTGTGCAAAGTTAGATCATCAAAAGTTTGGACCATTTACCATCTTGGCCAAGATTAATCCAGTCACCTTCAAACTCCAGTTACCGAGTACCATGAGAATACATCCAGTTTTCCATGTATCCATGTTGGAACCATATCAGATTTCACCATTGAGGGGGGAGAGACCTAGTCCTTCACCACCTATCGAGATTGATGATCATGAAGAATTTGAAGTCGAGCATGTCCTAGATTCCAGAATATCCCGGGGAAGATTGGAATACCTTATTCATTGGAAAGGGTATGACATCAGTGATCGTACTTGGGAACCTGCAGAAAACCTTCAGAGAGCACCAATCAAGGTTCGAGAATTCCATAAGAAAAATCCAACGAAGCCGAGACCAGATAACATGACCGCTCGTCGTGGAACTCGTCGCTTGAGGGGGAGGTGATGTCATGGACGAAGGAAACCATCCTGAACCTAAGATTCCATGTGAACCCTGTATCTCATGATTGGTTCAAAATTAGGAGAAACCAATGCTTCCATTGCGTCCGGAATGTGCCAAAACCCCAAGATCGACTGTCTATTCGCTGAATTCTGACATTGAGAGGTCTTGTTACAAATCGATGACATCATGATGATATCATCAGTTCGCAACCGCCTTGGGAACCGCCCTTGAAAACCTATATAAGGAGGGGTTGGCCACATTCATAATCAGTCTTGCCAATGCCAGTCTTGGGAGCTCAAGGAGTCGTGACCTCCAAGTAAGTACATTCAAGTTCCAGTTCAAGTTCTAGTCTTGTTTCTAGCTCTAGTCTTGTCTAGTCTTGTATTGTGGACATCCTTTCTTGTCCTATTGTAATCTCGTAGTACGAGATCCTTTCTAGTTATTTCTTGTATCCAGTTCATATCCCTGAGGGGATTTCTTGTAATCGAGATATCTTGTTTCCTACCTACGATCCCGGGTTGTGGGATCTCCTGTATCATCTCTAGTCGAGTTTTCCATACCTATTGGTCCCGGGTTGTGGGACATCTTGTATCGATCGTATATTCTTGTAGCATTTTCCCTTCGTGGGTATTCTTGTAATCAGAACTGTGTTTCCGAAATCTTGTCTTGTGTAGTCAGAGAGCACAATCTAGTGCTCCCCTGACAGAAGAGGACGAGTACAATAAATGGTTGCAATTAGCACATGTAGGTGCATTAGAGCAACACTATTCAAAGAAACGAACCTTACAGACGCTAAGGAGACTCGGAGTACATTGGCCAACTATGGAAGCTGATGTCCAAAGGTTGTGTAAGGAATGCCCAATCTGCTGCACTAAACCACCTGTGGAACATGCCACTCTTTATCAAGTGTCTATTGTGCCAGATTGGAGTGAACCACTAGTATCCTTCCTGAGGACAACAACATTCCCTCCAGACATGACTCTGGCGAGGAAAAGGAGTTTAGAACAAGAAGCCCAGGATTACTCACTTATTGGTGATAATCTATACAAACGTGGTAAAGACGGTTACCTGAGACTATGTGTCCATGAGAGTGAGTATCTCAAGATCTTGGACACTGCTCACCAAGGTGTAGTAGGAGGACACTTTGGACCAGATCGGGTGATCAAGGCAATACTATTTGCGGGCTTCTGGTGGCCGACCCTTCACATGGATGCACATACCTATGTGAAACGGTGTGATGTCTGTCAGCGAACTCAGTATCCTATACGCAAAGATGAGATGCCACTGAAACCTATGATGGGTGGACGTGCATTCTCTAAGTGGGGAATAGACTTCGTAGGTCCTATTAATCCCCCAGCTAAGGGTTCCCATGCAGAATATATAATTGTTGCAACAGACTATCTAACTAAGTGGGTAGAGGTAAAAGCCACAACGAAGAATGATGCTCAAACAACTGCTAAATTCTTGTTTGAAAATGTATTCACAAGATATGGGCTACCTATAGAGCTAGTTAGTGATAGAGGCACTCACTTCTTGAATGAAGTGATTGAAAATCTGCTCCAAGAATTCTTGGTAGTTCATAAGAAGTCTGCCCCTTATCACCCTCAAGCTAATGGACAAGCCGAAAGCACCAACAAGATCTTATGTACTGACGAAATTAGTGAACACTAAACGCTCTGATTGGGACAAACAACTACACCATGCTGTTTGGGCATACCGAGTCGCCTACAAGACGGTACTCAGCCACGTCTTCCTTGCTCTTGTACCTGTAGCATACAACCTTTCCAATGCAAGCCAAACATCTCTACTTGTGTCTAGATCTTGTATGTGTCCTACCATTGAATCTTGAATATTTTGTGATAAAATGAATATAACCCTTTTGTCTCTCTCATTCCAAAGTCTAAACTCCCTCAATTGTTGCTGATTTGGGTCCTCTGGTAATGTGGGTTTGATATCTGTGCCGTCAATCAAACCATACAAGCCTCTACCTTGCAAGTATGATGTGATTCTAAACTTCCATGCCTGATAATTGGTCTTATCAAGCTTCTCTATTTGTGCATGTTGGTCTCCCATAATACAAATGCTAAGCTTCCTCCTTTAAGCCTCCTTTCCAATGTGTGTGATGAGAAGAAATATAATATTTACCTTGTAAATGAGGTATGTGCACCTTTCTTTGCTTGGATGTTGCTTCAGATGCCTCCTTGCAATCTTCTTCTACCTTTGTGTAGTGTTGATGATGAACTGCTTCTTTGATAGCTTCAAATTCTTCGTCAAGGTATGATAACCTTCTCCAAGCCTCCAAGTACTTGCTCTGATACCAATGTTGGAGTTTATTGATCTCCAAAGTACAGCTAGAAGTAGGTGAAACCCAACAGGACCTAGTTGACTTTTTCACAAACTTGTATGCACAGACCAATTTTCTTGCAGAGCAAATTTCTCTTTACTTACTTAGAATTTTCCAAAACTGTTTCACACACATAAACTAGACTCTAAGAGCTTTCCAATAAGATATAGAACACCTCAAATGGATAAATACACAATGAGCTATGACCTCTGCAATATGCAGCTTTAATGGAGACCTTGAAACAGAGATGAACCTGAGGACACACATCACTTGCAGAGACTACTGCTCTTAACTCACAACTCCAATGACTTTGAAACTTTCCAGAATACAAGTAGACTTAAAGAGCTTTCTAACAAGCCAAATAACACATGATTTGGATACATACACAAGGAGATATGACCTCTGCAAGTTTGAGGTTTAATGGAGACCTTCAGCAGGGATAAAAAACAGAGAACACACACTACTTGCAGAGAGTATTTCTCTCAGCTCACAAATCCAATGATTATGAAAATTTACAGGAACAAATTAGACAGTAAGAGCTTTCCAATGAGCTATCAAACATGTAATTTGGATATATAATGAGGGAGATACAAGCTCTGCAATCTCTGCATGCAAAACTACAATAGTGTAGAGATACACATATGACTCTATTGGACATCCCACAAGATCACGACTTTTCTCCTCTTTTTATAGCATGGAAAACTAATCTAAAACCTTCCTAATACATCTAGATTCGTGGTAGACACTTGGATGGAGGTATTACATGACTCAAGTGCTCAAATAAGCAAAGTATTGATGGACTTTGAGAACTAGCCACATCGACCTTCCACTAGGACACCACTGAAGCTCCCTTGTGACTCACTAATTTGACTCACCATGTTCTAGAACTCACGTGGTATTTTTGCTACATTTTATGAATAATATGAGCCTTCTTGAAGTATTTGAAGACTTCCCAAAGGTATTTACATAATTTGAAACTTGTACCCTACATAAAACAAATGTTCGCAACAACCCTTAACTCCTCTTCTTTTCGCTTCTTAGCAATTTGAGTCTCGTAAGCATATCCTCTGTAAGAGGTTCTTGGTATAACTTGACTCTACAACCACTAATATAGTTGGGCAAGATATCACCTTCTAAAGTAGCCAATTGAACTGCACCGCTGGTGGAAATTCTGTTAATGATCATGGGTCCATATCCTCGTTTTTCCAACTTATGGGCATTTTGTTTTAGTGTGTAAACCAACACTAGATCTCCCTCTTTCAATCCTTTATCTTTGATGTGTGCATCAAAGTATGCCTTTTGTCTTTTCTTTGCAGCATAGATGCCTGCCGCCGCTCGTAGCCTCGTCTCACCTAAGCGTTCTAGATCAAAGATCCTAAAGGACAACTCATGTCCATTCCACTCATGCTCTTGTGCTACCTTTAAAGCTTGGATTAGGAAATCCAATGGTAGCACAGTGTTCTGTCCAAAGACCATCTGAAATGGGGTGGCATTGAGTACTATTTTGTAGGCAACTCGGTAAGCCCAAACAGCATGATGAAGTTGTTTGTCCCAATCAGAGTGTTTATTATTTACCAATTTAGTCAAGACATTACATAGAATCTTGTTTGTGCTCTCGGCCTGTCTGTTAGCTTGCAGATGATAGGGGGCAGACTTCTTATGTATCACCAAGAATTCTTGGAGAAGATTTTCAATGACTTCATTCAAGAAGTGTGTACCTCTATCGCTCACTAACTCTATTGGTAGTCCATACCTTGTGAACACATTCTCAAATAAGAACTTAGCTGTTGTTTGAGCATCATTCTTTGTTGTGGCTTTCACTTCTACCCACTTTGTAAGGTAATCTGTGGCTACAATGATATACTCTGCATGGGAGTTTCTAGCTGGGGGGTTAATCGGACCTATGAAGTCTATGCACCACTTTGAAAATGCTCGCCCTCCCATCATTGGTCTCAAAGGCATCTCATCTTTTCATTATCGGATATTGTGCACGTTGACATGTGTCACATTTCTTCACATAGGTATGTGCATCCATATGAAGAGTGGGCCACCAAAGTCCTAAGAATAGAATGGTCTTGATCACTCGGTCAGGACCAAAGTGTCCACCTGCAACACCACTGTGTGCAGTCTCTAAGACCTTTAAATAGTCTGATTCATGAACGCACAGTCTTAAGTAACCATCTTTGCCTCTTCGGTATATGTTGTCTCCTACTAAGGCATATCCTTGAGCCTCTTGCTCCATGTTTCGTCTTCTTGCTAGACTAGCCTCTTTGGGTAATCTTCCCGATCTCATAAATTCTACCAATGGAGCACTCCAATTTGGAATTAATGACATGTGATAAAGAGTGGCATGCTCCATTGGGGGTTTTGCCTGGCACACTGGACAATTCTTAATCCACTCATGAATTTCCATGCTAGGCCAATACACTCCTAAACGTTTTAGATTATTCAATGCTCGTTGTTTAGAGTAGTGATTTCCTAGCAATCCTTCATGGGCTTGTTGCAACCAACTACCATGTTCATCATCCTCAACACAACAAGCTAATACTTTCTCAGTATCTTGTTTGTACATGCTTCCTGCCAGTATGTGATATTTTTGTGATTTTACAATTTCTTCTTGTGATGTTTTCACATTCTTATTTGCGGGCCCGAAGGTTAGGACTGGTACCAACTTATTTGCCCATTTAGGGACAACTTCTAAATTGAACAGATAAGCATCGGGTAATTCATCAGACACTCCTTGTGGTGACTCTCCTGAAGTGATGCGAGAAAGGTGGTCTGCCCGAAGGTGGGTTCTTCCTTTCCTGACAACAACTTCAAAGTCATATTCCATTAGTAAGAGGAACAATCTTACTAAGCGTCCAGTATTGCAAGGTTTATTGACCAAATATAACAAAGCTTGATGATCAATGAAAAACTTGAACTTGTTGGCCAAGAAATAGTGTCTAAACTTCTTCATAGCATATACCATGCCTAAGCCCTCTCGCTTAGTTGTGGTATAGTTTCGTTCAGCTGTGGTGAGTTGTCTACTAGCATATGTTATGGGCAAGTCTAAGTTTCCTTCACCTGTGGGTTGTGCTAGCACGCATCCTATGGCGTGATTGGATGCATCCACATGGACATGGAATGGTTTATTCCAATCAGGAGTGGTCAGTATTGGTGCTGTGCACAAACGTTTCTTCAGTTCATTGAAAGAACTCTCGCATTCGTCGTTCCACTCAAAATTAGACAACAAGGCATAAAGGGATCTAGCTATGATCGCGTACATGTGGATAAACCTACGGTAATATCCACAATGGCCCATAAAGGCTTGTACCTCTTTAACATTCCTTGGCCTTGGCAGCTCTGCTATGGCTCATACCTTATCTTCATCTGTTGAGATTCCATTCTTAGAAACAATATGACCTAAGATTTTACCTTGACGCACCATGAACACACACTTTTCTGGGTTCAGACACAATCGATATTCTCTACACTTGTTAAAGATTTGTCTGAGCTCAAGGATGTGAACTTTTCTTTCTTGGGAATGGGCACATAAATCATCCACATACACTTCTAAGCTCTTTCGCAAGAACTCTTTGAAGACATGACACATGAGTCTTTGGAATGTTGCAGGTGCATTGGTGAGCCCAAATGGCATCACACGAAATGCAAAGACTCCCCATTCTGTGGCAAAAGCTGTTTTGTGTTGATCTTCTGGGGCAATGGCTACTTGATTGTAACCTGAAAATCCATCAAGGAAGCTATAAACTTCCTTTCCTGCCACACGCTCCAATAGGTGTTCCGTGATTGGAAGTGGATAACTATCTCTGATCGTAGCAGCATTAACTTTTTTAAGGTTAATACACACTCGCAACTTCCCGTTCTTCTTGGGAACCACTACAATGGGGGACACCCATTCAGTATGCTCAATCTCATAGATGAATCTAGCTTCAATCAGCCTATCAATTTCTTCTTTTATTTTGGCTGCATATGTATCATTATATGTGTAGGGCTTCTGTTTGGTGGGCTTGGCATCAGCAGTCATGGGGATAGTATGAGAGCAAATTCTTGGATCTACCCCTTTCAAGTCTCTATAGTGCCACGCAAACACATCCCTATATTCCCTTAATAGAGCTACGAGCTCCATTTCTTCTCTTGCACTTAGGTCGTCTCCTATATATGTGCATCTCTCTTCGTTCTCTTCCATGGTCACTACAATTTTCTTGGTCTTTTCTTTATTATCATATGATTCTCCTATGATGGCCTCTCTCTTAGGCATTCGTACCAAAATTTTGCGGTCGTCCACTTCATATTTCTTGAAGTTTTCAGGTACTTCAAACAACGATTCCTCCTCTTCTTGTTTCGCCGCTTTTCTTTTCTTTTTCTTTTGACTTCTCTCACTTCCATCCTTTGAATTTACCGTTTTAATACTTGTGAGAGGTTCTTCTTCTTTCTGGGTGAACACTCCTATATCTTCTAGATAGTGCTGCTCTGAGTTAAAGCAACTATCCATCACAATGGACTCTATATCATCGTCATTCTCTTCTTCTTCTATGACATCACTAGGGTCACATTCTTCTAGCAAGGGCTGACACATGAACACTGAAATATCATAACCCTCCTCATCACAATGAGGTGTCCATTGTTCTTCATTGACAGCAATGTCCATGGTAGCTAAGATTTCTGGCCAGCCATGAGGCTCAAATTCCTCATCTGGAAAGATCATTGGTGTATAGGCTTGGTCTTTAATTGGTCTATCTCCTGGAGAAGTTCCTTCTTCTCTTGCCTTTAAGCGTTTCTCCTCTTCCTTTGCGACCTTGCACATCCACAAATGAGTATCTTCATGCAACCACGATGGATCAGGTGAACTTTCAGAATGCACAGAGATGGAATCTTCTTTCGCTTTGTGGATAGGATTCCACTGTAGGGGTAGTACATCTCTGAAGGTGTAATCCTTCAAATTGACCTTGGTGGTGACCCCTAAGTGTTGTAAGTATAAGGAGTTGGTTCCCCAATCCTGTACTATTTGCAATTGTCCTAGGAAGGGTCTTCCTAGGATCATCTCATAAACATTATTTTTCTCAAAGTCACATATAGCAAAGGTATGCTCAAACTCTACACCACAAGTAGTTAGAGTTATCCCTTCTAGCAATCCTAGAGGTCTTTCAAAATGACCATCGGCCATTTGAAGCTTCATTCTAGTTGGTCTTAATGTGGGTTTTCCCCATTGCTTCCACAAGGAGGTGGTCGCAATAGCAACACCAGCACCTGAATCTATGATTGCTTTGGTTGTGTAACCTTGGTAGGTGATTGGAAGATAAGTGTTACCTTCTTCACCCTCACACATGTCCCCTATTTTGTCTAGAGGTATCTCTTGTACTTTCTGCTTAGAGCCTGCTTTTGGCATATTGGACTCAAGTTCTGGGACTTGATCCTTCACATGATTCCATAGCTCAGGTTTTGCTTTGAGCAGCTCTTCTACAGTGAGATGACATTGAACCTTAGTGTTCTTCACGACATCAGTGCTCCTTGGGACCACTGAGTCTTCATGTCTGACCAGTATTGTGGGAGCTCTGATATGAAGAGATTCAGATTCCCATGGGCCTGGAAATTGAGGCAGTTCTTCTAAGGTATTAGATTCAAAATCTAATCTTTCGTCTTCTTGTTGTTCTACTTCATCTCCGTAAATGGATGGAATGTCTTGGGGAAATTGATCATGAAGATCATCAATCTCAGGAATAGGAGGAGAATTACCCTTCTCCTTGGCCCATTTCTCTTCTTGTATTTCCCGCAAGAACTCTTGAGAGTACCATTGAATTGAAGGAGGTATTCCAGGATCTGTGGAATTAGGAACATAAGCTCCCATTGGTGGTGAGCTTCTTCTCTCAATAACTGGTTGAGCCTGTGGAGGTAAAGAAACTTGTGGTTTGTTTACCAACTGCTCTAATCTTTCTAGTAAGCCCTGGAAATGCAAATCCGGTTTGACAGAGTTTGTCTGATTGAACTTTTGACTAGTCTCGAGTATAGCTTGAGCTTGTTCTACCATTTTCATGCACATTTTCATCCGTTCAATCTCTAAGTCCGCTCTAGGGTAACTCTTGTCTAGGTTTGCAGTTGTAGGCCCTTCTTGAAGTCGAGCCTGGTAGGCCATGAACATCATATCCAAGCCTTCTGGGGTTGGATCTGCAAGAACAGACCCTAGTTGCGGCCTAAGTACAATGGGTGGTGGGGTGGGATGAGGT
The DNA here is from genome assembly GCA_020310875.1 of Ceratopteris richardii. Lineage (NCBI taxonomy): Eukaryota > Viridiplantae > Streptophyta > Polypodiopsida > Polypodiales > Pteridaceae > Ceratopteris > Ceratopteris richardii. The sequence continues at coordinate 273,905 of MU260195.1, read as the reverse complement.
GGAGTAGATGGATTTCCGACATGTGAGGGGTTTTGAGATGCGATGTCTTCTATTTTTGTTTTTGCATCTTTCAAGCTTTCTTTTGTTCCATAGGTGGTGCCTCATATTAATACGGATAAATCTCACTAGGTTCAGGTGACTCTATGTAATAAGCATGTGGACTACCTTCATGGGAGTAGTCTGAACTATGAGCATGAGAGTCATTCTCTGAGATCAGTGGGGTCAGTGGCACCAATGCTCTATTAAGGTTCTCTTCTGCCACTGCATACTTAACTAGAATTGTATTGGCAGGAGCTGGTGGTTGGTTTCCCATGACTGGTTGTGGCCTATATGGTGCCTGATATTGCTGTTGTGGTCTATAATATGGCTGTTGGTATTGGTTCTGATACCTACCTTGTGCGTAAGGTTGTTGATAATTCTGTCTAACAGCCTGCCTATTGTAGGGACAATCTTGAGCCGTATGGTTTGTGTACTTCCTTTCAATAGTGCAGTATGGGGTATTCCTTTCTCTCATGTTCTGGTTGTGCATTGGGCATACATTAGCCATGTGGTGGCCTCCGCAAGTATAACACCGATTCAATGGGGTGACTCTCTGTGTTTGTCTATTTTGGACTCCTAGCTTCTTGGAAACTTGCTCTGCTATCTCATCCAGCTCAGTGGAGGTTCTGGAGGTATGACTAGTAGAACTATCAGAGTCTTTATAGAGTTTGGATAGTCCTAACTCTTCACCCAAGTTGTCTTCTATGTCAATGCAGGTCCGCACACACTCTTCTATGCTTCTAGGCTCTTTCAAGTACACATATGATCTTAACTTCGTGCTCAGTAAGCCATCTAAGAACAAAGGCACTTGTTTGGCTAGTGTGGGTAACTCTGGAGCAGGTCATCTCTCTAGATACTGTCTGAACCTTCTACCTGCTAGCCGCACTGTTTCTTGGGGTGTCTGCTTGAAGCTGTGGATCAAAGATGATGTGTTATGCCTGATACCACTCTTGGAAAATTCTACAATGAATTCGTCTAGCAACTGACCTATATCGCGATAGTTTCGACTACTCAGTGGTTGAAACCAAGCCAAGGCAGTGCCCTTAAGAGTCAAACCAAATGCCTCGTACTGGGTGAGCAAGTCCTCAACCTGTTCAGCTCTTAACACTTGTTTGAATTCGGCCACGTGATCATAAGGATCTCCTGACCCATCCAAATAATTCTTCATTGCCTTGATCACTTGAGTGGGTCTAAGGGTTCTTGGGTGCTCTCGGGGTCTAGGCAATGGAAAATCATGTTCATCTCTTTGTTGCCTATGTGCTTGATGTCTCTCTCTTTCAGGTCTTTCATTTTCAAATCCTGACCTATTCCTACCCATGGTGTGTGCAAAACTTACCTCTGGTCTCTCTCTAGTTCTTTCTCTCTGGGCTTCATGAGCGTGGGATGATCCTACTCCTTGGAGGCCATGGGAAACATTCGATCTTGGTGGAGGAAAAATCAATTCACTCTTCCAAGTATATGCATGTCTATCATGTTCTGTTACCACGAAAATTTTCTTTGATGTGTTATCCAGGTAGACAACTTTGCCTGGTATCTCTGGATCCTTGAACTCGTAGATGATGACTATGCCCAATTGACTAGGTTGCTCTGGCTTGAATCTCCAAAAGGCTTCCTCTGTTTCTCTATTCAAGAATAGTTCTATGCTTTTGTTGTCTTGAGGGATCCAGTCTGGAGTGATCACTCTGGTCAAAACTGACTTACCTCTAGGAGTCTGGGGTCCTTGTCCTACATTTCCTTGTTCTAGGTCTCCTATCTCATTCTCAGAAATGATATAGCTTTGTCTTCTAGTCCCAAAATTCCCCTTTGTATTGCTCAAAATCCCTTGGGGCCCCTTTGGTTTCCAACGAGCTATAGAGCTCAAAAAATGGACTTTGGATGAAAAAGTTATGTCAAATCAGGCTCCTGGGGGTCAAAACAGGCAAACAGGACCTTTTGGACAGAATCACGATTTTGTGAAATCAAGAGAATCGCAATTTTGTGAACTTCAAGAGAATCGCGATTTTGTGAACTTCAAGAGAATCGCGATGCTGTGAACTCTAAGAGAATCGCGATTTTATGAATTTCAAGAGAATCGCGATCCTGTACTTTGAGAATCGTGTTTTCACAAAATTGTGATTTCACAAAATCGTGTTTTGGCTGAAAATCGTGATTCGTGAGAGTCGCGATTTCGAGCAGAGAATCGTGTTTTTGAAAATCGAGATTTTGAGCAGAGAATCGTGTTTTTGAAAATCGCGATTTTGAACAGAGAATCGTGTTTTTGAAAATCGCGATTTTGAACAGAGAATCATGTTTTTGAAAATCGCGATTTTGAGCAGAGAATCGTGTTTTTGAAAATCGCGATTTTGAACAGAGAATCATGTTTTTGAAAATCACGATTTTGAACAGAGAATCGTGTTTTTGAAAATCGCGATTGTCTTCAGAATCGTGTTTTCACAAAGTCGTGTTTTCACAGAATCGTGTTTGGAAATTCGCGATTTTGTACCTTGGATGAAAATCGTGTTTTAGAGAATCGTGTTCTAGAGAATCGCGATTTTGTTCACAGAATTGTGGTTTTCAAAAATTTAGAGAATCGCGATTTTGAGCTCAACCACAGAATCGTATTTTCTCATAATTGTATTTTTTGGCTGAAAATCGTGATTTGTGAGAATCGCGATTTTGAGCACAACCACAGAATCGCGATTCTGAGAATGACCACAAAATCGTGATTCTTTCAAAAGGCTTTTAGGCGGGAAAACAGAGAATCGTAATTTTCAAAAAATTTTGAATTTTTCACAGAATCATGATTTTCATGACAAAATCACGTTTTTTGGCGGGAAATTCAAATTTCTGAGCACCGAGCAATGGTGAGCTCCGTATGTGCAGAAAATCATGAAAAAACACAGCGCTTGCACTCTCTTGTACTTCCTAACTCCTCCTCGCACAATAATGCATGAAAGATGGTATGAAAATGATGAAAATGCACTAAAAAACAAGAAATTTCTATGAAGAAGAAGATGGAAGAAGATGGAGATGGTGATGATGATGAAGATGAAGAAGAAAAATCAGAAAATGAACAAAAATGATAGTTTTTTTACCTTCCAACGTTGCAAATCTACGATCTTACCATCACAACGCTCGTCCTCGAAGCTTTCTCCCCTGCAACGGCGCCAAAATTTGGTGTAGCTCAAGCGTAAGCACCACCTCCTTTACTTGTCAATCCGCGGAGACGTGAGGACTGGTATGAAGACCACGAGCAAGTGAAGGCCCAAGTGTGCGAGTGAAAGCACACAAACATGCACACACATACACACACACGCACACAAGGTAAGATCAAAGAGAGGAACAATGGAAAGCTTCGATTGCAAAAGAGTTCTCTTACAAAGCTCTATTCTCTAACAAGCTAACCTCAAAAATGAGCTCTCTAGCTCTTTTTATAGTTTTTTGAGTAGTTTTGGCCCTGTCCAGACCTAGTGTCCGGCCTAGTTAAAAATTAGGTTCCAGGGCTAATTTTGAGGGCTCAAACGGAGTCTAAAAATTATGAAAATTGGTAGGATGGTTCTAATACTCCTCAAGCTCGAGGACTCCTCGGCTTGAACAAAATGGAGTTACAAAAATGGAAAATGGTATTTACAATGGTTTTTAGTGATGAAAATCACTATTTTTGTAGGGGATTCTTATGAAACTTTGACGTACACTTCTTGGAGCTCCCTACTTGCTCCCTTTTCTTGTGTGTCCACTTCTTTGATGTGCTTCCATGCTTTGTCCTTGACCTTGAGCTTCAACAAACCCGTTTGGTGATTTTCTAAATCTAGCCTAGCCCATTTGAATAGAGTGGTCTTCAAAGGTTCAATTGGTCTAGTTTGTGTGCTAGAACTGACCTTCGTAGGGTTAGATACGACTTGTCCTAGTTTCTCTAGTAGTCCTTGAAAATTTAACTCAGGCTTGGCCATAATTTCCCAATCGAGGTATTGTGATGCCTCAAACATTGCCACGGCTAATTCCATCATTTTCATGCACAGTTTGGTTCTCTCAATTTCTAAGTCAGCTCTTGGGTAATTCTTGCTAGATTCTCCTACTTGTGGTCCTTCTTGTATTCTCGCTTGATAGGCTTTGAACATCATATCAAGATTTTCTAGGGTGGGGTCTATTAATACTGATCCTGGTTTAGAGGTGACTATTTGTGGTTCAACCTCCTGTGATGCCATCTCTAAGATTTTAGCTCTGGTTTCCCTTAGACTTTCCTCTAACTCGTTGATCTTTTTACCCCATTTTCTCTTGTGTCGCTCTCATGACTCTTTCCACGTTCTCGATTTCTTTCTTGTTGATTCTCCTACTTCGCTGGCGTCATCTATTTTTCTTGGGTTTTCTGGTTGTGTTTTCCTTTGTGCTGGGGCTTTAGTAACTGCCTCGATGGGTAGGTATTGGGGTATGGAACTTTCAAAATGTTGCAATATGCCTTTCACATTGATGGGCATTACTTTTGTGGAGGTGTTCACAGGGTTCTTGGGGCAATCTCTTATGAAGTGATCTTTCCCACATTTAGGGCAAAAGCCTAAAATATTGAAGTATTGCGGCTGCACTACAGTTGCTATGTGTGGACAATCTCGTATGAAGTGGTCTCCCTGACATTTATAACATGGTCCTTTGGGTGCTTGTGGTCTTAATTGTCTAGCCTATGATCTCAAGTTAGGGTTTGTGTACATGACCTGAGCATAATCTGGTTCCCAGTTTTGCTCATACGCAGGGTTCTCATAGTAAGGGTCTGAGTTTTTTGGTGACTCCGTGTAGTACACTGGTGGGCTATCCACATGAATGGAGTCAAAACTATTTGCATTAGGGTCACTATCTATGATCAAAGGGGTCATGGGTACCAATGCCATGTTGGAATTCCTCTCTAATGTAGCATACTTTATAGAAACTACAATAGCAGGGGGTGGATGTTGTCCTAGGATGGGTTGCTATCTAGGCTGTGCTTGATATGACACTTGATACTGAGGAGGGGCTCGATAATATTGCTATGGCTGGTACTACCCTTGGTATCTACGTGGCTAATATTGTTGAGGGTAACTCTACCTAACCACTTGTTTCTTATATGGGAGATCCTGAGTAGTGTGGTTTGTGTATCTTTGCACTATGGTACAATACATTCCGTTGGATTTTCCTATGGGTTGCATTGCATGTGGACACATGTTTGCCATATGGTCACCTCCACAAGTATAACACCTTTGAGGGGGTGCTAATTTGATGCCTATTTTGCTAGACACTCCCAATCGTTTGGCAACTTGTTTTGCTAAATCCTCTATTGAGTTGGAATGTCTGGATGAAGTTTCTATAGTGCTATCTGAGTCTTTACGAACCTTAAGAAGTTCTAGATCATCTCCTAAGTTATCTTCTATGTCTACACAGATACGTAAACATTGATCCAAGGTTCTTGGCTCCTTCAAGAAGACATATGATCTCGCCTTGGCACTCAGTAGGCCATCTATGAACAAAGCTATCAATTTAGCTGGAGTGGGTACTTCCAAAGGGGGACATCTTTCTATGTATCATCTAAATCTTTGACCGGCCATCCTCACTATCTCTTGAGGGGTTTGTTTGAATGTGTGTATCAAGGAAGACATTTTGTGTCTAATTCCGCTCTTCGAAAAATCCATAATGAAGGACTCCATCATGTGGTGGATGTCTCTAAATTGATGTTGCTATAATGGTTGGAACCAATCCAAGGCATCACCCTTCAAAATGAGTCCAAAGGCATTAAATTGTGTAAACATATCTTCAACTTGTTCAGCCTATATCACCTGCTTGAATTCTGCTATGTGCTCGTAGGGATATCCCCATCCATCAAAACAATTCTTCATAGCCTTCATGCCTCAAGGTTCTGGGGTGGTCTCTTGATCTAGGTAGGGGACAACCTTCGCCACCCTTGTGAGCCCTATGATCCCTAAGAGGTTCTCTTTCAACCCTCCCACTTTTCACGGGGCCCTCTCCCTTCCTGCATGATGGATGAAACTACTCTTTGCACCTTCCTTGTTTTTCTCTCTATGTCCTTGAGATGTGCCAACACCCAAACTATCCTTAAGTGCTTGTAATCTTACTAGAGGAAAAACTAATTCTCCTCCCCATGTATACGCATGACCATGTTCTATGACCTTATACATTTGTTGTGAGGTGTCATCTAAGTATACTGCCTTTCCTAGAATCTCTGGGTCCTTTAGTTCATAAATCATGTTTACTCCTGTCGTAGTAGGATGATCAAGCCCATATCTCCAAAAGGCTTCTTCGGACTCCTTATTCCAAAACAATTCTATACTCTTATTATCTTTGGGCATCCACTTAGGAGTTATCAACCTTGTTAGTACGGATTTTCCTCTTCGTGTTCTGTGTCTCAAACTGTTTACCATGTCCTTGCACATCTATGTTTGTATTTTCTACTATCTCACCTAGTTCATTTGTTGAGTCATCCCTAATGGCAACAATATACATGGTCCCTTCTTTGTCTATGTAAGCCTTGTTTTCGAACTTAACGACTGGATGTTCTACTCCCATGGGTTGATCGGGATTGTGTAGTTGAATCACTGACCTATGAATGCCATCCTCATATACTCGAGCACCCAATCTATTTGTACGAATATACTCCAATCGAGTCTTGTAGGGTCCCTCAGTCTTCTCTAGGTGGGCCACATTAAACGACACCCCTGGTCTGCCTGTGTTGAAAGACATATCCGAGTCACTCGTGTCTGAACTAACCTCATATAAATAACTTCCTAGTTGTTGTACCCACGATCATGCTGTAGTTCTTACGCTAGCCTTGGAAGATCGAACACTCTGTTTATCACTTTTCCCTAAGTATTTTCCAGATCTCAGGTTCATTAATCCTAATCTCGCCTTGTCGAGATCACCCCTTCGATTAGGTCAATCACTTAGTTCTTTGGGCATTTTCTTTATAGATTCTTGTCTTGTTTACATTTGTCACAATGAATCGCTTTGATATGTTTGACTTTAATTAATTTGAGCATTGTGTATTCAATTCACAAGATTCCTTTAGGCTTGATCCCTTCACCCACTTACGTCTTCTCTCTTCGTCTACTTATCATTCACTGAGCTAGGGTGAATCCTGACTTCATTAGGAGTCCTAAGGCACTCTGTCAATCTCAATATAACTTTACTCAAAGAAGTTATCAACAATTAAAGAAATGACAACTCCACTTACAAAGTTCTCCTGGACTTAAGTAGTGGCTATTTTGACTTTGCCCAAGAACTCGGGGTACCTTCCCACTTCTACCTTTGCTCTATGCCACACACAAGGGTTCACAATAGATGTCCAAAAAATTGACCCCAAAAAAATTGAAAAATTGTGCAAAAACCCTAATTTTGCATTTTGTTTGACAGTCGCGATGGTCATACACAATCGCGATGGTGTGTAACCGTCGCAATGGGTGTGACACCCATGATGGTCAAACTTCACAATGATTAGGTCCTACGATGATGAGTCACAATCACGACTGTCAAGTCACGATGATCACTCAGGATCGTGACGATCAAGTCATGACGGTCAAGTTACGATGATCACTGAGGATCGTGATGGTCAGTTCATGATTTTCAAATGACAATGGTCAAGGCTACAATGGTCAAGCACAATCGCAATGATCAAGCCACGATGGCCAATCAGGATCACGATTGTCAAGCACCATCGCGATGGCATGAGCCAATCGCCACAACAATCAGTGATGGTCACGATGGTCAGAAGCAATCGCGATGATATCTCATCATCATGATGGTCAAAAAATGATGCAACTTCACAATTTCAAGGATAGATCTATGCAAGCGCTTACCTAGGCTCCTCCTTCATGAAAAAATTTCGCTCAAATTCATACCTTGCATGAGAGTCATGATGGTCAGCTTCAATGATAATTTTTAAGAAAAAAATGGAGTTTTTACATGTGTTTCCAGCAAATCCATGGTGTCCAGAGGCTGCCCTACAAGATTAGTGCACTAGAAAACACGAACATACACCTGCAAAATCTCTCTCTCGCTCTCGCACACACACAAATGAGGGAAAGAGAAGAGAAAGGGGAAATATGACTGATTTTTGGTGATTTTTTGGAGTTTGAGATAATGATATGGAATGATACTAGAGGAATAGAGGAGTTAAAGTGTGTGAAAACTAACTACAAACAACAAAAAAACAAAGAAATTTTACCTTCCAACAATTTTCTCCTATACACTTACCATCAGATGCTCGATCTAGAGCTCTTCCCCGGCAACGATGCCAGATTTGGTGTCACTCTAGCATAATGGAAAGTACCAACGTGAGGAGCTTCACCTTGTAATTGTCAATCCGCAGAGAGGTTATGCCGATATGAAGATCAATAGCAAATGATGTGCATGAAGAAGATGGTGAGAAATGCGAAAAGCATACACACACATGCATACACACGCACACACTAGGAAAGTCGCGATGGAGATCAATGGGAGGCCTGGGAAGAACTCATACTCATATTCATTATCTTCTAGTTACAATAGCTCTTCTAAACCTAGCTCATAGGTTCAATCATAAACTAACAACAACCTCAAAATGAGCTCTTTAGCTCTATTTATAGTTTTTGCCTAGTTTGACCAGTTTCACATCTAGTGACTGACATAGTTAAAAATAGGTTCTATCTCTAATTTGAACTATCTAACGGTTTCCAAAAATTACAAAAGTTGGTGTGAGCTTTCTACTTAGAATCCTCAAGCTCGAGGACTCCTCAGCTTGCACAAAATGGAGTCGCACTCGCAATAATTGGATATATGTACACATATTACATTGTTTAAATGATAACGATTGTTGTTGCCATGATGAAATATTCTGGGTAGTTTTATGTGCTTCCTCTTCTTCTATAATGAGAACCAATATCCGATCCTTTGCCTTGAACACCCATGCATGCCTAGAAAAATCATCGATGAAAGTCACAAAGTAAAGATAGTTCCCAAAAGAAGGCGTCTCCATAGGACCACAGACATCACTATGTACAAGCTGCAATTTCTGAGTAGCTTGAACTCAACCATATTTTGGAAACGAAGAGCAATGCGTTTTGCCCAAAATATAGCCTTTATAAACATGTTTACCAGGTGCCTCAAGTTTGGGCAAAGAGGACACCATTTCAGATTTCTACAAACGTAGCAAACTAGCAAAATTCAGAAGACCGAAGTGTGCATGCCAAAGCTTTGCATCTGACATAGCCTGAGAATCATGTACTGCACATGCCAAATCATTTACAGATCTTCCATATTCTATGAGCTTATAGAGCCCATGACATAAAATGCTAGAAGCAATAATGACATCGCCATTTGACAGATCATGAACTGTACATATTGCAATCATCAAGAAATTTCACAACCAAGCCAATTATGGTTAATGCAGAAATTGATAACAAATTTTTCTTGATCCCTGGCACAAACAAAGCATCTGATAAAGTGAAAGAACTACCATCAGCAGTAGTCAAAATGATCTTACCAACTCCCATAATAGGATAGGAGGATGTAGCTCAGTGATGAGTAGCACCTCCTTTAATGTCAATCCGGGAAGACGTGAGGATGGTATGATGACCTCGAGCAAGTGAAGGCACAAGTGCATGAGTGAGAAGCACACAAACATGCACACACATACACACACACGCGCACACAAGGCAAGACAAAGAGAGAGAAGCAATGGAGTTCTTTTAGATTACTTCAAAAATGCTTATACAAGTTCAAATCTATTACAAGCTAACCTCAAAAATGAGCTCTCTAGCTCTATTTATAGTTTTTTACTAGCTTTTGGCCCTGTCCAGACCTAGTGTCCGGCCTAGTTAAAAATTAGGTTCTAGGACCTATTTAAAGGCTCAAACGGAGTCTAAAAAATATGAAAATGGAGAGGCAGGTACGTCTAATGCTCCTCAAGCTCAAGGACTCCTTGGCTTGCACAAAATGGAGCTACAAAAATATGAAATGGTATTTACAATTGGTTTTAGTGATGAAAATCACTATTTTTGTAGGGATTTCCTCTAACGATTTGACATACACATCCTCGAGCTCCCTACTTGCTCCTTCTACTTGTGTGCCCACCTCTTTGATGTGCTTTAGCTTCATGAAAAAATAATGGCCTACTTGCTAGATCTTTTTTGACTTGTCTTCTTGTGCCTTCTCTTCGCTCCGACTCCCTTCGTTGGATTCCTTGCCTTGTGAGTCCTTCAGTTCCTTGACTGCTTCCAACACACCCCCCTCTCTCACGTCTGTCATCTCTGACAGACCCTTGTTGAGTGGATCGTTGGATGTAGTACTCCACAACGTCTGTGGCTAAATGATGTTCTGCTATTCTCAACCCTTTTGCCAAATTAGTGAGTAGGGCATCCCAGTCTACTGGCCCTGGCACTTCTGGATGTGGCATACGTAGCTTTTCGGAATGTAGAGCTTGTTCCACCATAAATAACTGTAATAGATGAGATGGTCTGGGAATGAATATCTTTGAATGATATTCCCAGAACCCTGTGATAAACATTTCTTCAAACGTCCGTTTGAAGCAGGCAGGTAGATACTTTATACGAGCATGCCACGCATATACGACATTAATGGATGGTGTGGTGCTCATATCGTAGACAAGGTCCTGATTCCCTTCATTAAATCCGAGAGCCGAAAGATGAGGTTCTTTGATATTCTTAAATGTCCTGAACATAACCAGCATTAGCTCAAAGATTTTGAGGCACATCTGTGCCATGACATCTGGTACATTCTTGAACTTGACTCCCCAATGCCGAATCGTCGAAATCATGTATGCTACTGTGGGTTGGCCTCTAGGTGGTGCCAAGTATACATAGTTTAGCCACTTTTCACATCCTTTAACCGTCAGAACTATTTTGGTGTACTCTGGCCAAGACCTTCTTCGAAAGACAGGGCAGTAGCATGGGTTATACTTGATGTATAAAGGCATGTTATTCCAAGTGCGTACCATCTCAGGGTATGTTTCAAGTAGGCGGATCCTCCAGGTAGGTTGAAATATATTCCCATGCGTGGCACTTGCAGGGATGTCTTCTGGTGCAAACTGTGTCACCGAGGTTGGTTCCTTCGTTATGTGCTGCTTGATTTCAGCATTATAATCTGCCATTAAGACACAGAATGGAACATACAAATCATCCGATGTGCCAATCCACCGATGATGGGAAAGGTTTCTGAAGTATTCTGATTTAATGACCACTTCTTCCAATCGAGACATAGACGCTATCTGCACTGCGACTCTCTCATCATGGGTTGCAGCAACCTTTTCTAACCTCTGCATCCATTCAGGAGCTTCGATCTCAATCGTGTCCATTCCTTCCTCTGTGCGCTTATCTCCGGGTGCTGGCATGGGAACATATGGGTCTTCAAAAGTCTCCTCCACTTCAATTGGCACTAAGTCTTCAGGTTCCGGTTCCACAAGGGGAGAGGGTTGACGCTCGTATTGCAGAACTTTATTTCGTAGTTCTTCTAGTTCTGCGACTTCTTCAGATGTGTCGGTTGCGGTTGTGACTTTGCTTTGTGACTCCTGCCACGTTGCCAATTGCTTTAGTAGGTCATCTCTTTCTCTTTCTAATGTTGCGTGGGCTTCCAAGAGATCGGCGTGTGTCTCCAATACGATTTTCATATTTTCATATGGGATAGCCTTGAATTTCTCTGGGTTGATTTCATGTGGTGAACCCTCCATTGCTGCTTCCAGGTTTTCTTCGTTCTGTTTCTGCAGTCTTTTATTCTCTTTGAGTGCTGCAGACATGTGCTTTCGTAGTAGGGCAAGGTTGCGTCGAAGCTTGAGATTGTTTGTTATCTGAGCGTGTAACATATCATCGAGTTGTTTTTTTTCTTCAGCCTCTAGATGGGGTGGATTGGCTATTATATGCTCATGTTGTTCCTGTAAAGTGGCATACTGCTGTTGTAGTAGCCGCTTTTCCCTCTCTAAATCAATGAATCTGGCTTGGAGTGTTTCATGGTTTCTGAAGAGGCTCGTATGCTGGGCATCTAGGTGCTGGTAATGTTGTTGTAGTTGAGATATACACTGGTACATATTATTTAATACATTATTAACAGGAGAGGATGTTGGAAAGGTGTTGGATGCAGGAGGGTAGGGAAAGGGGAATGGGAGTGTGTGTGCTGTGCTTGAAAAGGGTGAAGTGGGTGGTGGGGGAATGGGAGATTGTGGAAATATGGGGGGAGGGAGAGGTGCGGAAGTGTGTGATATGTCCATGAAGTCTGATGTAGATGCAGTCGTGGGAGTGATTGTGAACATGGGAATTGTCGATGTGGTGATGGTTGTGAAGGTGTAAAGTGGTGTATGTAGTTGTGAATATGAGCCGCCAAGAAGTGTGATTGGGGGAATGGGGTTTTTAGTGGCTATAGTTAGAATTACAGTGTCAGTGGTAGTATTTACAATAGGGGTGGTGATCGGTTGTGCGGATAATGAGAGTTGACTCACGGTCTGTGCTTGTGTTTGTGAGGTGGACTCTGAGGCGGTGACCGTGGTGGTGACACTGGTAGTGGGAGGTGAAGGTGGTGGAGTTGGAGGTAGGGGTGGTAAAGGGGGTGACGGGGGTGCACTTGAGGTATGGGCTTCTTCAGTGTCATGAATGGTGTGGGTTGTGCCCGTGGTCGTGGATGTGGTGCCCTGTGGTTCTGATACTAACACATTCATTTGTTTCCCTGATCGAGGGGGACGTCTGTCGTATCTTCGTTCCAATCTTCGAGAGTGTGCAAGAGCTGTATGCATCGTTTCAGGTACCCCCAAGGCAGGCGTCAGCAATCATATCAAGGGTTGCCCTGTATTGCTCATCTACACCTTCGTCTTCGAGGATCTGGTTCATCAGGGCCTTTCCTGCTAGCAAGGATAATTTGTGTTGTTCTTGAACTGGATTGATGGTATCATATAATCTCTTCAATTGCTTTGTATAAGCAGGGGCTCCTTCAAGTCCCTGTACAGCTTCTTGCTCATATTCATACTCTTCTTCGTTGGACAGTCCTTGTTCATCCTCTTGCTCTTCTTTTGCCGTCTCTTCTTCATCATCCTCCACTTCGACTACGTCTGGTTGGACTGGATGGGGTTGGTCCGTGATTGTCTGCTGCCCACTAGCCTGCTCTGCCTCCACTTCTAAATTCGTAGCATTAATTATTCTGGCCACCTCCTCTTCAGTTAGATCTTCCAACGTAAAGCCATGAGGGAACTCTAAGTCGGTAGGTATAGGTGGAAACACCGAATTCGGTCCGTCTATGCTCTGTCTTGGTAATCGGATAGTGAATGATTGCACACGCCTTGGAAGCCATGGAGTGGTTTCTGGTGTCAGTGTAGCACCTCGGGCCTGTGCACAAGGCATCTGAACTGCACCTCTCATCTTCTTGGATGGAGGCCCTGCGGTTGATAGTCTGCGTTGAAATTCTTGCACCCTGGTCCAAACAAGGGCTCGTTGAATTGGCACGTCATATGCCAAGCAGTGGTAAACAATCCGTGTGAGAGCGCAACATCCATAAAGCACTGACTTTTGCTTTTTATACCACCGTTGATGTGCCAAGTGGATTTGGTCAATAATCCAGTGAGGCATGTTGATTGTCAAATCGAAGGCGTCTGCTAAATACAGGTTGAACCATATCTTCTTGGGTGGCATTGTGAATCTCTCTTGAGCCGGAAACGCAAGTGCCCGTTGAACTCTATCTCTGCCTCCCACAGGTAAGTGCCTTCTCCCAGAGGTCCTGCCACATCACTAAACCAATGTGAGTTTTTGTTGACTGGCATTGTGTGCCCCTATCGAGGATTCTGAATCGGTATGGCATGTAATGCTCTCAATGCCACTGGGCGCTCCTTCAATTCCTCCTCAATGGGAAGACTTTCAATGTCCACAATTTGAGGGCTGGTGCCTGCCTGGGAACTAGGTCCTGCTGTATCTGCCATGTTACTTCTTGCCTGCTGACTCTGTGAGAATATAGAAACATGTGTTAACATTGTAATGGACATGATAGAACAATTTTTGTCCCCGTTACAACATTAACATGAGGTTAGTAGGTCAATACGTGCTAGGTGATCCAGTGTGACATTAGTGGATGGATAGTCTTGTGAGCTAAATGGAAAAGTGCAGTGTAAGGGTGATGCAGTTAGCCAGTGGGAATGAATTTACAAATGGGGTCAGGGGGTTTGTTACACGCTTTGGGCTACCAAACAAACTGAATGGCTATTGGTCTTGATTTTGTGGAGACTCCGGAGGGCTTTATAAGAGTGTCTGCGATCCACCTTTGGTTGCTGCATCCCTATGGCTTTTGGAAAAGAAGGGAGTTCCGTTGTACCCTTAACTTCTTTGTTGAGACAATCATCCCTCTGCATCACATAGTTTTGGACAAGAATAGCATTGTTAACTTCATGTGTACCCCTGGAAGGACCAGGAGTTTGTGCCTTTCCTAGTTCCTTGAGTGCTTCATTTTCTAGCTCAATTGTAATGCGATTCTGATTTACCCAGACCTCAAGAAGTCCACTTCTTAGGTTTAGGTTGACTACATGATCATAGATCCAGTCTTAACCCAAGACCAGAGGCTCAGTGAGGTCCTCGTCTTGACACACTAGTACTTTAACTGTCAGTAAAACATCTTGAATGTAGAGGGGAAGCTCTACCTCGCCCATGCAAGGGGTCTCCACACATCCCAATCCTATGAGATATGCTTCTATAGGATTGACATTTAATTTCAACTCTCGACAGTAAGAAAGTTTAATAGCACTAGTGGCTGCACCTGAGTCAATCAAGGCCTTTACAGTCCTTGCACTCTTCCCTTGTCCTATCTCTAAGGTTACAAAAGAACGTCTATCAATTATTCTACGAGAACTTATTCTTGAGACTTCACACATTTCCATATGATATCCTGGGTCCGCATAGTCATTTGCCCTGGGCTGATCTCTACCCTGTCTTCTCAACTTCATTCTTTGTATATGTTGTGGTTTTACTCGGCTCTGCCTGATACCACTTCTTGTCGACGCGACGAAGGCTGAACCTTATTAAGCCTGCGGAATTCGCCATGCCTAAGAAGAAATAAGCTAGTGTGATTTAGAACACCTCTGTAATCAATCAATAGCTTAGCAAAGTTTCTGACGCTCAACATATAAGACTGCGCTCTAAATTCACAGAAAAATTTCACCGAAACTTCACCAGACTGTCATTGGACTGACACCGTGATCGTACCGGAATTGTACCGGAATGAACTTCAATTCTGTTTATAATTACTTCAAGTGAATGTTTATGAAGTAAGGGAGTGATGCGTGAACTTCCTTAACTTACTGAACTCTTCCTGAAGTTTAAGAAAAAACTCCACTAGTTCAGAAAACCTCTTTCCGGTCAGGCTTTGTACTGTCTGTAGATATCTTTTCCATCGGAAACTTTGATCAACTGAAAGTAGAGATGTCTAGCTACAGAATGAGCTATCTCTCATACAAAACTTCGCATTACTCTACGAGATCTACTTCGTTCTTCTATCGGAAATTACTCGTTTACTGAGAAACTGTAACTGACCAAAAATATGTTTACTATGAAAACTTTAACTGTTAACTATTTTTAACGTAGTATGACAATACTTCGGTTTCTTCACATACGAACAGTGCACACGAATTTCCACATGAACATGTGTTTTCTATTAGAGAAGATGTGTACAAACAGGCTTGGCCTCTTCTTGCTCAAGCTACAGAAACTCTCCTATAGTGAGTAGTTCCTTCCTACCATCTCTCTCAGATGAATACCCGACATTTCAGGTTTCTGTTATTCATCTTTACATACGCGATCTTTGGCGTCTTCTTCTACATACGCGATCTCTAGCGTCTTCTTCTAACCATAACTAAAAACTCTCTCTCTCATTCTTTCTGTATGTGCTCTATTTATACTGCGCGCTCTTGAAAATGCACTTCCCCTTCCATTATTCCTATGCACGTTCTCTCTATGTACAGTTTGATTCGGTGTAACGAACTCTGATCCTGGAAGATTCTGTACTATACATAACGGTCGTGGATTTGTCCCTCCACTAAGGCTTTTGATTTTCTTTGATTCTGCTTCTCTTTTTCTTTTTTCTTTTATGCCTGTCTGTTTGTCAAATTCGTGAGTGTTTCTTCAACAATATACGTTCCAATGCTTCTGTCTGTGCCTCTTCTCGAATTCGCTTTTCCTCTTCCTTGCGTTTCTTGGCAGTGTTGAGTTGATTTAGCATCTCTTCAATTAGGGGTTCTTGATATAACTTGACTCTGCATCCACTTATGTAGCTAGGGAGAACATCACCTTCGAGTGTAGCTAATTGGACTGCTCCACTCGTTGAGATCCTATTAATAATCATAGGTCCATAGCCATGCTTTTCTAGCTTTCTTGCATGTTGCTTCAGGGTGTAGACTAAAACTAAGTCTCCTACTTTCAATCCTTTATCCTTTACATGTGCATCAAAGTATGCCTTCTCTCTTTTCTTAGCTGCATATATTCCAACTACAGCTCTTAGTCTTGTTTCACCTAGTCTTTCTAGTTCAAAAATCCTCGAAGAGAGTTCATGACCCTCCCACTCATGCTCCTGTGCTACTTTTAATGTAGGTATCAAGAAGTCTAATGGTAGCACCGCATTTTGACCGAATACCATTTGAAAGGGTGTGCCTTGGAGTACCGTTTTATAGGCAACTCGGTACTATGCCCAAACAGCATGGTGTAGCTGTTTGTCCCAATCAGAGCGTTTATTATTCACTAATTTGGTGAGCACATTGCAGAGAATCTTATTTGTGCTTTCGGCTTTCCCATTAGCTTGTGGGTGATAGGGGGTAGACTTCTTATGTACTACCAAGAATTCTTGGAGAAGATTTTCAATAACTTCATTCAAGTAGTGAGTGCCTCTATCACTTACTAACTCTATTGGCAGCCGTATCTTGTGAATACATTCTCAACTAAGAACTTGGCTGTCGTCTGAGCATCGTTCTTCGTTGTGGCTTTTACTTCTACCCACTTAGTTAAATAGTTTGTGGCCACGATAATGTATTCAACATGGGAACCCTTAGCTGGGGGATTAATAGGACCTACAAAGTCTATTCCCCACTTAGAGAAGGCACGTCCACCCATCATAGGTTTCAGTGGCATCATAGGCACGTCCACCCATCATAGGTTTCATCTTTACGTATGGGATACTGAGTTCGCTGACAGACATCACATCTCTTCACATAGGTATGTGCATCCATGTGCAGGGTCAGCCACCAAAGTCCTGCAAATAATATTGCCTTGATCACTCGGTCTGGACCAAAGTGTCCTCCTGCTACACCTTGGTGAGCAGTTTCCAAGATCTTAAGATATTCGCTCTCATGGACACATAATTTGAGGTACCCATCTTTACCACGCTTGTACAGATTATCGCCAATGAGTGAGTACTCTAGGGCTTCTTGCTCTAAACTTCTTTTCCTAGCCAAAGACATGTCTGGAGGAAATGTTTTCGTCCTTAGAAAGGCTACTAATGGTTCACTGCAATCTGGCACTATGGACACTTGATAAAGAGTGGCATGTTCCACAGGTGGTTTAGTGAAGCAGATCCGGCGTTCCTTGCACAACTTATGGACATCACCTTCCATAGTCGGCCAATGCACTCCAAGTCTCCTTAATGTCTGTAAGGTTCTTTGCTTTGAGTAGTGTTGCTCTAATGCACCTACATGTGCTAATTGCAACCATTTAGCGTACTCGTCCACTTCCACACAACAGGCTAATACTCCTTGATCTGTATGCTTGTACATACTCCCTGCCATGATCTGGTACTTTTGGGCTTTTCCTATCTCTCTATTTTGAGTGTTTATGACTGGATGGTTAGGCCCGTATGTCAATACTGGCACTAATGGCTTAGCCCACTGCGGCACGACTTCCAAATTAAACAAGTAAGCATCAGGAAGGTCATCCGATACTCCTTGTGGGGTCTCTCCTGATGTGAGTCTTGAGAGGTGGTCCACTCTTAAATGAGTCTTACCTTTCCTCACCACTACCTCAAAATCATATTCCATTAGCAAGAGAAACCATCTTACTAATCTGCTTGTATTGCGTGGCTTGTTCACTAAGTACAACAATGCCTGATGATCAGTAAAAAATTTAAACTTGTTTGCAAGAAAATAGTGTCTAAACTTTTTAACTGCATATACCATGCCTAATCCTTCTCTCTCAGTAGTGGTATAATTTCGTTCAGCTGCATTCAATTGTCTACTAGCATAGGCAATTGGAAGATCCATATTACCTTCACCAGTAGGTTGTGCGAGTACACATCCAATAGCATAATTGGATGCATCCACGTGAACATGAAAGGGTTTATTCCAATCTGGTGTAGTCAAGATTGGTGCTGAACATAATCGTCGTTTAAGCTCATTGAATGAGTTCTCACATTCATCAGTCCACTCAAAGTTAGTCAAAAGTCCATACAGAGGCTTTGCTATGATGGCGTACATGTGTATAAAGCGTCGGTAATAACCACAGTGCCCCATGAAAGCTTGCACTTCCTTGACGTTCTTTGGCCTAGGTAATTCTGCTATGGCTCTCACTTTCTCCTCATCCGTGGATATGCCATTCTTTGACACTATGTGTCCTAGAATCTTGCCTTGCCTGACCATGAAAACACACTTTTCTGGGTTCAGGCAGACTTGATATTCTCTGCATTTATCAAAGATTCGTCTGAGTTCAGGTATATGGGTCTGACTAATGTTGGAATGAGCATAGAGGTCATCAACATAGACTTCCAAATTCTTTCTCAAGAACTCTTTAAACACATGGCACATCAGTCTTTGGAAGGTTGCAGGAGCATTGGTAAGCCCAAATGGCATTACCCGAAAAGCAAATATGCCCCATTCTATGGCAAAAGCAGTCTTATGCTGGTCCTCGGGAGCAATGACTACCTGGTTGTAGCTAGAAAATCCATCAAGGAAGCTGTACACTTCCTTGCCTGCTACTCTTTCTAATAGATGCTCAGTGATAGGAAGCGGATAATTATCTCGAATAGTGGTGGCATTAACCTTCTTCAAGTTAATACACACACGTAGCTTTTCATTCTTCTTCGGTACCACTACAATGGGGGATACCCACTCAGTGTGCTCAATTTCATAAATGAATCTAGCTTCTACCAGTCTATCTATCTCCTCTTTGATCTTAGCAACATAGTTATCATTATATCCGTATGGCTTTTGCTTAGAAGGTTTGGCATTTGAGGTCATGGGAGTCGTGTGTGAGCATATGTTAGGATCTACACCCTTCAGGTCCTTATAACTCCATGCAAACACATCTCTGTATTCTCTTAGCAAGGATATCAACTCCTGTTCTTCCTCTTCTGCCAGGTCATGCCCTATGTAAGTGCATCTTTCTTCTCCTTCTTCTATGGCTACAACTATTTTCTTAGTTGTTTCTTTGTTATCATAGGCCTCTCCCGATTGCGCCTCACGTTTAGGCATTCTTATCATGACTCTCCTATCATCTATTTCATACTTTTTGAAATTCTCGGGGACCTCAAACAAAGATTCTTCCTCTTCTGGTGTGATTGCTCTCTTCTTCCTCTTCTTACCTTCGCTCTGGGGATTTATTTGTGTGGCTAATCTCACCTCATTTGTAAGCTCTCCATGTCTCTGAGGGTAAACTTCTACTTCATAGAAGTATTCTTCATCTGATGCAAATGGTGGGTCCATAATGATTGACTCTAGATCGGAGTCACTTGCGTCCTCAAATGCATCAGTACTAGGCTCACATTCTTCTAGAACAGAATCTCCCATGATTGGCTCTATGGAAAAGACTAAAATGTCGTAGCCATCCTCATCACAGTGAGGTGTCCATTGTTCTTCATTGATGGCTACATCCATTGTTGCTAAAATTTCTGCCCAGCCGTGAGGTTCAAACTCGTCTGGAAATACTATAGGTGCATAGGTTGGGTCTTGAATTGATCTATTGGTTTCCTTCGCACCTATCTCTCTGGCTTTCTCTCTTTTCTCTTCTTCTACAGCTACTTTGCACATCCATAAGTGGGTGTCTTCATGCATCCATGAGGATCCTGATCCTATGGAATGCACTGACTCAGTGTCATCTTTGGCTCTATGGATGTGGTTCCATTGAATGGGGGGTACATCCCTATGAGAATAATCTTTGAGATTCACTTTGGTCGTAACACCTAAGTGTTGCAAGTACAAGGAATTGGTTCCCCAATCCTGTACCACTTGCAACTGCCGCATAAATGGTCTGCCCAAAATCATCTCATAGGCATGGTTCTTTCTAAAATCACATATGGCAAAAGTATGCTCAAACTCTACACCACATGTAGTGAGAGTTATTCCTTCTAGCAGCCCTAAGGGTCTTTCAATGTGACCGTCAGCCATCTGCAATTTCATTCTCGTGGGTCTGAGTGCTGGCTTGCCCCAACGCTTCCATAGGGAAGTGGTAGCAATTGCAACTCCTGCACCTGAGTCCAAAATAGCCTTGGTTGTGTAACCCTGATGAGTGATAGGGAGATAGGTGTTTCCTTCTTCTCCTTCGCTCATATCTCCTATCTTGTCTAGAGGAATTTCTAGCACTGTTCTATGAGAACCTACCTGGGAACGAGGTTTTGCTACTTCTGGCACTTGATTGGCTACATGTTTCCATAGTTCTGGTCTAACCTTGAGCAACTCTTCTAAAGTGAAATTACACTGCACTTTAGTGTTTTTTACTACCTCTGTGTTCCTAGGTATGACTGAGTCTTCATTTCTTACCATGGCTGTGGGTGCCCTCATACACGTGGACTTTGCCTCCCATGGGCCTGTGAAATGGGGTAGTTCTTGTATGGAATTAGACTCAAAGTCTATTCTCTCTTGGGATCGGGTGCTCTCCTGTTCCTCATAAATGGAAGGAATATCTTGTGGGAATTGGTCATGCGCATCATCCACAAGTTCAATGGGAGGAGGGACTTCACTATCTTTAGCCCCTTTCTCTTCTTGAATCTCACACAAAAACTCTGGTGTGTAGCGATTCATAGAAGAAGACGAGTCTGGCTCTGTAGAGTTAGGTACATAAGCCTCCTGGGGGGGAATGCTTATTCTCTCGCTTGGCCTTCTCTCATTTTGAGAAGCGGGTTCCTTTTCTGACAAGTTTTTACATATAGAAACAAACATATGGATGTCGCAAAGGCAATATGCCTTAAGTATGGTTCAAAAGTATTGTATGGTTGATTCTAAGCCAATTTCCATGCCATTAGATTAGAATCTGAAGTTGGATATTACATCAAGTGAAGCATTGGAAAATGCCAATAAGTACAAGAAATTGTAGGAAGTTTGATATATCTCACAATTACAAGTCCTGATCTAAGCTACATTGTTGGACTTGAAATTCAATTTATGCAAGTTCCTAGGAAACCACATTTAGATGCTTTGAGACGCACTCTATGATATGTAAGTGCTATTTTAGATTTTGTATTGTTTTATGAAGCTGGTGTAGAATTGCAGGTTCATGGATATATGGATGGAGATTGGACTGGTAGTATTCCATATAGAAGATCTACTAGTGGCTTTCTATTCTCACTTGGGAGTGCAACTATCACATGGAGTAGTAAGAAGCAACCCACTATTGCTTTGTCAAGTACAGAGGCTGAGTATAGAGGTGCTGTAAAACATGTGAAGCATCATGGCTAGAGATGTTACTTGCAGATATAGGTGTGGAAGTGCAAAATCCTATCACCATATATTGTGATAATCTTAGGTGTGGAAGTGCAAAATCATATCACCATATATTGTGATAATCTTGGCAGCATATAATTAGCATAGAATCTTATTTTTCATGCTAGAACAAAGCATATCGAGGTGCATTATCATTTCATTAAGGAAAAGGGTATTAGTAGGTGATATTGATCTTGTTTATGTGACAAAAGATGAGTAGGTTGCTAATATTTTCACTAAAGCACTTGGAGCAGAGAAGCTAAAGAAATTTTGGGAGATGCTTGGATTACAGGACATGACGTTGAGCTTGAGGGGGAGTGTTGAGATATCATGCTCAACATGTGATGGTCAGGAATGACACGTATCATTTTTTCATTTCTTTGACATGTATACCTAATTCTATGGCTATAAAAGAGTTTGATATTGAAATACTATTAGAAAAGCATCACAAGCCTAAATTTATGTGGAACATGGAGATAAAAGATCTTGTGAGGAAACTAGTACAATAAGATTTGGACCTCAAAAACTATGAAGAATTTAACAATCATATTATTTTCATAGGATCGTTATTTCCACAATAAGATTCGGACCTCAAAAACACTGAAGAATTTAACGACCGTATTATTTTCATAGAATCGTTATTTCTAATATTAATTTTTATTTCATCAATTAATTCATTTTCTTATGCCGCTTATTTGGGTAGGCATAAGGATGCTTAGAATTCTCTTTAGGTTTTACTCAAGTCAAAATAAGGAAAAGGACCTTTCTACTCGCGAATCTTTTGTAAGATTCAATAAACTTGGAACATGTCTAAGTTCAATGAATCTTACAAGTGGTCAACTCCAACCCGACAAAAATTCCTAAATATAATAAGGCTCAAAATATTGTACGACTCGAAGAACGTGGACATGAACTCAATGAATCCTAAAATTTTAATGTCTCCAAATAGATTCAATGAGCTTGAAATGCGTCCGAGTTCAATGAACCTTAAAATTGGTCAACGTCAATGAGGCAAAAAGTATTAAAATATAAGCCCACTCTTGAGTCACTTAGTGTTGAAGATTTTGTACGATTCAGTGGCCTCTAACATGCCTAAATACAATGAACCTAAAAAGTGCTCAACTTGTAACTTTAAAAGAGACACGAATATAAAGTGCTCAATTATATAAATGTAACGTAGCTTAAATAGAGACACGTAGCTTTTTTTTGTTTTTTAATATTATTTAAAAAAGTTCGATCTTCTTTTTTTTTAAAAGAGGAAGTTTGGAGAGGGCTTAGTCTTCCTTTGTTAGAATTAATAATAGAACAATTGTATAGTGAATGGGCATAATGCTTTTGAGATTCTTTGTATCCCATTGAGTAGGGGTAGAACAGGCCGGAGGCACAACAACGGTGATGGCCTCAATTTGGTAGTAAAACCTATGTTTTAGAGAGAGTTACAGAGACGGTTAATGAATTTTTTATCGTCATCATGGGCAGTTCACTTACTTTTGGTCTTGTTGTTTTCCAAGACGAAAATCCTATGGTGTCTGAAGGGAGGGGACTTCTTACAATTACATATTCTTTTGACTAACAGACCAAGGGATTTGTCAATCGACCATTTTTTTAGTTGATCATCAAAGTTGAATGCACATATTTCTTTTTATATCTTCCAAAGTGCTTCCCTTCTGATGGCATTCCACAAGGTAGAAGCGCACCCTATTGCTTCTCCAAGTAATGCTAGCTTCTATTTAATTTGACTCTCTAACTCAAAATTATGGCAAGAGCTTGCCAAACCCACTGACTCCTAGGACACGAAAAGAAGAGATGGCCAAGGTCTTCTCTACCATACAGGCAACACTTACACCAATCCCAAAATTTTATTAGCTTTGAAATTGGTTCAAATTCCTCAGTGGAGAGTTTTCCACATAAGAACCAATTTTTTGTTCAAAATGAGAGGATGCCATAGGTCCCTGAACTTAATTGTCATATGATACAAGGGCAATTCAGTCACCATATCCTACTAAGTGAGATGTGCAAGTCCAAGTGCTTATTGACACTCAATGTCTGATCCAAATTTTTATCATTGATCTATCTTAACCCTTCAATTTTTGATCGATCAATCTTGAGAAGGAGGTGAGTCTTTGAGTTTTCCCAAGAATAAATTCTATGTCTTAGTAGGCACCAATCTTCGTAGTATACTCTCCTAGTCAGGTCTATGTCCTCGAATCTCATCTAGTGTCCTCTCTCTTGATTCGAGAGATGTTTCCACCTATGCAACCCTTTGTTCCATAGCTTCTTTGCCCTTTGGAAGTTCTCCAAGTCAATTTCTTTGAATCATTTTGTGTAATCCCAATTGCCCACTTCTAATCTCCATTGACCTTGATGTACTGTTTCATCTTGTACCAACTTTTCCACAATGAGAAAACTAAGTCAGAACCTTTGGCAATCATTGGAAATGGAGAAAAAATCAAAGTCAGTAGATAATATCCCTTCCACTTGGGGATTCGTGCTAGCTTAATAGAAGATTTGTTTTTGAAAATCAATTTTTCCTATGAAGCTTCTGCATTGCACTATGCTTTGATCATCCACTTGGCAACCATCTTATCTCTCATTCCCCCAACATCCAGAATGCCCAACCCACCAGAATCTTTCTGCTTAACACAAATGGCCCATTTGTTTTTGGGAACACCTCTTGTTGGGATTGCTTGTCCAAAGGAAATTTCTATGAGTTCTCTCCAAATTCGCTAAATCTTTTTCTTTCGGTCTCCAACATGGAAAAAATAGATAATCAATGAAACGAGGAGGGTGTTGATCATCATCGCATTCCCTACAAGGTTGAGAAGCATGCCTTTCTAGTGAGCAAGTTTATTATCAAGCTTGGTGAGAACGGATCTTGCAATGTATTCTTCCACCTGAATTAATTGAAAGTACATTGAACATTAAAGGGTTTTTTTCATGAACATTGAAATTTTCGCACACAAGGTCATGCCCTCTTGAATTTGAATCATTGGAAGTTAAAGATCACTACACGAAATCATAAAAAAGATACATTGTATTCTAGATATAACAACTCTACATAATAATAAATATCAATATACATTCATTCACTCAATTATTTATTAGTTTCTAGACTACATAGTACTAAGATATAATGAAATAGACGAAAAAATGTAGATTAAAACTCAAACCAACTCTTGAAAAATTCCCTCCATATTTGATTTTTCTAAGTACATAGTGGCACAAGTCTACAGATGTCCCTTGGGTATTTCTATTTTCCACAGCAATGATTTATATCGTTTCAATTAAATCATATAAACAATATTGTTACGTTTCATGGTGTAAAACATTGTAATACGTGATGGTGTTGAACAAATGTCATATGTTTTAATAGACAAAATTTGGTAAAAATAAACAAAAGATTCGAAGTTGGGCCAAATTTTTCTCTCCTTTGGTAGATACTTGGGTCCAAAAGAATTCCTAGAGCAATGTGCAATGCATCTTCAACCTCTTAGGGTGGCTTCACACTAGGGCTCCAAAACAAGCAAGAAAAAATTAACACTTCCGCCTAGAAAGATTTATACCTACACAGTTCCTCCACCCTTGTATTCACAAAGGAATTAGTGGAACATAGAGAAACAATTGAGAGGAGGGTCGGAACTGTAAAGAGCAAAACATTGTTCTGCCGTGCCATGTGAATACTCATGTAATGATCACTACCGCATGGTGTTAAGCCATTTGTGTATATGCATGCCACGGCAATGCAATGTGAAGTGCACCTTAATTCCTTCAAGAACATTCACTAAAGCTTAGTATTATAAAATTCACTAAAGCTTAGTATTATGAAATTCCATGAGATGATAAAGTTCAACTTTTTTCAATACATCATTCTTGCTCTAGTTAAATCTCCCAATGATATTCTCTATGAGATTTTGCATTTGGTGAGCATCATATAAGTGTGCTTTCAGTCTTGCATCCCCTATAGACAATCATGTAATGACATTATGCAAGAGGCTTTGGAATATGTGAGGAATTGAACTCACAACCTCCTAGTTCGGAGTATGATGGGAGAACCACTAGCCCCAAAAGCTGGATGAGGATTACTTCCTAATCCTCTCTCATAAGGTATGGTTCAACCATCCCCTGCTAGGATTCTGTGACATTACTTTCCCCTTAGATTGAGCATTTCCCTCAATGCTCATTGATGGACCCGTGTGACTCTCTTGGAACAACTTTCCATGCATGAGCACTTCCACCAACCTTGAACTCTAGCACTTGGACCAAATTTAGACCTATCCCTCCCTCTATAGGTGTCCAAATGCCTATGCACCTTCATCTAAGGCCAATTTCACACTCATCAAGGACAAGTGCTTTTTCCAAGTGCCCACCAAATGAGGTGCCTTACCTCCATCTAGCCCAAGTTCCTCAATTAGGGTCTGATACCGATGTGAGGAATTGAACTCATAACCTCCTAGATAGGAGTATGATGGGCTAACCACTAGCCCAAAAGCCATGGATGAGGATTACTTCCTAATCCTCTCTCTTAACATATGGTTAAAAATATATCTTTGTGACAAAATATATCTTTGTGGCAACAAGATAAACTTTTAAAATTTGATTGAAAGTAATTATCACTTATGGTTCCTTGGAGTGAGTGCAATCTATCAGAAGATATTATAACAATTTAATTAGGGGAAAATGCATTAAACACTAGAGCTTAAGTGAGTGATGGTTTTTGCAAAGAAAAGAAAAACAAAGGAAAATATTATTTCTTAATTTCTATTGGAATTGTTTTACCAACGCATGTAAATTGTTGAACGTGATGATTAATTTTACTAATTTGTTTAATAAGAAAATGTATGCCCCGACAGCTAACCATCTGTAAGGAAAAACAAAGCATAAAAGTAAACTTTTTATATTCATAGTATGTCAATATATATCTGTTGCAAGTTTTAACACATTTCATGAAAATTTGGCCACTTTAATACTAAAAAAAAAAAAAAAATCCGATAATATCACATCAATATGATTAGCACCTAAATCGCATCCATTTAATTGATTGTGTTTTTAATAGAATATACTACTGTATGAATATACTAATGTTTTTAATAGAATATACTAATTGATTGTGTTTTTGTAATTGTACGCATGTTTTCTGCATCTACAATGTTTGATTCGTCACTTATGCTTTTTAATCTCACGACATTATAGGAAGTTATATTTTTAATTATTTTATGAGCATATGATTCATCACCGATAAATTTTAGTATTACAATAGTGTAGGGAGTGTATAGAAACCACTCTGAGTGTTTTATTTGTACTTGTTTTTTCTTAGTTTTACAATTATAGGTAGTAATTTATGATTACTTTGATTATTAGTTCACAAGAGTATATGTTTTAGGTTCATATATGTAATTTCCATTGCATTCACATATAAAAGCAATAATAAACATGAATTTTACTTTGGTTTCTAGCCAATTTTTTTTTTTAGTTATATTGTTATTTGATTTGTGCATAATCTTTCTTAAATAAAATGCAAATAATCTTTTGTCCTGTGATTTTTCCATCGTTAACGTTTTTTAGATTTTATTTATAATTACTACATATAGTCTATCTTTTATTAGTTTATTACGAATTCAAATTTTTTAATTCCTTGATGCTTGGCTTCTCGCATGTAATTCTAGTTCGAAAACAGGTTCGGAGACATGTAATTGTACTTTTTAAAGAGGTTCGAAGACAGGTATTTGAAAGTACAACTGTATAGGTGAATGGACATAGCACCCATGGGACTCCTCGTATCCCCCAAACTTTTTACTTCACAGATGATTTGTAAAGTCATATTTATTATGAACACTACTTTGCATAATACAAAGTTATCATTTGTAGGAAATTTTATTAAAGTTAAGGGGAAATTTATAGAGATACCATATGCTCCCAAGTATGCCGTAGTAGCTAAGATTGCATCACCCAAGTTCCTTGATCAATTATGAAGAGATATAGAGATTCATATTTTAGAACAATTCAACCAAGTAATTGAGGCATTGAAGTTTTTACAAAGGGTCAATTGATCTGAAGAATAATGGGCTAAATAGTAAAGGCTATAGAGAGTTTGGATGCCAAAATAAAGGAGTGGCCTAGATTTGTGGACCATGTAAAGCTGATATAGATGCACACACACATACATACACACACACACATACATACATACATACACACACACACACACACACACACACACATATATATATATATATATATATATATATATATATATATATATATATATATATATATATATATATATATATATATATATATATATATATATATATTACATACATACATACATACACACACACACACACACACACACACATATATATATATATATATATATATATATATATATATATATATATATATATATATATACATATATATATATATATATACATATATATATATATATATACATATATATATATATATATATTTATTTATATTTATATATATATATAATTGACATTATAAGAGGAGCATATAAAACCTACATTGTTACTAAGTGGTTACATCAATTTTTTGTAGATATCTTGGTTCCATGCAAGATCTTTCTCTGAATTGGAAAACTTAGAAAAGACACTAAGATCTTTCTAATGTAATGAAAATTGCATCAAATAGATAGTGAATGAGGAGGATAGAAAGCCTCTAATACTACTCAACAACCACATCATTATTTTGTTGATATCTCGATTTAAGCAAAAGCTTGGATTCGAGCATTGATAGCTTTCCAAAACAAAAAGAATCACATCAAAAGGGGAATCAAAGAGGAAGAAAGTCAACAATGCTCTTCACTTTTTACCAAAGTAGTTTGATTTATAAAGTTCAAATTATCTCCACCATAGAAATCTTAAAATAATATCACACACACACACTACATCCAAACAATCACCTAACTTTTCTAGATAATATTAAAACATATTTTTCTCATATACTTTTCCTTTTTTAGTTCTTTTCACCTATTCCTTTCATGCACATGTGACACTAGGGTACTCTGCATACATGGCTTATGTTTTATGACCCAACACCACTTGAAGAACATGTACCATATATGTTCAAGGCTTTGAATGCCATTCTTTGAGTCCTTGAATTTGAATCTTCAAGTAATTTTGAGGTAGATTTTTCTTTCTTTTCGAATTTCAAGTTCAACTCTATGGGAGCTTAGTCGTAAGGTGAAGTCCCTAGTACTTGATAACTCTAGTGACATCTTAAGATTAAGTGTTTAGAAAATTTTCTCATTATTTCATACTATCATTCTCATTTTGTAGTTTACAACATACATCTTCAAACTTTGGCATGCTACCACCTAGTAATGGTCTCACCTCCCTATCAATAAAAGGTTGGAACCAACCTCTAATACTCATGAATCATGATAATGCTCCAACTACTTCTCTATGCTCATTGTTCATAATTTTCCCATTGGATCTTAGTTCTTGATGATTGGTTAGCTATGATGAGAAACCTACAACGTTCAAATCAACCAAAGGACTTTCTTTTTGTCAGGTTATTAGTATTCTAATTCTCATATGGGCCAAGTTTGACTTTGAAAGGCGAAAGTATAAGATCATGCTCTTGATTGTTCACTACTTAGTAAACTCCCACTAACTCTCAACTCCCACTAACTCTCCATTTTCTAAAACTTGATGCAAATGGCCATAAGCAACTTCAAAGTGCCACTTGGGACTTGGAAGTATGCAATGACCAACTTGCATGTTGTAAGTCAATTATTTGAATTTTGATACCAATGATCAATCTGTCTAGGAATCATGAATGACAAACTTTGAGCTCTTAACTTTAAATCCACAATCTTCAAGTTGAAAAGATTACAAGTTTGGAACATGTTAGATATTTTTATTGAATTATTTGGTGAAAAGTATGTTTTATTTTTTAAAATAATCTATATAATTATGTATTTCAGTCATATTGTATTTGTACTATAAATATACAAATAATATATGCTTTCAATTCCTTTTAGAAAATATATTTGAAGTTGATTAAGTTTTGAATAGACACTTATACCAATGACTCATTTTACCTTTTTTCATTTCACTCTTGTAAGTTTAACCTTCACACTATATATTTTATGGTAATTTTTATATTTGATGGAGTGGTTAAAAAGAATCTTGCATGAAATATTTCCATATAGAAAATGTCAAGTTGATAGAAACGGCAAGAAATTGTATGTTTCAATGCAGGAAACACCAAGAGTAGGTTCAATAACATAAATTTTACCATTGGTTTGCTCAATAATAATTTCCATGAAGAGATTTGATTTCTGCAAACTGTTTGCCATATTTGCCTTCATATGATATAATAACCCTTGTTTGCCATAGTTGAATTCATGTGATATAATAACCCTTATAAGATTTCTCCTAATGAAAAGGATAATAAAGAGTATTTTGTATTGTGCGATGACTATTATTCCCTAATGTCTACTCCAAAACCTCAAACTCATATATGATTGGAAAGTTTCAAGGTGAATCTATATCATACATTTCAAGATTTCTCAAGCATGTAGATTAATTTCAAAGTGTGGCATTATCTATGGTGATCAAATGATACATATGATTGCATAATAACATGCAGCTTTTGAGTATGACATAGAACTGAAATGTACCATGTTTGTATACCATGCATTTAGTCGTTTTTTTTAATAAATGGCGGTTCAATCGAAGCCTATCCTCCGAGCTTTAACTTCGAAATTACAACTGTACAGGGTGAATGTGCATAATACCCATGGGACCCCCTATCCCACAGAGCAAGGGTTAGATTGGTTCGACACATACTTACAACTGCTCGAAGGCGATGTCAGATTGATTTGATTCAATACACATGCCCAAAGGTCTGATATATAAGAGGCAAGAGATTCAACCATCTGACCCATTGCACGATTGATTTGATTCAATACACATGCCCGAAGGTCTGATATATAAGAGGCAAGGAACTCAACCATCTGACCCATTGCACGCGCACACATGCAATCAATCATTGTGCACGTCAAATTCATCTTCTTGAATTTTACAATGAAAACTAAGATTTCTATAATTAGATGAGAGTGAGTGTCTTCTGTTTTTTTTTTTTTTTTTTAATAATAAATAAAGGAAGTTCGGCCTTAGCCTAATCTCCCGGACTTTAATTATAATAAAGAGAAAAAGTTACAAGTGAATGGGACTAGTGCCCATGGGACCCCCCAAATCCCACATTGCAGGGGAAGAGTATGGCAAGCTACAGGGCATTACAAATGAGGCGGATAAAATTATCATCACCCTCATGTGGGACCCATTTGGGTTTCAGCTTGTTGTTTTCGAGGAGATAAATACAGTGATGTCTAAACGGTGGTGATCTCTTGACTCGGGAGATTCTTTTACCAAGGAGAAACAAAGATTTCTCGATCGACCATTCCTTAGGGGTTTGGCCAAAATTGACAGCACAACGCTCCCTCCAAATCTTCCACAGAGCCTCACCTTTGATAGCATTCCACAGCCTCGATGAGCAGCCGATCGCCTCACCCAACATCACTTGTTGCCAGTTGATTTCACGCGTGGGTCTCAAAACTCGGGTCACGTGATTCCAGATAACGCGGGACTTGGGGAAGTCGAAGAACAGGTGAGCTAAATCTTCGATGCACCGATGGCAATGCTTGCACCATGGCGGCACACCACAAATTTTGTTTGCCCTTGCATTGGTCCAGATACCTTTATGCAAGATCTGCCACATGAGAACGGACTTTTTGACCTCAATTAGGGGGTGCCAAATAGACATGAATTTTAGCTCCCACCGAAGTTTGGTCCAAGAAAGGCACCATCTCTTGTTAAGGGTGTGGTGAACATCCAAATCCTCTTTGAAGTTGGGGATTCTAGATAGCTTCTTACCATTGCTCCATTTGAGGCCCTCCAAGCAAGGAAGATCCTGATCGCAGAGAAGGCGGGTAGTTGAGCGGTCCCAGGCTAAACACCTGCTTTGAAGAAGAGTCCATTCTTCAAAGGTAACTCTAAGTCTCGGATCCAATTCTTCGAACCTAATCCACTGGCTGGTCTCTTGTTTCCAGAGTTGTTTCCACTGTTTGAACCCCTTGTTCCATAACCGCCTTGCAGTTTGGAGGTTCCAAGACTCCACCCCCCGAATGCCACTGATCGGGAACCAAATAGAATCATTTTGTCTTATGCCAGCCGCCCACTTCCACTCATCACTGATTCTGATGAACTGTTTGGCCTTGTTCCAATTCTTCCATAAGGAACACACGAGGCTAGAGCCTTTAGGAAAGACCGGGTGGGGGGAGAACAAAAGCGTGAGAATCCCTAAGTCCTTCCAACCAGGGTGGCCAACAAAGGTAAGGTCTTCCGTGTTTCTGAAGATCAATTTGGCCCAAGAGGACTCCCTATTGCTCCAAGCCTTGATAAGCCACTTTGCAGCCAACTTGTCAGCCAACCCAACAATATCCAAAATTCCCAAGCCCCCTGAGTCTTTAGGGCTAATGCAAGTTTCCCAATTGATTTTGGGAATCCCCCTTCTATTGGGGTCCCCAGTCCAAAGGAAGTTTCTGCAGATTCTTTCCACTTTGGCCAAGTCTTTCTCCTTAGGTCTCCAACACGAGATAAAGTAAATAATTGTAGACAACATAAATGTGTTAACAACCATAGCACGCCCTGCCAGGTTGACTTGCATACCTTTCCACTGATTCAGCTTCCTATCCAACTTGGATAGCACCCAGTTCCAGCGTTGGTCCATTGAGATATCGAAACCCATCGGAATGCCAAGGAGACGGAAGACTTGACCGCTAGGGATAACTTGACACCCCTGATCCACCAACAATTGGGGAGTATGTCCGCTGATTGCTCTAAAAGCAGTTTTAGCATGGTTGATTTTTGAGCCTGATGCCACACAAAAGGTGTGGAGGCACCACCAAAACACCTCAATGTTGTTTATATCGTTATGCACAAAGGCATTCATGTCATCAGCAAAAAGTCTCACAATCATTTGGCCGTGATTTAGAGGTAAGGAAAGACCTTTGAGATTGCCAGCGTCCATGTGATGCTTTAATAGGCAGCTGAGTCCATTCGAGGCGATAGCGAATAGTAATGGAGCCAGAGGACAGCCTTGCCTAATTGATCTTTTTAAGCGAATGGGCTCAGAGAGCTTACCGTTGATGTTTATTCTAGTTGAAGCATTTCCAAGAAGAGTGGAAACCATCTTCGTGAACTTTTGGCTGCATCCAAGGTCTTTCAATGATTGAAGAATAAAGTCCCATTCCAATCTGTCATACGCTTTGTCGAAGTCAATCTTAATGAAAACCAGATCTTGAGCAGACTCCTCAGCAAAAGCAAGGCCTTCCCAAATATCGATAATTGCTTCAAGTATAGATCTACCTTTGATAAAACCTTTCTGGTCCTCGCACAGCCATGACTTTAAATGACAAGAGATTCTGTTGGCAATAACTTTTGCAATTATCTTGTATCCAGTTTGGAGCATGGTAATCGGACGCCAGTTTTCAATTTTGTTCTTATCTCCCCGTTTGTGGATTAACTTGATGACGCCATTATTCAGGCACTCAGGGAGGGCACCGAAAGAGAGAGCCTCTTGCCACACGAGGCGCAGCGGGGTGGCCACCTGATATTTGAAGGACTTGAAAAACTCATTGGTAAGGCCATCCGGACCCGGACTTTTCCCATTAGGAAGGGCATCAATAACCGCGATAATTTCATTCTCGGAGATGTTAGCATCCAGTAGAGCAATCAAGTTCTGTGGGATTCTGGTTTGAGCAACCCTTGAGATAGTTGCCATGGATTTGCACCTGTGGGGGGAAAGAGGAGTCGAGACCCCGAGAAGATTGTTAAAGTGTTCGACGATGATAGATCTATTCTCCACTTCCGTGCAACATTCAGTTCCATTGTTATCGACCATTAGGGGGATGGATTCCCTAGCTTGTTTCCTTTTGAGGATGTTACACATCTCTTTCGTTGGTTTGTCGGCCTTCCCTGCCCACCAATCTTTGAAGAAAATTTGAAGATTTTTCCTTTGAACCTCCTCCTCTAACCTTAGTCTTCCCCTGATTTTCAAAAGACCTTGTTGGCAATGTAGCTTACCTTTGTTCACCTCTTCTTCAAGCCGTGAGAGCCTCTGGTACACCGTTTCTCTTCTTTTTTTTCGGATTTCTCTTATAGCCTTTTGAGTCCTGATTAGAATTTTTCGAGTCCTTTCTACTGCGCTTCTCCAACACTTAGCCGGTTCATTACAGTAAGCAAAGGCTTCCGTCCACACCTCAGAAATTTCTTGGTGGACAGAGGGGAGGGAAAACGATGTCTGACAAGCATGAAACCAAGGAGCTTTCTGGAGCATGGGAATCGGTTTGAAAGACAGAGTAATCGGATAGTGGTCTGAGATAGTCAGGTCCATGTGTTGAGAAATCGAAGGAATTGAGTGTGTTCTGTTAGCATATAAGGTTTCAATTACATTATTACTTGAAGTCAACAAAAGTGTTTCCGATATGTCTAAAACGGCAAGTAGATCTCGAATCCAGGTTTCCACTTTTTTTTTTTAAATAAAATTTCTTACAATACAAAACAAACAAAAAAACAAAGATTTCCTCATTTTTGGCGTTTCCTGCAACCTCAAAATCATCAATATTTTCCTTTATTTCTATTATTTATCTTCTTTCAAAATTATCGATATTTTTTTAATATAAAGTGAACATTTTCGTGACACAAAACAACATTACCTTTATTTAATTATAGAATAAATTATAAAATATACTATTTTCATCGATACCAAAATGCTATTTTTACAAAATTAAAAACATTTTGTTGAGGCTTGTTAACTGAGTCAGTTGAGTATTTTGTTTCTCAAGGTTGGGGACGGGGTTTCAACTCTTGGATGTTGCAACCGGACATCCCTCACCATTGTGTATTGAGATGATTTGACTAGCTCTTTACTGTGATTGTTGGACCTTTGGATTATCTATGTCAAATAAATTACTTCGTGTAGTCTTAGGGTCGTCCCTTCCCATTCTCTACCTTAGCGAGCCTTCTAACTCTATATTCTAGTAGTTGTGGATTCAAAGGTTCCATGGGTGCTATGTGTAACTTTTGAGCTCTAAATTTTAATAGTTGTTAGACATTCAACCCTTTCTTTGTGGGATTAAGAATCTTCTCAAATTGAGCGACGCCTCCATCGATTCTAGAAAATTTACCAGTGAATATATGCCAATTCTGATGTTCCACTCTCAGGCTCTTCACATTGAGCGGAGCCCCTCGCATGTTTTCCAACCAGTCATGGGCCATTAGAGTGCAGAGTGTTTTGAACCTCCCTTATCCACCCCAAAGCGTTTTTTTCCTGCCCAGTCAGATTTCAAATTCATTTTTAACAATATAGATGTATGCAGCATTCCGTCGCACTGTGTGAATGAGTGTCCAAAAAAAATTCAAGCTTTCCATTGTTCTGTTGGAACAACATGATTTTATGCGATTGTTCTGGAGCCCCATTGTGAAACGACCCTAAGAGCTCCCATAAAAATTCCATGGGTGCTATGGTTGCCTTCCACTATACTTTCTAGTTAATTCAAGGTATATCTCAATGCTCAAACTTTCTTATAAAAATGTGTTAAACATTCTCAGCTTAGAATATGGAATTATCTAATTCAAATAAATTACTTCGTGTAGTAGTCTTAGGGCCACCCCTTCCCATTCTCTCCAAATCCATATTCTAGTAGTTGCGAAGCATTCAACCCTTGCTTTGTGGATTGAAAGGTCCCAAGGGTGCTATGCTTAACTTTTGAGCTCTATATTTTAATAGCTGTTAAACATTGAACCCTTTCTTTGTGGAATTAAGAGTCTTTTCAAATTAAGTGATGCCTCCATCGATTCTGACAAATTTAACAATGAATACATGCTAAGTCTGTTGTTCCACTCTCGAGGTCTTCACACTGAGCGAAGCCCCTCACTTGTTTTCCAACCACATCATGGACCATTAGAGTACACAGTGTTTTGACCCTTCCCTATCCACCCCAAAGCATTTTTTTCTTGCCAAGTCAGATTTCAAATTCATTTTTAACATAGATGTAAGCATTTCAAATTCATTTTTAACATAGATGTAAGCACTTTTCTGTGAGGTTGTGTGAATGAGTGTCCAAAAAAATTACAAGCTTTTCATTGTTCTGCATAGGACGACATGATTTTATGCCATCGTTCCGGAGCCCCATTGTGAAACCACCTCTAAGAGGTCTCATTGTACTTTCTAGTTAATTCAAGGTATCTAGAAGAGTCTCATTTGTACTTTCCAGTTAACTCAAGGTATCTAAAAGAGTAGATCTCAAGGTATCTAAAAGCTTTCAAACATTCTCAGCTTGGAATCTGGATGCCTTGGACCCTCAAGGCATGCCTAAGATTTTGCTGATGAGGACTGTCGGAGATCAAACTTAAAAGTGTGGAAGAGATCCACGCAAGCCAAATTTCAAACGCTTCTTCACTTCAAAAAATCGCTCATTGCGCCCGAAGCTAGCTTGCTAGGAGATAGGAGACTGGGCATAAGCTTGCTCGAGTGCGATGACTTCTCGGCCGGTGTGCGTCTTGTACGTGCTCATTTCTCTTTCGATCTCCTTTTCGGTCACGCCGGTATCCGGCGTCGCCTGGAATGCCTTGCGGTCTACAGTAGTTGGCCATACATATCATTACAAGTACCTGTGGAAAGTTTCTGCAGGTGAGGAGGATGTCGGAATATGGAGAATATTTGCAGGCTTCCTGTGCGGAGCTATCGCAGCAGCCCTTTCCAGCGCTGGGGGAATCGGCGGAGGAGGACTATACGTACCTATTTTCAACCTCATCCTTGGGTTTAGCTCCAAGGCTTCGGCCGCCTTATCGAACTGCATGATTGTTGGCGGAACCGTTGTAAGTGTAATCTGGTATTCCTTTCAACGGGAAGAAACAGGAATTCGGCCACTCGTTGACCATAATGTTGTCCTTCTCTGCCTTCCGAATGTCCTTCTTGGTATCAGCGCGGGCGTCATGGGCAATGTTGCTTCGCCAGCCTGGCTTGTCACGGCATTGCTGATTGTCCTTCTCTTCTACATGACTTTCCGTAGTTTCCGCAATGCCATCCGGAAATGGAACGAAGAATCTTCGTGCAAAAAGCCATCGCAGCATTTGATTTCTCAATCCAATGTCAGTGATGATATTGTCACTGATAATCCTGTGGAGCATGAAGCTGGTCCTTCCAGTCCTCTCAATAGTATCAAATATTCTTTTCCGGATGTTAGCATGGCGGGCACAAACGCAGAAGATCTACAAATCCCTCTCCTGAGGCCGCAAGTACTGAACCCGCAACCTCTATTTCCATGCTTTAAGATTGGCATGGTTTGTGTGACCTGGATTGCCTTTCTGGTAGTGCAGATAGCTCGTGGGAGCTCCGACGGGCAGGCAATTTCTCTACAACACTTTCATAAGAAGTATTATTGTGCAAATAACTATGCTGGTACCCCAATGCCCACTTACTAGGTTCATCGCTGCATAGAGAGGAGACTTTGCAAGCAGGCATGTGATGCTCATTACGTTGACTTCAAACGTACATGCAGGCAATGTGGTATTTTGGTTTTATTTGCTGACCCTAAAGTAGTAATGAATCTACAAATAAAATCACCTCACCATGTTGTCCATGATCAACCGTTCAAAAATCTATCTACCCACCTACCTATCTACCTAACTACTTATCCATCAATACACACATTCAGTCTGCACATCATTCATTTGTTCATTCTATCTATCTGTCTTTCTATATACACTCATGCTCATAGATAATACATAGACATATACATACGTACACACACACACACACACACACACACACACACACACACACACACGTATGTACACACACACACATATGTACACACACACACACATATATATATATATATATATATATATATATATATATATATATATATATATATATATATATATATATATATGTATGTGTGTGTGTATGTATGTATGTGTGTGTGTATGTATGTATGTATGTATGTATGTATGTATGTATGTACGTACGTACGTATGCATGTATGATGTATGTATGTATGTACGTACGTATGTACGTACGTATGTATTAATGTATGTATGTATGACGTACGTACGTACATATGTGTGTGTGCATGTATGTATGTATCTGTCTGTGTGTGTGCGTGCACATATATGTGTGTGTATATGGATATACATATGCATGTGCACACACACACACATTCTCTCTCTCTCTCTCTCTCTCTCTCTATATATATATATATATATATATATATATATATATATATATATATATATATATATATATATATATATATATATATATATATTTTTTTTTTTTTTTTATTTTTTTTTTTTTTTTTATTTTTATATTTACATATACACATGCAGAATTGATTTCATGTGTATATCTGTCTCCCAGGTTTACTGCTGCGTACTGTCAGTGTAGCTTAGATTGTATTCTTCTTATTTTTCCAAGAGGGAGCCAGTGCATGTAAGATGACGTGCAGGTCTTTCCACTGTCAAGTGAAGTGGTATAATTCCTCTATAATTAGAGGTGCAAGTAATGTTCATATAGTGGAATTCACGAAGATCATTTGTAGATCAGCATTGTGCCTTGTTGCAGGTGCACCTTCCATATTGCACAACTCCACATAAGTAAAGTAGCAGTATTATAAACTCAGCTCGCAGAGCAGCTTCTTGTGAGTTGATGCTTGTGTGTGCGTAGTCACTGATGTGTGTAAGTATGTCTTCATTCTTAGTTCTATACCCACCATTGGGCATGGATGGTGTTAGTGGGGATGTCATAGTATGTAGACAATACTACACATAATGGAACTGATGGCTATAGCTTGTGGTTGATTATCATGAGCTTATATTTGCACTTTCATCTGAGGGTAATTTAGGGGTGCCTGGATCTATCTTTGGTATATGTAATAAACTTTTACATGGAAAGACCATCTTTTAGCCTTCGCCTTATCTTAAGTTCAAGTCTCTTGCAGATCATCAGGCCAAAAGAGAGCTCCCCTGTACTGATGAACTTCGTAAATAGTGCGATTTCTTCAATGCACAATATTTTTACAATGGATTTACTCAGAGACAGAGGAGATGAAAGGGCAATAATATTTCTCATATATTAATTCCATTGGAACTGCAAGAGCTTGTTTGCACTTTCCACACACGTTTATTTTATTAAGTTGTATGTTCCTGTTACTTTCATAAAAATGATATATATCAGCATAGCGCTGAATGTGGAAAGAGATTAGAATTATGTGGCCTTGTTTCTGACTTTTGAAAATTGGTGTCCAGCTTTGGAGTCCAGTTTGTCTATATTATCTACAGCTTTGTTCATGCATGCAGTTTTTACATTATGTTCATGCAGAATATTCTGGGCATAGAAACATGTGGAACTGCATATTGGATCGTAACTGCAATGCAATTACCATTAGCTGCTATGATAACTGCAGTGATTTTAATTCAACAGCTCAGGGGAAACACGGTATTTTTTCTTTTTCCTCTTCTTCTCTTAAAGAAAAAAATATGTTACTATATTCCTTCAGGATCATGCTGTTATTGATACAATATATTTCTATTGTGATTGTTGCTTTTTTGCATGAGATTATACAGTGGATTCTATTTTTTTTTGCCCAGTCATTCAGTCAGGCAACAAGCTTATTTCTTTATGGCATTAATTATCAATGTTATTATTATCGCATGGACCCATTCTTAAATCAGAACCTCAATGCATTTTGGTTCCTTCACAAAGTGGAATTTAATTAGACTCATTCTTTTTCTTGTTCTCGTTGCTTCTCTTCCAGGAGGAAACGGAGACTTCTATAACAGAGCAAGCTGGATCTATGGAGTCCAATTCAATGATTTTTTTGCCTGTATATGCACTTGTGGCAGGCTTTCTAGGTGGCATGCTGGGTCTTGGAGGAGGAATGGTCATCAGCCCTCTGCTTCTTGAGATGGGCTTGCATCCCCAGGTTTGTTTTGACCACCATCATCTTGATATGGATTGAGGCCTTGTAAGTTTTCATGCTTTGCAATTTGTTTCATTTCTTCTGTGTGAGTTAACATAGAATAATACGAAGGAATATGAACTCATGCAATAAGATACACGATTTGCACACATGGAATTGTCAAATACAATGGAAGATTCAGCACACATTTAAGATTCCATATTCTGCTGGGCATTTTGGGATTCTAAATAGTAAGCAGCACCCACATAATAGACAGTGACAATTTGAGCACACTTGCATGACTGCATATTTATTGGGCTATTGGGAAAAATACATACTTATATCTATTTGCAATGAAACCACATAAAAGATTGATGTAGCAGATTTTGAATTCTGTAAAGATGCTTTCCAGAGCAGTGATGGAGAATTTTGCTGATCCTTGCTTACAGGTTACAGCAGCTACATGTTCATACATGGTATTTTTCTCGGGATCATTATCAATAATTCAATTTTGGCTGTTAGGTCAGATTCGTCTGGTCTATGCACTTGTCTCTGCTTCACTGGCCCTAGTGTTTTCAGTTATTGGTCTATCTATTATTCAGACAGTTATAGCAAGATATGGACGCTTTTCTTTAATAGTATTTTCTGTCAGCACAGTCATGGGCATTAGTGCTGTTCTGATGACCTTCTTTGGTATGTGGGAGGTGATTATTCAAATAGAGCAACATGCTTATATGGGTTTCAACTCACCTTGCTGAGTACTGAATCAAGAGCCTGTTTCGGATGTATCTGGAGTGATTCCTGAGGTGTGAAGCATGATTTGTAGGTATTAACAAAGGAGTTGAATAGCTGGGGCCTGGGCCTTTTTATTTCAGTAACAATAACTGCAGAAGTAAGATCTTGTGCTAGGACTGTCTCTATGAGGCAGATTTGTGCATCAACTTGCATTGGTCCGATGCAGTATTGAGCCCCTTCAAATAATTTACATATGCAGCATCATTGATTCTTTATTACTCTCTTCAATCCAACCTCATGCTGGACAATTTTGAAAATGGATTGGTTCAATCTTGTTGTTGGACCTAGCAACATGGCATGAGAGTTCAGCAAATGTGTAGATGGATAATTGAGCTACAGAGTTTTTTGAACACATCATTGTACCTAAGATCATTCTGCAGGTGTAGTGTAATTTGTCAGAGATATTGAATGTGGCACCATGATACCTGCTGTGATACAATTGGTGGTATCGGTAACCTCTGACCATGTAATCTATACTTCGAGATAAGAACCTATCTTTGTCATTCATGTGTCTATTCTCGTTTTCTCAGGGTCCTGTCTTGTTTGTTTCCACCACCTGCTTCCACGATTCCTATATGGTTCACTATCATCTCTATCATAGATTATGTTGAGGATATATTGTGAACCATAGTTTCTCGGATGATCATGATGAGTGGTCAGACGTTCTCTACCTACATGTTCTGCATGGTATTGTGCCAAGAAATGCTGAGCATGTGAACACCCAAGTGATCCATGTTCTTTCTGATACAATATCAAAGCATGTTTTGTCTTAAACTATGCCTTATCTGAAACGTGTACTTGCAGGCTTGACGAATCGAAGTTCTCTTGCAAGCTAATTGGAAAGATTATCGAAGTCGTTGAGAAGCTCCTCAGTCAAGTTCGTGGTGGCTCCCTTGTCGCTAATTTTATGATTCCGTAGAGTGGAATCCCTCATGATAAAATAGGTTCTTCATGATGTCAAAACATGTTCACATGCACTCTAACACCTCCATCAAAGCTGTTTGATTTCAAACCTATTTATGAGCATAGCCACCAGTTTGAAAACTTGTGTTAGAAGTTTACACACAATTATGCACATAAATGTGGGGTTTACATCTGAGACTAATATTATAAAGTATTTCAGAATTACATGATCAAACGAGCTTCGAAATAAAGGCTAAATACATTGAACGACATGAAGAAAGAGCGAATTAAATTTGGACTGAGAATAAGAGTTTCTGAACAAGATATGGGACTCAAAATTTAAGATGGGTTTTCAAAATAAATTCCAAAATGTGAATTGATGTTTATACAAAAGTTCTATACAAATTCTGAAGCTTGCTTCACTCTCCTATCTTGTGAAAATGAAGTTATATATAATGGAGAATCAATGCCATGTATTTGTATGCATGGCAATGTGTACATAAGCACTCAAAAGCATAAAACAATGATATTTTCAGTGTTGAAAAGTTGAAAATCCGAATTCTAGCATTTTTTATTAAATGGTTTCTTTGTCTAGATTTTGTGTATTACAAGAAATAATATTGTTTGTTTATCCGAAAACACTTATCCACTAGTGGTAATTGCTTTTTCCTTGGATACTCCTGCATAGCTTGGTTGAGTAAGAAGATGGAGGTTGATGCTGCTATTTTCTTATGAAATCCAGTGTTTCATGCAGGAACAAACATATGAGGTGCATTATAACTATGTGAGAGAGTGCATTCATGTAGGAGATATTGATTTGGTATATGTGCCTACACAAGATAATGTGAAAGAAATATTCACCAATGCTCTTCCACGGGACAAGTTTAAAGCTTTTCACAAAGATTTAGGCTTATTTCCTAATGGGGACTGATCTATCACTCCTTGTATGTTTTCATATCATTCGCTCCAGGGGGGTTTGTTACACTTACTTGTTCCTCGAGTAGATTCAATGTGAAACTTTTCCCTATACATGGACACTTTTTACTGGTGTGAGCTAGGGTTTTTTTCCCCATGTTACCACATAATTGATACACTCATATGTGGTGGTACTTTGTATTAGAGATATCATTCAACTCTTACTTTAGTTCAATTCATAATCAATAGAGAGATCTATTCTAGCCATCCATCCTCTTCATGTTGAGAGGGGCACTAAAGAAATGGCCTCTAACACTCCTTTATTACTCAACATCATAAGCAAAGATGGATATGACAAAAAGGGAGGTTTCTTAGCTCCTTAAACATTCACTTCACGCATACACACAGAACACAAAGGGAATTCTTAGGGTACAAGTGATCCGCACTACCCTCTTAGCACCAACACAAAATGATAATGTTCTTAGGACATGGGAAATCCACACTATCCTCTTAGCATTCACACAGGTGACACATACACATGTACATTCACTGTTACACCAAATGCTCTTAGGACATGGGTGTTCTACACTGTCCTCTTAGCATTTAACAACAAACATTCAAATACATAAACACAAGAAGCAAAATAACCTAGTTCCCAATGGATATAACCTGAAGGGAAATGATGAGGATTCAAAAATGAGGGGAATGTAGAGAATGGATTATAATAAATAGAAGGGGTGAGAGAGAGGAAGAGAGGAAGGAAGAGATAGGTGGATTCAAAGGGAAATAAAGCTTATATTAAAAGATATGGATACAAAGGATATGGGATACATAAAGGAAGAGAGTGCAACACCTCTCTTGTATCCAAGGTCTCCACTTCCAAAGGGTAGCACTACGACCACCGTAGTGCTGATAGCATGTACATACACACCAATCGCTTGCTATGAGGGAACCCAAGGGGTCCTTTTATAGGACGTTTGCAAACATATTTGGAGATTATATTCTTTGGGAGAATCTTCTAGATGTGATACTTGTGTGGTAGAAAATACAACTTTGATAAAATCCTAAAAGATTTTTGGCCATTCTAAGGTGTGCACATCATCCCATATGGCCATATCTTTGATATTTTCATAAAAATTCAAACAAATACCATAAATAGAACCTCCATTGGTAATGGTATTGATATGTGAATTTGGG
The DNA here is from genome assembly GCA_020310875.1 of Ceratopteris richardii. Lineage (NCBI taxonomy): Eukaryota > Viridiplantae > Streptophyta > Polypodiopsida > Polypodiales > Pteridaceae > Ceratopteris > Ceratopteris richardii. Next base: position 230,412 of record MU260195.1, on the reverse strand, counting down.
CATTTGGAATATTATATTCTTGATTTTGGGCTCAAAAGTCAATCACATGTGTCCCATTTGTTAAGAATCTTTTGTGTAGGGCTTAAAAGTCTATGGTGGGGCTTGAGTATTTGAAAAGGTGTTTGGAATCTTTCAAAAGAGAGAGAGGATTAATCATAAATATTTGAATTTACAAAAGCTACTTGTCCCATTGCATATTTATCTTTAGGATTTGATTCTATCATTCACTATAGGTAAGGCTAACTACTTTTCTAGGGTGGAGCCCATATTATTCTTGGCTTTTTATTCCTTTCAATTACACATATTTATGGTTTTCATGAAGATTTCAATAATAGAAATATTATAGGTTACATATCTATACATAAGGTATTATTAAGGAGGGATTTAAAAAAAAATTCCCTCATACTTAGCCCTCCCCTTGGCTAGAGGCATCGATTTCTCTAGCCTTCAAAGAGTTTGTTGATGTTCCAAGACGGGCCATATTCTTGTAGCACTATTAATATGTTCTTATCACTTGATTGGTCATGTTATTTGTTTCTTTCTTCTATCCTCTACTATTTATTAACCTCCATCCATTGACCTTCGTCTTATGTAGCTTCCCTGATATATCCATGAGTTAATATCTTTGATTCTTGAACTTTGTCTTGATGAAAATGGTCCTTCCCATCATGGTTAGAACTTTGTATCATGTCTGTTATCAAAATGATTATCATACCTTAGAACGAGAGTTCCTTCTATTAAACCTTTATCCTTTAGTTTGTTAAATTCCTCCCTTCTTTTCTGTGCTTCATATATGTAATGCTCTACTACAAGCTCCCTTTTCAGAGTCAAGTGTTGTAGGTCTGTAAGCCTTTTTTGGATCACCTCTTCTTCACTTTCTACACTTTCTTTTATCAGTACATAGAGACTTGGGATTCCCACTTCTATTGATAACAAGGCTTCTTGTCCATACCCTAAATGAAAAGGAGTGAATCCTAAGGATGCCATCTAGGATGTGCAATATGCCCATAATGCTGTAGTGAGGTGTTTGTCCCATTCCTTAGGGTGCTTCTTTACGTGCTTACTAATGATTTTACAAATAATTCCATTGGTCTTTTCAAAAAGACCATTACATTGAGGATAATAGGGTTTGGAGTATCTATGCCTTATGTTTAATCTACTTAATAGATAATTCAGAACATCTAATCTAAAACCAAGACCATGATAAAAAACTATCTCTAAAGGTATTCCAAATCTACAACACTCGAATGGACCATAAGATATATGATTGGTGACCTTGGTTCATACATAAGTCTCATATTTCCTATAATCTGACATTTATTGCATGTTTTATACCAATAATGAACATCTTTATGAAGCATAGGCCATGTATACCCGCTTGAAGTAGTTTTCTTATTGTCATTCACGTGAGAAGTGTCCTCCACATGCATGATCATGATATGATTCTAGAATGCTCTTTATTTCATCCGATGAGGGGACCCTTCTAAGGATAAGGTCCTTATCTTTTTCATAGAGATGATCTCCTATGAGTTGGTACTGTAGAATCTTCTTCGCTATTCTATGCCTTTGTACCTTTTTTAGGTGCTTGGGTGGTTCTCCAATCTCAAGAATCTCAATGATACCTTTTAATCCTTCTTGGCCTACAAAAATTTTGTCCTTAACTTCATGGATGCTATGAAACCATCAAATGGCTCATTTTTTAATGCATTTTCTTCCTTAATTTGGATCCTTGGTACATGAAATATTTGAGTATTATCAAATTGTTCTCATGCAATGCCTCACATAGTGCTGCATATTCAACTTCATTATTTGAATGAGCATCATGAAGAGTTACACCTTTCTTGAAGATGAGCTATTTTTTTGGTCATTTGAAACCCTCCTATTGCTTTGCCATCCTGCTTCTTATACACACCATCAAAAAATATAGTATATGCATCTTCAATATCTTCTTCATGCAAGGTTGCTCCTCTGTCCCTCTCATTGGATATTTTCCTTCCCACTTCTTGTAGGTGAGTATGTTTGCAAGAATGGCTCTTGTGCTTTCCTGTACTACAAAACTATAGTTGCATTCTTGAAGTTCAAGAACCCATTTAGCTATTCTAGATGAGATACTCATATGTTATACCACATATGGAAATGTATGATCTATTGTAAGAACAATGAAAGGCCTAGCATAAACGTAAGACCAAAATTTCCTTACTCCAAACATAAGTGCATACATGAGTTTCTCTGCATCTATGTATCTCTTCTCATTTTCTTTCATTACCTTGCTAGCAAAGTAAACAGGACACATGTGAGATATTTTTGTATCCTTATGGATTAAGAATACTCCTATTGCTTCCTCACATGTGCTTGGACACACATAGAAAGTCTCTCCCATATTTGAGGGCATCAATGTGAGTAGAGTGATCAGTACTCTTTTGATTTCTTCAAAACATTCACTATGGATGTCGTCCCATGTAAAGACACTATTTTGTGCAAGATTTTTAATGGAGATATGATTTCAGATAGAAGGTGGATGAACCATAACATCCAGCATACCTTTTGTACAAAAGTGAGGGTCTAGTTTGTTGTTGTTGGAGGAGGTAGAGCCAATAAGGCTTCCACTTTGGATGGATAAACTCGAATCCCCTTTTCTCATATGAGATGTCCAAGGAGAACTACTTCTTTCTTAGCGATATGACACTTATCAAGATTCAATTGACCTCCAATCTCATACAATCTCTTTAAGCCTTCTTCAACTTTTTGACAATGCATAGATCTAGTACTATATATGCAAAAGTCATCCATCTACACCCTCATTGATGATCCAAAGAATGGTTGAAACATAGTTCATAAATCTTTGAAATGTTGCAGGTGCATTGGTTAGGCCAAAAGGCATTACCCGATAAGCAAAGCACCCCTGTGGTGTAATGAATGTGGTCTTCCTTTGGTCCTCCTCAACTATGCGAATTTGAAAGTACTTTAAGTATCCATCATATATAATGTACCTTTTATGACATGCCAGCTCATTTAGAACTTCACCTTGGAAGGCTAGTGGAAAATGATCTCTTTCGGTTGCTACATTCAAACATATATAGTCTATACACACCCTCCATTTACCATTCTTCTTTGGGGAAACTACTACTGGAGACAACCATTCTGCATTTGATATAAGGTAAATGAAACCAACCTTTATGAGTTTATTTACCTCATTTAATAGAGCCTCTTGTTGAAGTGTTCTGATCCTTCCAAGATTTTGTGTCATTGGCTTTGATTCTAGCTTGATTTCGATATGATATAGAATGGAAGTTACACCTTGTATCTCATTATAGTCTTTAACAAACAAATTGGGATAGCTTTTGAGCATGTTGATGTACCTAGTCCTTTCCTATGAGGTGAGATCTTCTGCTAGCATCTTTTGGAGATATGCTTGGGGTGTGGAATCCTCACTTTGTGGTTTTTCTAGATAAGTGTTGATGTACCTAGTCCTTTCCTATGAGGTCAGATCTTCTACTAGCATCTTTTGGAGATATGCTTGGGGTGTGGAATCCTCACTTCCTTACTCCAAACATAAGTGCATACATGAGTTTCTCTACATCTATGTATCTCTTCTCATTTTCTTTCATTACCTTGCTAGCAAAGTAAACACGACACATGTGAGATATTTTTGTATCCTTATGGATTAAGACTACTCCTGCTTCCTCACATGTGCTTGGACATACATAGAAAGTCTCTCCCATATTTGAGGGCATCAATGTGAGTAGAGTGATCAGTACTCTTTTGATTTCTTCAAAACATTCACTATGGATGTCGTCCCATGCAAAGACACTATTTTGTGTAAGATTTTTAATGGAGATATGATTTCAGATAGAAGGTGGATGAACCATGACATGTAGCATACCTTTTGTACAAAAGTGAGGGTCTAGTTTGTTGTTGTTGGAGGAGGTAGAGCCAATAAGGCTTCCACTTTGGATGGATAAACTCGAATCCCCTTTTCTCATATGAGATGTCCAAGGAGAACTACTTCTTTCTTAGCAATATGACAATTATCAAGATTCAATTGACCTCCAAGCTCATACAATCTCTTTAAGCCTTCTTCAACTTTTTGACAATGCATAGATCTAGTACTATATATGCAAAAGTCATCCATCTACACCCTCATTGATGATCCAAAGAATGGTTGAAACATAGTTCATAAATCTTTGAAATGTTGCAGGTGCATTGGTTAGGCCAAAAGGCACTACCTGATAAGCAAAGCACCCCTGTGGTGTAATGAATGTGGTCTTCCTTTGGTCCTCCTCAACTATGCGAATTTGAAAGTACTTTAAGTATCCATCATATATAATGTACCTTTTATGACCTGCCAGTTCATTTAGAACTTCATCTTGGAAGGCTAGTGGAAAATGATCTCTTTCGGTTGCTACATTCAAACATATATAGTCTACACACACCCTCCATTTACCATTCTTCTTTGGGGTAACTACTATTGGAGACAACCATTCTGCATTTGATATAGGGTAAATGAAACCAACCTTTATGAGTCTATTTACCTCATTTAATAGAGCCTCTTGTTGAAGTGTTCTGATCCTTCTAAGATTTTGTGTCATTGGCTTTGATTCTAGCTTGATTTTGATATGATATAGAATGGAAGTTACACGTTGTATCTCATTATAGTCTTTAATGAAAAATTTGGGATAGCTTTTGAGCATGTTGATGTACCTAGTCCTTTCCTATGAGGTGAGATCTTTTGCTAGCATCTTTTGGAGATATGCTTGGGGTGTGAAATCCTCACTTTGTGGTTTTTCTAGATCATCCTCTTTGCCTCCATCTTCCTTTCCTTGAAAGATTACTCCCATGACTTTGAGTATTGATGAATCATTTCATTGCTAGAATCACTATCATAACATAAACAATCTTCAGCTACAATTGCTTCATACTTGTGATCTTCTTCCTTTTGGTCCTTCAAATCATAGGTAATTGAATTTGTTTTGTCATTTGGCTTGAGAACAAGAAGTCGAAAACCCCATTTTATATCTACTTTCACTACAATTAACCATGAACATCCTAATATGATGGGGTGGCCCTCCCCCTTGGTTGTAATCACATACATATCCAAGGAAACCTCTATATCACACATTGTAACTCCTAACCTCTCAATGATATCAACACCTTTAAAGACAATATTATTTTCCATTTTGGCTTGGTATGTAGATGGTCCAATGACATCCAAGCCTAGTCTATGCAGTTTTTTCTTTGTTATTACACACATTTATGCTGCACCATCCACATATACATTTGAAATTCTTTTCCTTTTTACATATGCATCTGTTGGGGATGTAAGGGTCATGTGACCTTACCCCCATATTCATATATATACATCATATATAGAGCATTACCTCAAGAGAGAACATTATGTGGGTTTCGAGGCTC
>MU260195.1:215000-217500 GCA_020310875.1 Ceratopteris richardii | reverse complement strand
CAAGGGAAGTACTTTGACCACTCCACCATCCCTTGGATTTGTACTCAAATTCTTTTTCTTTGGTACTTGTGCAAGGCGCTCGCGGCAATTTCAAGGATGGACCCAACAAAGAATTAAGTGTAACTTTCAATCCGTAGGTCGGATTGAGGCGTATAATATACCGTTGGAAAGCTCTCGGAACGAACTTTCCAATGAGCTAGCTTGGAAGTGTGAATTCCTTCAAAATCCTTGGATGGCACTTGATTGAGTGTTTAAGATACCAAGCAAGGTTGAGAGCAAGGATCCAAGAGCACCATGGCGGATTACAGTAATTCACCTTTACCTGGAGTTTCATTCAAACAAGAGTTAGAGATTATGAACCAAGAACTTCAAGCACTTCAACAAGCCATACACGGACGTTATGCTATGCTTCAATTCGACGGACAAAAAGATGGCCGCTTTGTCTTATCATGGCTATCCCTATTCAATGATTTCTTTTCCGATGGGTTATATTCAGAAAATCGGAAAAATTGAGTTTGCCACCAATTATTTGGTAGGACGAGTGCAGTTATGGTGGAATGATCTTTCTCGTCGTGCAGATTGTCCACGCACCTGGAAGGCTTTTCAAGAAGAGTTTAAAGATTCATTCTTACCTTTACAGTTTACCTTACCTGTTTGATAATTGTGATGTATTTACATATTGAATTTAGTCTATAGGAGCATATTACCTTTAATTTTTGAGATTTTGTGTTACTGCTATGGAAAGATATCTCCGATCTCTTTATAGAGTGGCTATAACATATCTTTTGAGCTTCTCTTCCAAGATCAAAAGAATTTGGACTTTACCCATTCATCATCAAACAAACTTTTTTTTAATCATCTTTTTGTAGCCTCGATTCCTGAAGGCATATTGTCATGCTATTATGATAAAGGGGTGGATCATCTTCAACACTTGCACACATCGGCAGATTACTTTGTAACCATCCAGATACGTTTCTTGTCAATTTATATGCATAGTTGTCTTCTTTTTTGCATCCACTTACATTTTGGACATGCATGTTTTGCATCGTACATGGAATATACGCATCGTTTAAACATGGTTTGTCTTGTATGGTACATGAATTCTTATTGCAGGGACAGGTATGTATTTTATTGCAGGTTAGCGAGGAGGAAAAAAAAATACATATGTCAGGGTGTGTAATCCCCTTTTGGTCTCTTTATGTATCATGGAAATTGTTTGTCGGAAAATTTCCGGTTTTCAAAATCACGCCGTTATGCTGCCGAAATTTTTACAAAATTCATATGCACATGCATTCAAGTATAAATTCCTGATTAGAAAATTCATTATTATTTTATCATATCCAGATATTCATTTTTGTCATCACTTTTGGATTACATTTTTTTACTTAATTTCTACATATCATACACAAACACATTAATGTAACAGCTCCATGAACATTTCCATGCATGTATTTTTACATGGCACATGCCTATTTTCTTTATTCAGTGACGAAACATGTGACTGGCCATCCATGTTTATTCTCTTATCACTTGAGGTCAGTTGCTTGTTCAACTGAGGGGCATGTAATACCTTATGGAAAATGTTGAACAATGCATTGTTGGATTGCAATATGGAATATGTTGGCCAATGCATTGTTGGATTGAAATATGGAATAGCCAATGCATTGTTGAATTGTAACATGGAATATGTTAGCCAATGCATTGTTGGATTGAAATATCGAATGCCAATGGATTGTTGGATTGTAACATGAAATATGTTGGCCAATGCATTGTTGGATTGTAACAGTAATATGGAATATGTTGAACACTGCATTATAATTGTTAGAGTGTTGAATTATTTTATCAACTGAGGTTAGTTGCTTGTCAACTGAGAGGCATGTTGTATATTATTGAACAAGGCATTGTTAAAATGTTAAATTATTAATGTATTAATATGTTTTTGATGTTTTTGATATAGCAGCTGAAGGTTCGTGAGGAGCGTGCAAGGCGTGAAAGGGCGGACATAAATAATCCGAAATAATTATTATTTAGCTTGTAAATAAACCTACGTAGAAGGTTCTATTGTTAGAAAAGTAATGGTTAGAATAAGGGTCGTTGTAGACCACAGTTTCTGTTATTGAAAGCAATGGCTTTCTGTAAAAGTTATCAACTTTTAGTTTCACGCCTGCTTTTCGAAGCCGCCCTCATGTAACCACTATTTTCGACGTAATCAAAAGTCCTATAAATACATGCACTCTGTGGACTATCGAAACAGAGTGCATGGGGGGAGATTGCACCCAATACTGCGTTGTGTCTCGTCTCTTGTTGCGTCTATTCTCTGTGTGTTTTCCGGTTCCATAATCTCTATATGCGCGTGAGTAAGATCCTGACAACAGAGAGAGAGATAGAGACAGAAAGACAGACATAGAGACAGACAGACAGACAGACAGATAGACAGACAAGCAGACAGACACACAGACAGATAGATAGGAAGACAGATAGATAGACAGACACACACACA
>MU260195.1:187500-192500 GCA_020310875.1 Ceratopteris richardii | reverse complement strand
CTATAGATCACGTGATTTGGTTCAGTAGATCCTGAGATATGCTCCTTTGAAGTTGACAGACTTGGAGAAGATGACACAGAGAAAATCAGAGATAGTGAATGTATACTTCTATTGATTAATGTGTTTGTACAATCTCATTAGCTTGACAAGCATAGCTAAATGAGGTATTTTGGTGTTGGCTATGAGGTAGCCCTTACACACAATGAGTTACAATGATAACAATGCCTCGGGAAGTGAGCTAGAGTGAGTGAACCCGCGACTTTTCTTCTTCAACTTTTATAGGAGTTTGTTCTTCATTTGAATTTGAAATTCAAACTAAGGCTCCCTAGAATCTCTCCTCTAAAAGTAGGGAGATATTCTCTCCATCACAACATTCAAATTTCCACGACTAATGAGGTAGGTGGATGACTTCAAGTGATTACAAATAAATTACAAGTCACTTAGACTTTTACAAGGGGTAAAAAAATGATATCACATAGGACTAGGTTCCTATGGCTCTTGCTTCTCATAGAGATATCATTCATGGGTTCCAAGCCAAATCTTCCAAGTGTTCAAGCCAATGTGTGTAGGCTTGTCTTGCACCAACAGCTTCCCCTCAAGCCAAACACTTTGGCTTAAGTCTTCTCTTTCATTCTTCAATCACTTCATGCAATCCAATCATAGATTTGAATCTGGAGAACTTGTTTCCATCCAATGCCTTTGTAAGTAAATCTGCACATTGCATATTAGTAGACACATATATCAATTGAATCTCTTTGCTAAGTAACTTCTCTCTCACATAGTGGTAATGAACCTCTATGTGTTTGGTTCTGGCATGATAAATTGGGTTTGCTGCAAGGTGAAGAGAGCTAGTATTGTCTCCAAAGATAATAGGTGGCCTTGAGAGTAGACCTAACTCTGTATATAGAAGCTTCAACCAGATAGCTTCTTGAGTGGCATTGGCAAGCCCTCTATACTCTGCTTCAGTGGATGACAATGCCACTGTAGGTTGCTTCTTAGCTGACCAAGAGATAGGCTTATCTCCTGCAAAACAAATATACCCTGAGGTGCTTCTCCTATCATCCTTGCATCCTGCCCAATCTGCATCTGAGTAAACTTTTATGTCAATATCTGATGTATAAGGAAAATACAAACCATGACTTTGTGTTCCCTTCAAATACTTCATGATCTTCTTTGCTGCCTCTAGGTGAGGTACCCTTGGTTTGTGCATGAATTGACTAAGCACACTTACTCCATATGCTATGTCAATTCTTGTCAAGGTAGCATAGTTCAAACTACCTACCATACTTTGGTATCCTGTAATGTCTTTGATTTCTTCTCCTTCATGAGCACTTAGCTTTTGGTTAACCTCCATTGGAGTAGTAGATACCTTAGCATCCTGCAAACCAAACTTTTTGATCATATCCTGTACATACTTCTTTTGAGTGATGTAGATACCTGAATTTGTGTAGATCAATTCAAGACCTAGGAAATATTTTAGTAATCCAAGATCACTAATCTTGAATTCTTTCATCATCTGTCCTTTGATGTGTCTTATCCCATTGACATCATTACCTGTAATGATGATGTCATCAACATAGACACATAAGTAGATTACCTCTGTACTACTTCTCTTTATGAATAGAGAAGTGTCTGCTTTGCTCATCACAAATCCTTGGTCTAGGAGGTAGGTGGTCAATCTGTAATTCCATGCTCTAGGTGCCTGCTTCAAACCATACAGAGCCTTCTTCAATTTACAAACATACTGTACCTTTTTTGGATCTTCATAGCCAGGTGGTTGTGACATGTAGACTTCTTCAGATATCCATCCATTCAAGAATGCATTCTTCACATCCAATTGGTACATGTTCCAATTCTTGGATGCAGCTACACTCACCAAAACTCTGATAGTTGGCATCTTAGCCACAGGAGAAAATGTCTCCTCATAATCAATGCCTTGGGTTTGTGCAAAACCCTTGGCTACCAACCTAGCTTTATACCTGTTTATTGTACCATCTGAATTCTTCTTTAATTTGTAGATCCATCTGGATCCTATTACCTTCATAGAATCCTTCTTGGGTACCAAGTCCCAAGTATTTGAGGGCTTCTATCTCTTCATCCATGGCTTCTCTCCATTCTGGTTTTGTAATTGCTTCTTCATAGGTACCTGGTTCTTCATTCAACAAGTCTTTTGCAAGATATACAGAATGTTTAGTTACAAGTGATGTGTCATACCCAAATCTGATAGGCTTCTTCTTTTCTCTTTGAGATCTTCTCATTGCTTGAGTAGAAGTTTCTGCCTTATCCTCTAATTGCTTCATCTTCATCTTTCCTTTGGACTTCCAAGCCTTGAACTCTTCAAGGTTTATTGTATCATCATCTGAGCTTGAATCTTCTTGCAGAGTTGGCTCTTCCTTGGTAAGCTTTGGAAAATCTTCTTCCATGTCATAGGGTAGACTTACTTTCCTGCATTCATTCTCATACCATGAGTCATTCTCATCAAAAATGACATCTCTGCTTACCTTGAACCCTTTGTTTGTTGGGTTGTAGAATCTGTATCCCTTTTGGTTCAAATCATAACCAATGAAGATACATTTTTCAGCCTTAGGGTCTAGCTTTCCTCTTACCTGTGAGGGAATATGCACATATGCTACACAACCAAAGATTTTGCAATGATCCAGAGAGGGTCTCTTACCATGCCATGCTTCATATGGTGTCATGCCATCAAGTGATTTGGATGGCAACCTATTGATGAGATAAGTGGCAGTGGATACACTCTCTGCCCATAGGTAATTTGGCAACTTTTTCTCATTAAGCATAGACCTAGCTGTTTCTACTATAAGTCTATTCCTTCTTTCTGCTACCCCATTTTGTTCAGGTGAGTACCTTGTAGTGATCTCCCTTTTGATGCCTCTTTCCTGCAAGAAATTTTCAAACTCATTGGAGAAGTACTCTCCTCCACTATCTGACCTTAGCCTCTTCAAGCTTCTACCTGTTTGATTTTCAACAAGTGCAAGATACCTCTTGAAACAATTAAACACTTCATCTTTGTGCTTCATAAAGTATAAAATGGTCCACCTGCTATAGTCATCAATGAAGGACACATAATACCTTGAACCAGAAATGGAAGGGTCCTTGCTAGGTCCCCAAACATCTGTGTGTACCAAGTCTAGGTAGTCTTCATGCATGAAACCTTTCCTTGAGTAGGGTAATCTGTGAGACTTACCAAATTGACATGATCCACATTTGTAAATCATGTGTTGCTTGGATACATTAGGTATCCCAAGCACACATTGATCCCTGCACATTTGCTTTAGAGTTCTTTCTCCTATGTGTCCTAATCTCTTGTGCCATATCTCTAACTCTGAAAGTGTCTGATCCTTGTAATTATACAAAGCAATGTTTTTTGTATCTTCTAGCTCAAATGTAAATAATCTACCTGATTTCTCCCCTTTGGCTATCCTTCTGAATCCATGTTTTGGGTCCTCCACATATGCTCCATGTTGTGTGAATCTGACCTGCAAACCTTTCTCCACAATCTGACCAACACTCATTAAATTCTTAGTTATTGTTGGTACATAGAGTACCCTGCTTAATAGGTTCTGATTACCATCACATGTCTTCACATTTCCAATTTTGACAACAGAGTGTTTAGTGTCATCACCTGTTTGTACCTGATGTTTGCCCTTGGGCTCTTCTAAATCAGAAAGTAGTGCCACATTGCCAGCTACATGGTTAGAACATCCTGAGTCAATGTAAAATAAATGATCATCATTTGTACCTATCTTGGAGGTCATATTCATGATCAATAAGGAGTCATCTTGCTCCTCTGTGTAGTTGTTGTAGTCTCTTCTATTTCTGAATCCACCTTGGTAGTTTCCATTGTGGTTGTTGTTGTAGTTGTTGTTGTATTGGTTGTTGTATCCATTGTAGCTTTGATGTTGGTTGAATCTACCTCTCCCTTGAGAGTATCCACCTCTTGAGTAGCCTCTTCCTCTCTGATTTTTGTAGTTCTTGTAGCATTCATCTGTGGTATGATTGGACAATCCACAGATGTTGCAAGGTGATGAGTTGTAGGGTCTCCCCCTACCTGACTTACCTCCTCTGCCTCTTCCTCTAGATGACCTACCTCTCCCTGCATAATTAGCTTGAGAGGTAGAGCCTTCTTCATCCTGTTTCTTCTTGCCTTTATCTTTAACCTTTTTTTCAGTATAGAGAGCAGAGGGATTATTACCTTTTGATTGATCTCCAGCCTTGGTGAACTTTGCTTCATGTGTAAATAGTTGGCCCATAAGTGTTGCGAGATCAGGGGTATGCATGTCCATATACAGGTCCATTGCAGTGGTGAAGCTTTCCCACTTATCATCTGCCTTGAGTCCATTTGTCACTTGCCTGACTATTTGCTCCTCTTCAATTTCCTCTCCAATGCTTGCTAGTTGGTCTGCCACATCTTTGATCTTTGTCACATACTTTGAGATTGATTGCTTGGGCTGCTTCCTAAGGGTTGTGAACTCTATCCATAATTGATTCTTCCTAGCCCTTGTGTTGGAAGAAAAGTAGTTTGACAAGGTTTCCCAAGTCTCTTGGGAAGTCTTACAGTTCCTTACATGAGGTAAAAGAAAGTCAGATATAGAGTTTAAGAGATAAGACCTTGCCAAAGCATCCTTTGCACACCATTGGTTGAGCCTTTCATGTTCATCCTTTGTAGGTAGTCCTCTAGTCTTGAATGAGGGCAACTCCTCATCTCCTGATATGTATCCAAATAAACTTCTCCCTTGTAGATAGGTCTTCATTCTTAATGACCAAGCTTGATAATTGTTTCTGTCCAATTTGTCAATGAAGGAAGGGAAACCATCACCCATGATTACCTTCTTTGCTCTGATACCACTGTTGAGAGTGATGGATGGATGCACTCAGAAGATCAGTTGGTGTTGCAAAACCTGCTTCAAACCTGCCCTCTTTTTTCTTCAGATATGCTTAGTACACTTGCTTAGCTTCCAAATGACACAAAGAAACCATAT
>MU260195.1:180000-185000 GCA_020310875.1 Ceratopteris richardii | reverse complement strand
TTTATCATGTCAATGGGAATGTACATCAATGTGAATTAATACATATCATTACATTCATTATCTCTGTTTTCTCTGAGTCATCATCTCCAAGTCTGTCAACTTCAAAGGAGCATATCTCAGGATCTACTTAACCAAATCAAGTGATTCAAGGCTTGTTGGAATCAACACAAAGTCATCTACACGCCTACAAAATTTGAAGATCAAAGGATTAGCCGTCTCGGAGAAATCGCGCTCGAAGTGACCTCTAGTATTTTTCTGCAGAGCTCCTAAAAAGTCGGGGGTACATATAATTTTGCTAAACATCTTTCTCTGATTATAGTCTATCATTTTATCTCATTCCACTTGCAAATGGTAGCTTACTAAGCTAATAGAATATCTCTAGAAGGAATTTTGCCAATTGTAAGTGTGCTGGTCATACTGAGTGAAAGACTGAGCAGGTATCAAGATCAAAATAGAAAGTTTTCAAAGTCTAGTGAAGTGCAAACTCATCTGTTTTGATCTAATCATTAGTCAAATCATTTCCAAAGTACATATAGCATATTTTGGTATTATTTGGAAGCTCAAGGAGTCTACTAAGCATATCTGAAGCAAAGGAGGGCTGGAGCAAAGCAGGTCTAGCAGCTTCAACTCAATCTCTTGAGTGCATCCAACCATCCTTCCCAACAGTGGTATCAGAGCAAATAAGGTAAACATGGGAGATGGTTTTCCTTCATTCATTGACAAATTGGACAGGAACAATTACCAAGCTTGGTCTCTAAGAATGAAGATCTATCTACAAGGAAGAAACTTGTTTGGATACATATCAAGAGATGAGGAATCGCCCTCATTCAAAGCTAGAGGACTACCCACCAAGGATGAACAAGAGAGGCTCAACCAATGGTGTGCAAAAGATGCTTTGGCAAGGTCTTACCTTCTTAACTCTATATCTGATTTCCTTTTACCTCATGTAAGGAACTGTAAGACTTCCCAAGAGACTTGGGAAACTCTGTCAACATATTTCTCTTCCAACACAAGGGCCAGGAAAGAATCAAATGTGGATTGAATTCACAACCCTTAGGAAGCAGCCCAAGCAATCAGTCTCAGAGTATGTGACCAAGATTAAAGATGTGGAAGACCAATTAGCAAGCATTGGAGAGGAGATTGAAGAGGAGCAAATAGTCAGGCAAGTAACAAATGGACTCAAGGCAGATGATAAGTGGGAAAGCTTCACCACTGCAATGGACCTCTATATGGACATGCATACCCCAGATCTCACAACACTCATGGGCCAACTATTCACACATGAAGCAAAGTTTACAAAGGCAGGAGATCAATCGAAAGGTAATAACCCCTCTGCTCTATATATTGATAAGAAAGTTAAGGATAAAAGTAAAGGGAAGAAGCAGGAAGAAGAAGGCTCTACTTCCCAAGCTAATTATGCAGGGAAAGGTAGATCTTCAAGAGGAAGAGGCAGAGGAGGTAAGTCAGGTAGGGGGAGACCCTACAACTCATCACCATGCAACATTTGTGGACTGTCCAATCATACCATAGATGAATGCTACAAGAACTACAAGAATCAGAGAGGAAGAGGCTACTCAAGAGGTGGATACTCTCAAGGGAGAGGCAGGTTCAACCAACACCAAGGCTACAATGGATACAACAATCAATACAACAACAATTACAATCACAACCACAATGGTAACTACCAAGGTGGATTCAAAAATAGAAGGGACTACGACAACTACACAGAGGAGCAAGATGACTCCTTATTGATCATGAATATGACCTCCAAGGCAGGTACAAATGATGATCATTTATTTTATATTGACTCAGGATGTTCTAACCATGTAGCTGGCAATGTGGCACTGCTCTCTGATTTGGAAGAACCCAAAGGCAAACATCAGGTACAGACAGGTGATGATACTAAACACTCTGTTGTGAAGATTGGAAATGTGAAGACATGTGATGGTAACCAGAACCTATTGAGCAGGGTACTCTATGTACCAACTATCACCAAGAATCTAATGAGTGTTGGTCAGATTGTGGAGAAAGGGTTGCAGGTCAGGTTCACTCAACATGGAGCATATGTGGAGGACCCAAGACATGGATTCAGAAGGATAGCCAAGGGAGAAAAATCAGGTAGATTGTTTACTTTTGAGCTAGAAGACACCAAGAACATTGCTTTATATAATTACAAGGATCAAACACTTTCAGAGTTAGAAATATGGCACAAGAGGTTAGGTCACATAGGTGAAAGAACCCTAAAGCAAATGTGCAGGGATCAATGTGTGCTTGGGATACCTAATGTATCCAAGCAACACATGATTTACAAGTGTGGAGCATGTCAGTTTGGTAAGTCTCACAGGTTGCCCTATTCAAGGAAAGGTTTCATGCATGAAGACTACCTAGACTTGGTACACACAGATGTTTGGGGACCTAGCAAGGACCCTTCCATTTCAGGATCAAGGTATTATGTGTCCTTCATTGATGACTATAGCAGGTGGACCATCTTATACTTTATGAAGCATAAAGATGAAGTGTTTAATTGTTTCAAGAGGTATCTTGCACTTGTTGAAAACCAAACAGGAAGAAGCTTGAAAAGGCTAAGGTCAGATGGAGGAGGAGAATACTTCTCCAATGAGTTTGAAGATTTCTTGCAGGAAAGAGGCATCAAGAGGGAGATAACTACAAGGTACTCACCTGAACAAAATGGGGTAGCTGAAAGAAGGAATAGACTCATAGTAGAAACAGCTAGGTCTATGCTTAATGAAAAGAAGTTGCCAAATTATCTTTGGGCAGAAGGTGTATCCACTGCCACCTATCTCATAAATAGGTTGCCATCCAAATCTCTTGATGGCATGACACCATATGAAGCTTGGCATGGTAAGAGGCCTTCTCTGGATCATTGTAAAATCTTTGGTTGTGTATCATATGTGCATATTCCCTCACAGGTAAGGGGAAAGCTAGACCCTAAAGCTGAAAAATGTATCTTCATTGGTTATGATTTGAACCAAAAGGGGTACAGATTCTATAACCCAACAAACAAAGGCTTCAAGGTAAGCAGAGATGTCATCTTTGATGAGAATGACTCTTGGTATGAGAATGAATGCAGGAAGGTTAGTCTACCCTATGATATGGAAGAAGACTCATCAAGGCTCACCAAGGAGGAATCAATTCAGAAAGAAGAATCAAGCTCAGATGATGATGATACAATTAACCTTGAGGAATTCAAGGCATGGAAGTCCAAAGGAAAGATGAAGATGAAGAAACTAGAGGATACACCAGAATCCTCAACTCAAGCAATGAGGAGATCTCAGAGAGAAAAGAAGAAGCCTATCAGATTTGGGTATGACACATCACTTGTAGCTAAACATTCTGTATATCTTGCAAAAGACTTGTTGAATGAAGAACCAGGTACATATGAAGAGGCAATCACCAAACCAGAATGGAAAGGAGCTATGGATTAAGAAATGGAAGCTCTCAAGGAGAGTGATACTTGGGACTTGGTACCCAAGAAGGACTCTATGAAGGTGATAGGATCCAGATGGATCTACAAGCTAAAGAGAAATTCAGATGGAACAATCAACAGGTACAAAGCTAGGTTGGTAGCCAAGGGTTTTGCACAAACCCAAGGCATTGATTATGAGGAGACATTTTCTCCTGTGGCTAAGATGCCAACTATCAGAATATTGGTGAGTGTAGCTGCATCCAAGAATTGGAACATGTACCAATTAGATGTCAAGAATGCTTTCTTGAATGGATGGATATCTGAAGAAGTTTACATGTCACAACCACCTGGCTATGAAGATCCCAAGAAGGTAAATTATGTTTGTAAATTGAAGAAGGCTCTATATGGTTTGAAGCAGGCACCTAGAGCATGGAATTACAGATTGACAACCTACCTCCAAGACCAAGGATTTGTGATGAGCAAAGCTGATACTTCTCTGTTCATAAAGAGAAGTAGTACAGAGGTAATCTACTTGTGTGTTTATGTTGATGACATCATCATTACAGGAAATGATGTCAATGGGATTAGACACATCAAAGGACAGATGATGAAAGAATTCAAGATCAATGATCTTGGATTATTGAAGTACTTCTTAGGTCTTGAGTTAGTCTACACCAACTCAGGTATATATATCACTCAAAAGAAGTATGTACAGGATATGGTCAAGAACTTTGGCTTGCAGGATGCTAAAGACTCAACTACTCCAATGGAGGTCAACCTAAAGCTAAGTGCTCATGAAGGGGATGAAATACAAGACATTACAGGATATCAAAGCATGGTAGGAAGTTTGAACTATGCTACCTTGACAAGAATTGACACAACATATGGAGTTAGTGTGCTTAGTCAATTCATGCACAAACCAAGGACACCTTACCTAGAGGCAGCAAAGAAGATATTGAAGTACCTCAAAGGAACTCAAAGTCATGGTTTGTACTTTCCTTATACATCAGATATTGACATTAAAGTATACTCAGATGCAGATTGGGCAGGATGCAAGGATGATAGGAGGAGCACATCAGGTTACATTTGTTTTGCAGGAGATAAACCTATTTCTTGGTCAGCCAAGAAGCAACCTACAGTGGCATTGTCATCCACTGAAGCAGAGTATAGAGGGCTTGCCAATGCCACTCAAGAAGCTATCTGGTTGAAGCTCCTGTATACAGAGTTAGGTCTATACACTAGACCTCTAATCATATTTGGAGATAACACAAGCTCTCTTCACCTTGCAGCTAATCCAATATATCATGCTAGAACAAAACACATAGAGGTTCATTACCACTATGTGAGAGAAAAATTGCTAAGCAAAGACATTCAATTGACTTATGTGTCTACTAATATGCAATGTGCAGATTTACTCACTAAAGCATTGGATGGAAACAAGTTATGCAGATTCAAATCCATGATTGGATTGCAGGATGTGATTGAAGATTTAATATGAAGACTTAAGCCAAAGTGCTTGGCTTGAGGGGGAGCTGTTGGTGCATTACAAGCCTTCACATTTTGGCTGGGAACC
>MU260195.1:150000-155000 GCA_020310875.1 Ceratopteris richardii | reverse complement strand
ATTTTAAATGCAGCGCTACAGCATGGCATCCCTTGAGTAAAGAAATATTCAAAACCAACACGCGTTACTGACATGTTATCCTCAATCATTTGCATGCAAGAAACAAGGTATATATCTTGCCTTTCACTATCTAAATGGAGGAATTTTTCTCTTATGTGCTTTAGTTTCTTCATTCCTAAATTATACAAACATTTCAAACCACAACAATGCTTCACAATATCCAATGCAATCTGTCTATCTGAAGTAAGAAATTTAAATCTTTTTCGACTTACTTCACGAGACCTTCTTTTAAATCGTAGATTGAGCTTGCTTTGCTTTTTCGTTGCTCCACATGCACTTGAGTCAGAAGGGAGATCAATGGTTGGATCAGATGGGAGATCAAGAGGTGCATTTGGTTGAGCAGCATTGCACTGTGAATTGGATAACTTAAATGACTCAACAGAAAACATGGAATCATCAGCACGTTCTAAATCATAGGGATCATCACTTCTCTGGAAAGGTTCAACTGAGAACAATGAATCAATATGAGCAGAGGAAGCTGATGCCCAAGCATCCACTGAAAAGATTGAGCTCATCTTCACTGAGTTCACAGAAGACTGAAGATGAATGACCTTTTTAAATAAGTAGAAATCCGAGATCAAGTGAAGATGTCACATCAAATGTCACATCAAGAAGATATGAAATCAAAAGCTTATTAAAGTACATTAAATAACATTAAACATCAAATTACATCAAATCACTTAATTACTCAAATATACACTAATAAGGGAACCAAAGATTTGATTCACTTTTGATTCAAATGAGAAACACAGTTGATTTCTAACTACATATGAGTCATTGAGTCTAAGCATTGTGAATGAATCAAAATATATCCAAGTTGAGTTCCAACAGGAATATATAATAAAATTGTTTGGAGAAATTTTACAAGAAGAAATTTTACAACTGGAATATATCCAAGTTGAGTTCCAACTGGAATATGCTATGCCATTGAACACTATACAAGAAGAAATTTTACATTTGGTTAAGATTTCAAGGATTAGGTTTTATTGTGGTCTTGGCTAGATATCAAAGAGGTAGATGAAAGTATATTAAAAAAGAATTATGTGTAAAAGAGGTACACAGAATGTTTATTCATACATTGATTTTCCATTTCAACAATGTGTTACAAGATAAATGTGAATATGAACTAAAGTGTGGAGGATAACACTATAAAGATGTCATTAATCTCACAACTTAGACCTGATTTTCTCCCAGGCAACAGACTCTAAGAAAAAACTTCTACATGAGATTAGAAATCCTCATGTACATACCATACTGTTGCCATTGAAGTTTAGTTTTCATGCAAATGTATATAAATAGTTGCAAGGTTCTGAACTTGAATGTCTATTCATACATTGATTATCCATTTCAACAGTGAGTTACAAGATAAATGTGAATATGAACTAAAGTGAGGAGGGTAATACTATAAAGATGTCATTAGTCTCCCACATTTAACACAACTTTGACTTGATTTTCTCCCAAGAGAGAGATTCTAAGAAAAAAATCTCTACATGAGTTTAGACATCCTCATGGACATACCATACTCTTGCCATTGAAATGTAATTTCTATGCAAATGTATATAAATAGTTGCAAGGGTCTATGAATATTTCATTAAAGTGGCTCTGAAACAGCCTATTTGTGTGGGTGCTATTCCCTGGTTAGATAAGTTGACAGATTTAGTTAGCAACTGGACTCATTCAGTTAGATCCAGTTAGTCTCTGGTTCAAGTTACCCAATTGCCTATAAATATCAGAGGAGGAGATCATTCACATTTTCAAAATCCACGAGCAAGAGAGAGCAGCAGAGCACAGACAGCCATGGAGCACAGAGCTCAGCATACCAGCAAGCCAAGTCTGATGGAGAAGAAGAATGTTGGCAAAAGTACCAAGAGGTAGACAAAATCATACCATAAATAAAGATTCTAAAAAGATTCCCTCTGTATGTCTGTGTAAAAAGTCTGATTTCTAGGTATTTATTTTTCTTACCTCTAGAAATATGGATCCAAAGCATGTACAGCTCGATGCCTGGCATCGACTTTAAGGTGTAAGTCGATGCCAGACATCGACTTAGGATTGCAAGTCGATGCCAGGCATTGACTTGCACCGACAAGTCGATGCCTGGCATCGACTTACACCTGAAAGTCATGGGCCCAAAAGTCGATGCCAAGCATCGACTTGCCGGCATCAACATGCACTGAAAAGTCGATGCCAGGCATCGACTTTAGGGTGCAAACTCCATGCTTGGCATCGGCTTTTGGGCCCAAGTCGATGCATGGCATCGACTTTTGGGCCCAAGTCGATGCCAGGCATCGACTTTGTGTGCAAGTCGATGCCAGGCATCGACTTGAGGGTAAAAGTCGATGCCAGGCATCGACTTGGCCCAAAAGTCGATGCCAAGCATCGACTTGGGCCCAAAAGTCAATGCCAAGCATCGACTCTTGCACCCCCAAGTCGATGTCTGGCATCGACTTTCACCCTCAAGTCGATGCCGGGCATCGACTTGCACACAAAGTCGATGCCTGGCATCGACATGCACTTAAACATCGATGCCTGGCATCGACCTGAAGCTCAAAATTGATGCCTGGCATGGACTTGGGCCTTTGAAAACCACATTTACGTTTGATCTGATATTTCCAAGTGCCTTCAGGGATGTGGAGTACAAGGATGAAAGGCCCATCAAGAAGCTCAGAGTCACCATGGGCTCTGGTGACCAGCAACGTGACAAAGGCATTGGTCACCAAGCAAAACCAAAGAAAATTATTGCACCATTATCCTCTGAGAAGGCGAGCAACCCACTAGGAATATCCTCAGGTGGACAGAGTAGCTTAAAAATTCCTGAGGAGGATCCAAATATGAGGGAAAGGTCTAGGGAGACGGAGTTCATGAGGACAGATCGTCCACTTCGGGACATGACAAATCTAGAGTGGTTCCTTCAGTACGTTGAAGAGAAGAATGCAGTCCTCCTTGTGTTCGCAGGGGCTTATGGCAGAGGAAAGATCACGACAACACAAGGTTTTCAGTATGGCCTTGTTTACAAACTAGATTATGAAGATGAAGATTCTGACAACCTGCTTTTCTTGGTGGAGACATCGAAAGGATTAAGAAATGTCATATGCAAGATGGATTTCTTGTGCCCAGAGTGCTGTGTTCCAGAAGGGCTAGCTCAGATATGCAGAGACTCAGTGAATTTCATCAAGGACCTGATGCCATGGATCCAGGGCAATATCATGCCAACACAACAGAAGAAGACGACCCCTGTAAAGGCAAGGGGTAAGCAGAGCGTGCAGAAAAAGCTCCAAAAGAAAAAGAAGATAATTTCAGAAGAGGAGTTTTCTGACTCAAGCTCTAGCTCTGGGGACATAATTGTTGCACCTGGTGGAGAGCTTGCATCTCGTGTTCTTGGTACTGAGCAGAATAAGATGAGGGAGGACATAGCTAGAAGAAAAGTTGTGAAGAAGGGGCAGTTGTTCCACCTGCCAATCAATATCATCCACAGGCCACCCGTAGATCCAGTCACAGGGAGGAGGCCCCTTGAGATCAGGGAGCCACATAATTTGCACGTCCAGAATCTTAAGAAGAAAATGAAAATAAATCCTCATGCTACTGTTGTGCCATTCCTTGTCATGGTGGATCCGAATGAGTGCAGCTGTGTGGACGATTTCAATGAGGGTTTGTTTGAGGATTACACTTATTATGTGATTGGAGGTTCACACTCTGCAGAGGCTCGTAGACAGTTAGTGAAGGAGCACCCTACTACATTTTTCTTTAGGTATGCAGAGTGTAAGATATATGCTGGTCTTACAATTGAGGAAGCCAAGCTTCTTGCTTGGGATCACAACAACGACAATGACTACAGGCAGAAAATGTCCTCCATAGAGAGAATTCGGTTCTTCCACCATGAATATGAAGATTGTCTTGTGAAGGAAGCTGGAAGAATACATCCCAATCTACGAAAGCAATGCCTTATTGAGGTTGGAATTGCATTGGATGAGAATAGAAAGTCTGATGCTTTGAGGAAATATGATCCATGGTTTCAACTGGCATTCAAATCAGGTGAGATCTAGGATCTACAGGATAGAATTTTCACAATGTGGGAGAACAAGGAGGTCAAGGGCCAGAAGCAACGAAAGTCGAGGCCAGACCCACAAGTTGATCTGAAGGGAAAGGGAAGGAAAGTTGACCTTTCAATTGAAGAGGCTCCTGAGGACATGAAGTTGACCCCATGGAGGGCCCTTCAAGGAATCAAGGATGATACATTGATCATATCAACTTTGTCAAGGGTAATCTCGAAGGAGTTAAGCCTGGAGGAGATGGTGACTGAGCTCAATAAGTATGTATGTTATTCTCAGATCCTTTTTCCCTCCTCCCATGCTTCTGGTCTAACCTCTCTCTTTTATATTTCTGTGCCTGTAGTCATAAAGTGTACATGAAGATTCAGGAGGTGATGATGAAGAGGCTGGGTTGCTTTTCTTGGACAGAGGTCCAAGCAGACTATCCAACCACATCATCCTACAAAGCCTTATCAGAATATTTCATCCTGTTTCGTGATTGGGTAGGTTCTCTTTCTGAGGTTGTGCCTGGTTTGCCATTAAGTTAGATGCCTTGATTCACCTAACCAATTTGATGCCTTGCATGGCATCGACTTACAACTAAATTCGATGCCTGGCATCAGTCTGCAGGCAAAAGTCGATGCCTGGCATCGACCTGCAGGCAGAAGTCGATGCCTGGCATCGACTTGAGGGCATAAGTCGATGCCTGGCATCGACTTGAGGGCATAAGTCGATGCTTGGCATCGACTTGTAGCATAAGTCGATGCCTGGCATCGACCTACAACATAAGTCGATGCCTGGCATCGACCTCGTGGCAAAAGTCGATGCCAGGCATCGACTTATGTCCCAAAGTCGATGCCAAGCATCGATTTTCAGTAGAAGGTCGATGCCTAGCATCTACCCCAACAAGAA